>VWYP01000073.1:713-54853 GCA_013400435.1 Pycnonotus jocosus
AGTGAAAGAACTGATAAGGATGGCTGGAATAAAGGGATAGAGGAAGTGGACATTTTTGTCTGGACTTCTCTGGATGAATCATAGAGATATGGACTAACATCATGATGCTGTTTGGGGGAATGCAAAGTCTAGTCAAAGGTTGTTTTGTTTGATGCCTCGGCTCCTGGACAAAAAGGAGGTCTCTATTTCTTTGCGATAGAGACGATTTTAGAGATAGAAGAAGAGAATCTTTGTTGTGTACTAGAGTGAGCATTCTTGAAATGGTACTCTGAATGTGCTATAGCCCATAAGCAGCTTGGAAAACTGCTAATGGGGTGGGACTGCACAGATCTGCAAATCCCAGGGGGCTGCAGAGTTGTGACATTGAGAGCCACCAGATTTTTTTTTTTCTCATGGCATGGTCTCTATGGAAATTCTAGGGAGACTCCTCTCCCAAAAGGAGTTTAAGGTTAAGTTTAATAGCTGTGGCTGACTGAAATCCTGGCTTCTCTCTATGTTGTGTGGAAAAGTGAATCGTTTGTGGAGGAGGAAAAAGTCAGGTTTTGGGGTTTTTTTGTCTTTTCTTTTTTTTCCTTTAGTGAGTTAATAAACTATTTGTTTAGCTATAATAAGTTTTTAGCTATAATAACTTTTTCTTCCAAAATCCTATCTCATATTTAGTGAACAAAATCTGGTGAACTTAAAACCATTACATGCATTGGTGGCCTGTACGGGGAGGGCATAACCCAAACCATGACAAACAATGATTTGGCACTCTTAGGAAGACATGCAGAATATTTTCCTAAAACAAATCAGCAAATCACCTTTTATTCAGAGACAAAAATCTATTCTATTTCAAGGGCTACGAATGTCATTCCTCACTACTGTACATATACTTGGAAATTATGAGCTTCACCTCACACAAATAAACATATTTATAAATAAGGCCTGAATTTTGATATGAGACTATGTTAAAATTCCACAACTGATTCTCTTCTACCAAAGTCCTCTTCCCAGAGAAGGTGTACATACCCTGTTTCAGAGTTTTAACATTAAAATAAGGCTAAGTCTCCACAAAGTACTTTTAAAAAAAATTCTAAATCATCCAGCACCTTATTTTTGTTCCATTTCAAAGGCAAAAGAATGAAGTATAAATGTCAGCCTACAGTTCACATCCTATTTCAAGAGATATTTTGTCACTGTAATATAATAAAATGTAACAGAATGCCAATCAATTGCAAAAAGCTTGCTTAAATCTCTTTCAGCTAAAATTGCCTTTAAAGTGATGTCTCCCACTTAAGGTCAACAGAACAACAGTAGGCGTATTTTAAAGTATACGTTCATGAGTAAATGCACGTTTTTTAAAACATATTTCTCCGATGACAGGCAAAATTTGAAGACTTCAGGTCTACAACATCTGTATTTCTTTCTTCAAAAGAAAACATAGGTTACCATTCCATGGTCAAAAGTGAAAACGCCAACATCACGGCCGTGGTGAATGTGATTCCGTCTGATAATGGGATTTCCATGGTTTTTAACCCAAATCCCTGCTAACGCATTATTGGAGATCTCATTGTCCTCATATATTCCCTGGGAAATAAAAATGTAAATTAAGACAGGAATCAAGAACAGTAAACAGCTTTATCAAAGTAAAGAAATTAATATGGAAAATTACCTGTGCATGGTCTGTAATATAAAGTCCAACATTTTCACAGTCACTGATGTTACAGTGTTTAATAGTAGGACAAGCTCCCTGGCCACTAACACATACTGCAGAGCCAACTGAAAGAAAACAGTACAGTTACCATAGCTTCAAAGCATAGTGTATTTCTAAATAGTCTGGCAGTGCTTTTACAAGAAAAGTTAGTGTGAACTGATATTTAAAAAAGATTTGGTGTGCAGAGAGCCAAAACACTGCAAACCAGTAGCAGAAAAACACTAATGTCATCATTTTACAGATGCAAAAACCATGGTAGGAGTCACTTTAAAATCACCCTGCCAAGGTTAAACAGCTGCCAGGACAATAGTTCATATATTAATTCATGCTTACGAAAGTTCTTACTCATTTATTTCCCTGTGTTAGGCCCACTGTATACTGACTGTTCACAGCAGAGGACAACAGAAATCTAACAAATTTCTCTGCTAATTACTGCCTTGTTTTGCTTCCCTTTAAATTTTCACAACTCAGTACTTCAAAGAGGCCAAACAATAATTTTGTAGCATACAAAGACACACTGTCTACCCAATGTTCAGCAGGACATAGATGCACAATCTCGACTACAGAATAAACATCAAAAACCAACAGGTTTCTTCCAAGCTGAATTACAAAACTCCTTGAATTATTTCAGCTACCATACCATAACCCAGAAAATAAATATTTTCCAGGAAACTAGGACTCAAACTGCTCAGGATTTCAGCAGATCAGCTCAATTCTCTGAACTCCATGAAGTGTGACAACATGAAATCTCATAGCCACTAAAATCAACAGTGATTTCTGAAAAGTAAGAGCTCCTCTCAGGGAACCTGGCGTATGTAACACATGTTCCCCACAATTAAACATCACTAAATAAGCAAGCCAGTACCTGCTCTGTTAGTCAGTTTTCATATATCCTTCTAGCAAAGCACCACCATGACTACGCTTAAATAATTCACAGACTCATTTACAGAGAGCTTATTTTTTTTAATTCCTAAAGAAATTATTTTGATTGTCTAGTCTGACCTTATGAATAAAACAGGCTATACTAATTCCCTGAATTAAGTCCTGCTTCAATTCTAGTAGCAGGAACTTCAGCACATATCTTGTAGAAACATATTTAAATTTTGATAACTATAATTTCCAGCAACTGAGAAACCAGCATAAAGCTTGTTAGCTGGCTAGAGGGGTGTTGTCCTTTTAATTTACACTTTAATTGCTCATCTGAATTCCTCTAGCTTTGGCACCCAGTTCTCTTTATACAAGTGTATGCCATACCCAATAGATGCACATGTTCAGTGCAAGAAATTTGCTCCTTCAGCTTTCTCCTTGATAATGTAACAAACTGCAGTCACTGTGGTTTTCACTACAACTGAAGTTTTTTGCTTTACCTTATATGACTTTTCATTGAACAGTTTCTAAATTTTCCAACATGTTGCTATGGACACCAGAAAAGAGCAATTTATTCTGAAGCAGGACTAAGCAGAGGCATTAACACAGTCTCTCTACTTCTACTTGGTATTCCCACAGGTGTAACTAAGGATCACATCAGCTTTTTTAGCCACTCGACCACATGAGGGCTCATATTTAGCACTTTATCCACAGCGACTCTTTAAGCTTTTCCCAGCTTTCCAGGAGAGGGGTTCAGCCCTTAGAAATAGGAACGAAAGCAAGCTGCATGTGTAACTCTGCACTTTGTCAGACTAATGTGAGTGTTGTTTGACAGTCCACCTACCAGGAAGATAACAGCAATCCATCTTCCTGGTTATTTTTAAGACTGTAGTTATATTACAGTCATACTGTATTTATAACACCCTATAGTGAAGTCCTCATTGTCCACAGGTCTCATTAATATGGATCTTATTTATTCTCTGCAAGTCAAGAAGTCATCTTTGAAATAACCACAAAAAAAGCCATTATAGCTACCCTGAAAGTTATTTTCCATCTATTTGGCACAGGCTCTGGGTATTCTGTAGAACTCTAAAATTTTAAGGCACTATGTGTTGATGTCAAACATTTTTCAGAGATTTGTATAGTTATACTGGGACTGCTGCCTTCTTTTGGTCAAAGAAAGTAATCAAAAATGCCAACAGCATTATGCAACCACTATAACTTTCTGAAAATACACAGTAATTTGATTCATCCTATTTTAAATTCTTGACTGATCAAACCCCTGCATTTATACCACATCATTCTACCCAGGACCAACAGGCAGTACTCCTGCCATACTTCATCTTGTGTAGTGTCTCCCCTGCCACCTCCCCAAGGGACAAAGACCATCTCATCAAGGTTTCAAGTTACCATTGGTACACAATAGAAAGCCAGAGAATTTCTTGGCCAGTTCTTTCTAAACTCCTGCATTATTTTAGAATGTCCCTTTTTACAGCTATTTAATCTCATCCACAGTTACTGTCAAGAGAGGAACATGTTTCATTATCCCTCTAGGGGATGAGGGCATTCATCATTCCTGCCTATTCTCATTAAATATGGAACAAAAATTACACAACACTTTGCCATTCATTTTTTTCCATTCTATGATGGATAAGCATCACGGCTAAAATTCACTTTGTTCCCCAAATTAGGACATAAGTACTGTCTCTTCTAGACAGATGTTGCATCTTGTCTATCAAGTTTGCTGTGGCAGTAAAGTGGTGTGTTTTTATTTTGGAGGGAGGTCCCCACAGTTTCCTTCAATTCCTAATTTCCTATTTGTATTAACTGTTAAGAACTTATTTCTTGTATTTCAGAATTGCTTTCACTCCCCTTCCTCTATCTCTTTGTGAGAGTGAGGAGCTGTGGATTTTTGGAACCCAGTGTGATGTTCTAAAAGCATATCTCTATCACATTTAGCTTATTTAAACTGAAAGTAATCTTTATTCTGACTCGCTTCACTGGACTTGAGTATTGATTGTGTGAAACTGGTCCTTTTGGAGTACAAAGCACATGCAGTATTGGTGTAAGCTTTATTTTGTTTGCTCAGAATATAATGATTGCACACACTGTAGCAATACCGAAATTTTTAAAAAACAAAACATTGCCATCCACTACTACAACTTTATCCATCAAGGTGAGGACTAACACAGATTTCTTACACAATGGATACAACAGAACCTCTAGACTCAGGATCTTGCCATTTAAGCTTTATTTGAAAATATTTCAAAAGATGCTTTGGATGGCAGCAGGAACTTCCAGCTTAATCCACTTGGTCTTACAAAGCTCCCATCTTTACATATGACAAACATTAAAAATTTCACATAAGACAATGTAGAAATATGCTTTAATGCAACTTGGACATCTACAGAAAGGGTATCAAGCATGTGCTAGGAAAGAGGTTTTGAATGCCTATGGATCAATACTTCAGAGATGTCAATTATCTGCAAACAGTAAATGCCTTTTGCTGGCAGACTGCCATTCTTCCTTCCTCTTTACACAAACTCAGTACTTCCTGAGTAGGTAATAGCAAGGCTTGGTAGGATTAAAAAGCCAATGAAACTTGATAATTGATAAGTGATGACAGTATAGCCTACACAGAGCCTCCAAAACTGACAAGAAATTTTAATTTTGGAGAAGAGAATCAACAATTCAATACAGTAACCATTCAGAAATCCAGAGTCTTGGAGGGAGCAAAACTTCAAAATTCTCAGAAATGGAAAGTGGTCATGAACAAAATTATCAAAACTTAATTTTCATGAACAACTCTCACAAAAATATGAAGTCATGCAGCTCTTCAAACTACTTTAATGATCAAGCTGAATGTGGTCTTATCTACTGCCGCTCACTAGTCGTCAGGGTCCTCATTTTGGTATCTGATAAGTTCCAGAACACCTTTTCTTTGTATACTTCGATTTCCCAGTATTAGCATTACCACTGGGATAACTGGGACACTGGGAGCAGCTCACTGTCCTTTGCTCTTCTTTTTTGTAATTTTTAACACCTCCAAGTATTCACTGATGTGTCTCCAATAAAAGAGATGGTGATGCAAAGCACAGAGCTGCAAAGCATAGAACTGCCTTGACCAAGTGCAATGGTTTATAGCCCAAAACCGTCAAGAGAGCGCATCTTCCTCTAGAAGGCACACACCAGGTATCCTTCCACCATTCTCATCATGGTTTCCTGCAGTATTCTTCACAGGCAGTACCAGAAAAACGCAGTTTTTCTATCTAGCTGGAAGAACTCTTCTTTTTCCTTGCCTTTATGTTGAGCTGAGCAACCTCCATGCACAGCCTGCTGCACAGATCCATTCCATCTCCCTAGCTGATCTTGGGGAAGTTCATACGGCCATTTCCACGCAAAGACTCACTATCTAAATTCTCGTGAACCTCTTCTTTCTGACACTCCAACTCCACCTCATCTGACCATGTTCAAAGATGTTCATCTTGCCATGTCTTGTGTCTAGTGACTGCAAACTGTCATGTCTTCCTGCCAGTGACTAAACTGCAATCCAGCTCCTCACTTCCAGACACTGACCTGTTCTTTCCTCAACCTAGACTACTGATTTTTCCCAAATCAGGTATTATAAATGCCTCATTGTCTCTGATGGCGAAATGAGTCTTTCAACACTTCTGCCTGTAGAGCTACTACTCATCCTCTGAACACACCAAAATCATTCCCCAGGAAGTGAGCTGAGCTTAGCAGTTACATCTCATGACTGTTTAATGCCATTGGTCCCAATACCGAGTACCACAACAGACCGAACGAACAAGTCCCACGTGTAACCCTTTCAAATGCCCCATCCTGCCAGCTGCAACTCTACACCAAGCTCAGGAATATTTATTTAACTGTCACTTCTCAATTTCAAACCAACTGCCCAAGGAGTCCAAACAGATTCAAACAGAAAACAAAGTACACATTATCACAGAGGCTTTGGACACAAAGAAGTCACTCTAATAATAGTGATGCTCCAAGGCAATTAAGGCTTGCAGACCTGTACTGAACACCTGCATCAAAAAATAAAAATATGCCAATAGTAATCATACTCAATTTGTTGTTTCTTCAAACAATAAAAAGCTCACTAACCTGTACAAGTACTTCGAATAATACAGTGATCTATAATTGGACTGCAGTTCACGGTAATCTCTAAGCAGTGGTGTGCATTGTGGTGCTGAGCAGATTTGTCATCAGGGTTGAACTGAAAAGGAAGAAAATAGATATGTTGTATTTAACTGCTCAGGCATTAAAATAATTTTTTAAAAGACCTGCTTAAGGATGAGAGTCTTACCCTGATTGTCATATATCCGACATAGGCATCTTCAGAACCCTCCATAAAAACGAAGGTGGAATCTCTAGTGTTTTCTATTATAACTTTATCTGCTACTTTTCCAGGTGCTGCAAAGAAAACAGTAAGTATTAGTTTATGATGCTGAAAAAAAGACCTCAAAATACTTACAGAATTCTGTTCAAAGTAACAAAGGAAAATTAACACTATTGTTGGCACATACATAGGCTTCCTGTCAAAAGGATCTTAAAAAAGGAAGTTTCAATGACAATGAAGAAACTAGTCTTTAAGTACCACAATCTGGCACCAATTTAACAATATCTAGTACTGTGAGAAAAGCCTCCTCTTACAGAGCTAGTTTTTGACTACTACGTACAATGAACTGAACCAACAGCTTAAACAGAGGTACCAGGCTAGAGGCAGTTTAACTCTGTTCCAAGTACAATTTCTTCTGGTATTCCAAACCCTTTTATTAATGCTAAAAACATACCTTCCATCACTGACATGAACCACTATTTTCTAATCTGCTCATGACCTACAAGTGACCTCCCCACACTTCTCAAATGTCAGATTCACAGTTTTGAATTGATATCCTCATTACTCTTTATGAAAAAAAAATCTTACTGAATTAGACTGAACTATACTACCAGCAGTATGTACAGAAGGTTACAAAGTGGTTCACTTGCAAAATGCCATAATGTGTCATTTGATTTCCTGTGTTACCAGCCAGGCTCTGTTCGATTCTTTACCCTTAATCCAAAGGCAGGTGATGTTTACGTTAGGATGGCACGAGCCAGCAGAGGGAGCACCAGTTAACCTCAGCCACCCACTGGAATAAATTCAATGACGCTCATTCACAAGCAAGATCGTTTGTGTGATTCAAACCTGCAGATTAAACACGCAAGCCAGAAGCAGCCTTCCCTCAACATACCAAATATAAAGGTGGAAGTTTCATGTACTATAGGAGATAACTTAATCTGATAGCATTTTAAACCGGTCCCAACTCAACACAAGCATGAGCAGGTATTCGTCCTAAATTCTGTATTTTATTGAAAAGCCTACGCACAGGATTCCTCATGAGCAGATCCTTTTCTGTTGACATTAGTAAAGACAAGCAGTATGTCCTGTTCTTTATCACTCTGGCAGAAAGATGTCAGTCAGAATGAAGCAACATTTACATTATTATGCAGCTTGTTCTCACTATCTAAAAGCCCAATCTCTGCTTTCATTACTGCACAGCTGCAAATATTTTAAGGTAGTCTGTCTCTCCTCTACACCACTATTCACTTAGTACTAGATAACAAATAAACCAGGCTTTGATGAGGAGTTATGTTATCATACAAAAAGCATATTTCTGTGCTTTGGTAACATTTCTATATATTCACCATGGCGCAAATGCAGTGGCATAAACAAATCCATGTGTTTCAGCACATGAAAGGGAACAGCACCACAGTACTGCAGGTGAACCGAAACCAGGAAATAAACAGGGCCTTTAGGAGGATGCAAGAGCCATAAATCAAACTTTCAGGGTGGCACAGAAAAATTGCACTTCACATCGGATGCTCTGAAACACCATTAAACAGAGATTTGTGGAACTGTTTGCAAAGCACTTGGATCATCTTCTCCATGGACACCTTCCTCTCATCATACGAGTTCCTACACAAGTAGTAACTTCTGAGTTGGGAAGGTCCCAGAATGCCCATCATGGAACATGCCAGTTAGTAAGATCACTGCACTTAGATCTCCCTAGGACAATAGAGAAGACTTCCTTAAGCATTAGTTTCATTCCAAATGCACCAATGAAATTCTATGCAACATTCTACTGAATCTTTGTGAAGCCATCATTCAGAGAAATATCTCTATTTCAGCTTTTGGTTTAGACCACTTTAGAATAAAGAAACCAGCTGGAATTGGAAACGGAAGAAAAGGGCCACTAATTTTGTAATCAGGCAAAACACAGCTCCCAAGAAGTCAGTTTGCTGGAACCTAGGGGAGTCATGTTCCCCAGGATAAGAATTCATGCTCAGCTTAAGGATCATGGATAGACCGTTTAGAAATAATGGAATGGAAAGCCTACAGTTAGGGACTGTTGAAAGAAATATAAATTAACTGGATATTGTCTCAGAATTATTTAATTCCTCATAAGGAATAAAAGAATTTCACTTTTCCCTGTGTTAGAAGATCACTACCTTCTCTGCAGGAACTAACTGTGACCCTGTCCAATCATACCAAGCAAAAACTAAATACTCTTTTAGACTGTACAAGATACAAGACATAAACCACAAAGGTCTAAACCAGTCCAAAATAAAGCTTTCAATTCAACAATGCAGAATGGGTATTTGAACAACTCAGGCATGTGAAAGCACCCTTGCACTCTATAGTAAAAAATATCCAATTATAATAGTTTTCTTACCATTTTAGATTTTTCCACCCTAAAATGACAATAACCATTCTTGGTTTTACTATATTTTTTTCCTTGACTGAAGGATCTTTTGATAACCCATTTTCATTTACCTGCACATTATTTAAGTCAAATGGAAAATAAAGGGAAAAAATTAAAGCTGTATCTCTGAAAATACACATTCAACGAAGATTCTCATATCAGGACATGTTTGTACAACTGCTGAAACTCAGCAATCGGGAGATTTTGTGTCTTGAGTGAAATGAGCACTCCATGGAAGGCTCCTACTCCTGCAACAAACACACCGCCCCATCACCCCTCCCACCCCAAACCTGGAAAACAGAATTCTCTTTAAAAAAAATCAAAGGTATTTCTGTCTGCTGAACCAGATGCAACAATTTCTTTACAGAAACACTCCTCTTGCTTCTTTCTTGGCAATTCAGATGTGCCACAGTACAAGTAATACTTCCAAAGGCTTCCTTATGAACCAACACCCTCCCGAGATTTAAAGGAAGAAATAACCCCAACAGTAAACAGAATAAAAAACTCAGAACACTGAGGCATTATTCTGTAAGCACATTTTGCTTATGTGACCAAGCAGAAGTTTCTTCCAAGCTCAAGGTATGTTAAGCTGCCTTTCTAATAGTGTTGTGCTTCTTCTGAAGCCAGAAGAATAAACTATTAAAGAAATTTGAGTAGAAATGCAGAAAGATTTGGTGCTGCCTTTATCCTACCATTCTGAAAAGCATGCCAGACTGAACAGACAAGAGGTAGTTCTCCAAGGCTTAGCGGTCCACTTTAATTTGTTTTCTTTTCCAGTCAAATGAAAACTGACTCTCTCTACAATGTCACTCACCATTCAGTGGAGAAAGTCTGAGGAAGTGAAGTAAGCAGTGCCAAAAACTGAAATATAAATATTCCAGCATTGCTGGATTCCTCTTGGAGGTTTTGTTCCCCAGGATAGCTATTCTGTTACAAAAATACACAATAAAAATCCCTGGCTTTTAAAGGACTGTACTTAAGATAACTGTTTTTCTGAATAACTTAGGTTAATTCCAGAGGAAGGGAAAGCAGAATGGCTTTTCAAAACTTAAAGCAGAGAACACACAGAAGTTTACACAGATATCAAAGATACCATTTCAAGTGTCATGAAGTGACTGTGAAATTTTGTATCTTAGGACAGTGCTGATCCAGTCTCTCTGGATTTTAACCACTTCATGAATATGATCTGCCCTATTTGTACTATTGTCCTCTCTTCCGTGAAACAGAAGCCAGGGGTTATTTGTCTGTGGCCACACCTCCATTAGCAAGCACTGCAGCCTAACACAGGAGTGGTACCACAACCAGTGCTGAGGATCAGCCACCCCGGCACACACTGCAGGACAGGGAGAAGAGGAGAGACTGACTTTGCACTCGTCCTCACCAGGTCCCTCTGACTGAACACACACTGGCTACTGAAGGGCAGTAAGAGTATTCCAAGAACACATCTCTTAAATTAGTCTCATCCGAAAGGAATCCAGTTTGTGCTCCAAAAGCTGTCCACAACACAGACCAAAGCACTGTAAGTGGGCATGTTCAGAATGTTAGCTCCAGAAATGTAGTCACAAACTGACAAACTCACATACTAACACAGCCACATCTTGCAGATCTGTGGGGACAATTTTTCAGAATAACACTGGAACAATCTGACTGCATTGCTCAAAACCATTCTCCCTGCCAAGGCTGCAAAATCCAGCCAAGAAGTGCCAGAAGTCTCACTCAAGAACAAAACAGTTGGTATGGAGAAGAGATAAATACCCAAAAAGAGAGACTTTGCAAGTGGGATTTTGCAAAACAAAGAACATATACGTACGAAACACACCCACCCACCAAACAAACCAACCCCCCCACCCTTATAAACAACAAAAAACCCAAATCCACCACCCTCAACAAAACCCACAACCCAGCAAACCCAACCAACCCAGAGAGTGTTTTGTGTGTTTCTCACAAAACACAAACAGTAGGTAATTCACTTCTGGATAACCACAGGACCAAGAGGTCTGAGACCCCTTAATCAAAATCTCTACCAGGGAGTAATACAGCCCCAATTCCTACCAGTTATCATGCTACTGGGAATTAGTATGCTCCTAGCAGTGACAGGAAAAGCAAGCAGCTCGACAAGGGCCACAGTTCGCAGCTTAGTATATTTTATTAACTTCCTAAACCTTCCCTATTCTCTGAGTCTTATTTCCTTCTCCATAAAGGTTTCTGTTCAGAGGAACAGTTGGCAGAGAACAGAGGAAGAACCTCCAGTCTCAGAATCTTTCTGCTGGATGCTCTCATTTCCTTCCTCAAGATGGAATTATAATACTGAAGAAAATGGGACAGATACTAATTTGGGCTTGTTCCCACTGCTGGTTTCTACTCTGGAGATGGCTTTTATAGATATATATATATATGTATGTACGTATGTATGTAAAAATTTCAACTGCTGTCCTGTACCTGAATAAGCTTTCTGACAAATTCCATTTTTCCCCTAATGAAATAAAAAGACAAATTAAGTTATTCTAAGAACTAGCAAACAGACAACAGCACTTCAGTCTGAAGCATCAGCTACTTTTGAGTTAGTGACACTTGTACAAAACCCACTTATTTTCTAGTCAGATGAAGAAAGATGGGCATTTTATATTGGATATTTAATACACCTGAGTATCATGGTAATTAAGATGGTAATTAACACAACTTTGAGACAGTGATGCTTCCCAGTTCACATACCTGCACCAATCATGGTGATTGGAGATTCTATATATATCCATTCATCAGTATATATACCAGAGTGAACAAAGATAAGTCCATCAAAATGAGCTTCTTGAACTCCACCAAGAGCATCCTCAATGGTATCATAATACTAGAAGAAAGGGAACAAATTTAGAGTAATGTCCATTTCCATTTATATAGATATATAAGTATTTTTAAAAACTGCTTTAGAAACATACCAACATATTTTCTCTTCCTTTGTATCTTGCAGGATTACTGTAGAAGTGCTCAGCAAAACCTGGCTTTACATGTGCTCCTTTGTACTGAAACAAGGAAGAGAGCTTGTGATAAGCTTGCAGACAGGTGGGCCTGAATGCACTGACAGATCTACTAATTCCCTAATTAACAAGCCATTTGCTGATACCAGTTTGTCCCAGGAATTAAGGATCATATACTAACCTCCCATTCCAGGCACACAGTTTGAAATGGCAACACCAAAAAACGTCTGAGCCTAAGGGAGTGATCAACTATGCCATGAGTCCAACTACTTACACAGCCATAAGCCTTGAACCTGACTGAAAAGCTCCATACATCTGAATCATTCCACAAGAACTGTCCTTACTTCTCTTGCTTCTCCAGCAGCTTGCCACAAAAACTGCATTTATATAGTGAGGAAAAGAGAGTCCCATACCTTCACTAGTGATTGAATACTAAACAAAGAAGCCAAGTCAAGCATTTGTCCTCAATGCACTTCAGAAATTCATTAATGAGCATTGTCAATTCATTAATACATGGCATTGTGTGATACACACACGTCGATGTTTATTTCCCTTGTTTTCCTACTATCATGCCCAGGCATTTGTTCAATACCTTTGAAATTTTGGATTAGAAGTGCAATCATATTCCTTAAAGAAGATGTGTTTACCTCCAGTCAGGCCAGCTGTAAATCACTATTTAGCCCAAGTGATATTACCAATATATGTTTGGTTCACCAGAGGAAGATGCACACAAATCTGATAACCAGCACACACATGGGTTTAGTAAGACATGACAACAGCATCTCTCACACTGTGAGTCTCAGAGCATGACAATCTTGTACACAAAGTTTCAGTAATGCAAAACCCAACACGGAAGAGATGGATACTCAAGGACTTCACTTTACCATGCGGTGTCTCCCTAAAGTGTGCCTCAAAACAGGAAAGAACTTCTGAATTCCCTCTACTGCACAACACCACAAGGATCTCAAAAGCTAAACCCAAGATAATTGCTGTTGTCAGCCACATTCCAGAAGTTGGTGTTTTTACTTTTATAAATACCCATAAATTTGAATATAAATGATAAAACTGTTACCAGCTGCTGGAAGCTTTCTTTCCAGGGGTTTGGATGTTCATATTCTTCTGGATTAATCTGATAAAATTTACCAGGTTCAGGATGCATCATTGGACGAGTGTACTCAAATACTTCCATATACAATCTTTTCCTGAGCAGAAGAGAAAATTAATATGGTTCTGATTACTTGTCCAATTGAATATAAAATCAAAGGGTAAAACCTGAGGGCTTTTTGAACAGAATTTGCCAGTGACAGTAAATATAACCAAGATCGGTACCTACCACTTAAAATCAAATTTTTTCTTGTACTGATTTGTGTTTTTCTGATAAAAATTTTTATGTTTCACAATCCAAGAGAAAAAGTTCTCAACATGTCATTTTGATGAAGAAACTTAAGCAGTTACACTGTTTGTAAATCAAACTGTGCATTAAGCATTGCTTTAACACTTACAAAAGCTAGTAGCACAAGTATAACAAAACTTAAGACCAAGCATGCCACCACCTCTTCCTCACCTTGCCAAAAAAAGACTGAAAAATGCATTCACTGAGAACAAGTGATGCACTGTACTCAAAAAAGAGTTCATCAGTGAACAAATTACAGTGGTTTAAAAAGAAGAAAATGGCACACAGCAGTTGGATTCTTTTCATTAGTGCCAGAATGCAAATAATTGCAGTGTCTGAGCATGCTGATATTAAGCCCAGTCTTACAGGATGCCACTGAATCACAGAAGTTGCAATTCATCTGACAAGGCATTCCCAAAGCTGTCTTTAGGACAGAAAAAAAGGGGTAGTTCTGTGATGTTATTTTATTATTTCTTAATCTTTTCTTTTAAAACAAAGCAGCTTAAGAAAAATGTTGGTGTTCCCCTCATAAAAAATTACAAATTTAGTTCCCATTTATTCAAATACTCTAAATAACCCAGGGGTAGAGCAGACTCATGGAGGAAAATAGCCCAAGTATCGAACCATTGAACAAAACAAACAAAACTCAAACCAAACAAAAACCCCATTTAAGTAACACTAGACAAAGCTTGCATCTAAGTTGAAGAAATGTTTTGTTCCTTCTGTGTGAAGTAATACAATCCTCACAGTAGCCTAAGAAAGGTTAAAGGGGGAAGAAGGAATGGCAACTGAAGGAACTGGTTTTTTTTAAACAGGCATTGTTTATCTACACTACTAGAGAATACATATAACCAGATATTCACAAGTAACAAATAATGCTTAACTAACGAGACATAATAAAATACAACTGGTTTTCCTTCAACTAATTGTAACCAGCATTTCAATTTTTCTATTGTACTGGCATCTTGAGCAGCACATCTAGTATTTCCCAAGATAATGAGGAATAGCTTTTCACTTACCACAAAATTGGATCGTTAGCCAGCTCACTGAAGCGTTTACACACACAAGCTGCTCTACAGAGATCCTGCTCCAGCAGGTAGGAGAAGATCTTTAAAACCACTTCATCTGGCAACTTCTCCTGAAGATATTGTTCTGCAGGTGCTGCTATTAAACAGTAATCAATACAAGGTTATTGACATATTTAGTGAGCTCAAATTCTGACTGCAAAATATTACCAATTTGTCACTTGAAAGATTCCCATTTAAAATGTCAATTATCTCAAGGCAGCCTTTTTTTGAAAAAGCTTGTTTCATCTAAAACTAAAGGCAAAAGATCCAACAGAAGCTACAGACTTCAAGTCCTCTTCCCAAACTTCTTAGTTCACCTTTTGTATCAGAAGAATCATTCTGCAAACAAGTGCAGATGTTAAACAGGCTACTGTGCATGTTCCAGAAATGCTGGCTTGTCACTGCTATTAGCTTCGTTGTAGTTCAATTAACCCACATTATCCATACAATAATAGTAATGCAGTCCCAAAGCCAAAATGTCTGCAAATGTTTTCAAACACCAAAGTATTTAATCAAAAATAGTCACTGTCTAGAAAAACTACTCGGAAGACTTCCTTGCTCTCCCACAATGAACACATGAGGGAAAGAGAGACATCTGGGATGTAGGAAACCAACTGACATCAATAATTCCCAATTCTCCTCCTTCCACTTACTCCCATTTATGTTCTTCCTTTTAAATGAAAAATCTAAAGCAGAGGTATTAGTCTTGCCAGATGTATTTCTTCAGAGAGGCTGGAGAAAGCTGTATTCTCATGTCATTGTGTGGAGACAGGAGTGCATTTTTGTTAAACCCTTGCTCACGGGCACATGGGCACTCCACATACAACAGCTCCTTTGGGAAAGCCCTGCCTGCAGTCTGCGTTCTCATCAGACCCTCCTCGGGCATCCTCAAAGTAGGTGAGTTCTGCTTGCAAAGGTCATTTCTTTGGTAATGGCTTTAGGATCCTTTCTATGATCCTAAAGGCACAACCACACAAAGCAGCTACCAAAGGTCAGAGGATTTGTATGCAGGGCATTCAAAGTTTGTGCCTCCTAAATTCACAGCACGATTACATCCATGTAATGCCCTTCACATATCTTTTCTTAGAACATCTGAGCCTAAAGAGCAAGAGGATTGTCATTTTGGCTACTACTAGAAGGCTACTGAAGTGACCTTAAGAAAGATGACCTACTAAATATGAGGTAATAACATTCTGAAAAACAGTATCCATGCGAGACTTCACATGTAAACAAAAACAAACTACCCCAGCATTCCCCTGGATAAGCACAAAGAAATGTGTTATTTACAGCTGTAAGATGGAGAAAACAGGAACTGCAAGCACCAAACTCTGGCTTTTTTACCCCTGCCTTAAACTGGGGTCTGCAGACCACATCACTAGAACCTGTGTATTGTGACAGAAGTGATTAGAGCTGTTTTTCCAGGGTGTCATGCTCACATCTCTGATCAGACCAGGCAGCAGAAATTCCAAAATATTCCTCAGATTGCAGCACCTTCCCTGAACGTGTTCCTCATTGTGCCACTGTATGAATGTCCCCTTAGTGATTCCAGAATACCAACTTCATCTCAGATGCCAGAGGGGTATTTTTGCAGTTGACAGCTGCTCACAGCAGTATCACTGTTTACAGCCATAAACTACAGGTACATGCCACTTCAACCCAACAAAAGTCTATGCTGTGCCAAAGTGGCATGTACCATCATTCCACATGCCCATAGCCATCTGCTCCCACAGTATCCTGCCCCCTCCAGAATTTTTTATGATCAGCTCCTTGCTGTGGGCCATTGCAAGTTACAGAATTGTTAGCATGGGACACAAGGAAAGAAACAGGAATGAGTGCCCAGAAGTTGGCCAAGACAGTTCTCTTCTGCAACAGCATTATTAACGGCAGATTACAACGTTAGTTTTATTCAAGAAAAAACAAAACAAAACAAAGTCTTATGAGCCAGGCTGAAGCCAGTAAGTTGGTGAAACTTATGAAATTCAAGTAGTTTGTAAATGCCTTCTGCTCAAGAGATGCTTGGGGAGCCTGAAGTCTGAAGAGCTTAACAGCAGCCTGTAAGGGGAACATGATTGGGTGTCACCAAAAAATGTTACACACACTATCAATGCTGCGTCTTAAAAAGGTCTTTTTCCACGGGAGATGTAAAGGGTCCACCCTGTGTCAAACAGGCAGGAGCAGTTCATTCTACAGTCCCAATTACTCTTGAAATGCATCACAGGATCATCGGACATTGCTTCTGAATTAAGCATTTTCTAGTAGCTTTCCTCCAGTTGGATGTAGTCTTCTACTGTCTTACTGAAAGCCAAAATATACTGCAGATGCAAAACAGTAAATCCTCCCAAGTTTTCCATGACCTGTCTTCTCCTTTTAAAACACAAATCCCTGAGGCATACAATTTAAGCAGTTACTTCCATAAACAACCTGCAGGTTTTCTTCTTCCTTTATCTAAGTTAGGACCTTGGATATTTTTTTTATTGGACAGGGAAGCTCATATAGTGCCTTCCCGGTGCTCCAAAGTTCATACTCCTGTTTTTCTCCCTAGGACCGATTTAAAAATTAAAACTGAAATCCAGATATGTTTCCTTACTGCAGGGGACAAGGACCGACTTTGAGAAAGAGTCAAAACACTTGAAATAAAAGTAATAATAAAAATTTTAAAGCCTCAATTAACCTTCTTGCCCTTGCAATTTTTCAAGTTTCATTTACTAGGAAACTTAGGCACTGTTTTCAAAATGAAGATGATGTCTTTACAGGTGTTTGCCATCCTCATTCAGCTTTATTCAAAATTCCATAGCAGTGAGCAATTTAAACTGCCCTTCTGCTCAATTAAGCAGGGGTTGATTTAAGATTTTGCCACTCAAATCACTGATACAGTGATTACCAGGTGAAATTCTCCAGTATAATTTGAAAAAGCTAATTTGCTTCTTAGTGTGAAGATTTCTCTGTATCCAAGAGAGACCTACATGCTTTTGTCCTATAAATTCACACTTCACATCTCACAGATATCTTTTAGTATTGTGTCAAAGCAAGGATGTAATCAATGCATTCTTCCTCTCAGTTTACAAAAATGAGCCAAAATAGTTTTTAAAGGCTTGTCTGGCCACCAAATCAGAAGCATTTAGATGCACCTACTCCTGACAGTTTCACGCCTATTGATGAAGTGAAGGTAATGCACAAAATGCATACTCACATTAAGAGAAACTCAACCACTTTTCCAAATAAGTGTCAAAACCAGACAAGAATAAAAATAAAAACAAAGTGCAAGAGGTCATCACCAATCTTTAGCTTTACCCTAACATAAGTTGACAGTTAAACTATTTATGATTTAGTAAGCATTACTATACTGCATATCTGCAAGTTAGAAACACTAGTTCGCTAGTTATGTCATTCAGTTTCCACAGGATATGCATGAACCTAATTCAGTTTCAGTTTTGATCATTTAGCTGATAGGGACTAGCAAAGTAATATCAAGACAAAGAGCAGGGAAAGCTGCCTGAAAGTGAATTCTCTTCTTTGTACAAAGACCAAGAATACCATCCTAAGAACACAAAACTGTAAATTATGTCTTATATGGTTGCCCTTTTTGTCCATTTTAGTGGAGAAGATGGAGACAAATAGCTTTTGCTCCATAAAGACATATTTAGTAAAAAATCTTTTCTCTTTAAGAAGCAGAAATATGTCGGAAACAAAGCACGTAGTGTTCTTGGGAAACTATCTTAGGAAATCAATAGGAAAAGAAAAAAAAATCAATTAAAAAAGTCAGTAAGTTCTGTAAACTTAGGCATGTTCTTACTGTACAGAACAATCAGTGAGTGAGCCAGTAACCGCAAGTCTCAGTATGTACTGCAAATCCATAGTTCAGTGAAAAGAGAAATTTAAAATAGCAACACTCTCAGTAGAACTAACTCTGAAATCTGTATTAAAATACACGTTTTTCCAACTCCTGGCTCCACTCCAGCTGGAAACTCTAGTTGACCGGCATTTCTCCTTTCAACTCTGTTGAGTTTTTCTCCACTCAGTTTGTACAACAAGGAATGGTTTTCCACCAAGAAATTTTCCTGTACTTCTATTCCCATGCCTTCAGCTCATCCACAGCTCTAAAATAAACACCTGTACAGCCCAGATGACAATACACAGTCAGCACCTCATGACAATCCAAAAAGTCTCACACTTAAAACTCACTTATAACAACTAGCATTATCTATGCCAACAAAAAATGTGAGGTGAATGAGACTGTGTGTTAAAATGAATTTTACCAGAACCAATATTCCTACAAATTTAGAGGAATCTCTTAGAAACTCAACAGGGAGAATAAAAAATAACCATCACCCATACTGGGAAAGAAATTAATAGAAAATGGTTTGAGGAGGACACTCTTTTCTTACACTGCAACTGCTTTGAACACAGTCTCAAAAGTAAAATTGTAAAATCACTGTTTACAATTCCTCTGTTAATTCCACGCTGGAGAAGCCTCTACAATCCCTGTACTTTCCCCATGAGCTCAAGAATCTACACAAATGGAATGCACAGTGAAAGCATGGAGAATTCCCCTGGAAATCTATCATTCATGTTGAAAAGTTACAGACTTTTACAAAAGAAAGGAGGTGAGTAAAAGCACAATGATGAACGCAGCAAAAAAGTGAATGAAATGGAAGAAAAAGTAAGAATTGTCAAGAGAAACAGTCTGTTACAAGGCAAGTCTGCACAAGGCTCCAGCCAGCCAATGAGGAAATGAATCAATGCAAAATGACACAGGTTTATGTCCAATTCGTTCTGGCTATTCCAAGAATATAAACCTGAAGTTAAATGGTTCTTGAACAGCTGCTGAAATGAAGCGTTGATCAAAGAGGGGAAGATTAAAACAAAGTAGGGGAAAGACAGAGCATTCAAAAGACAAAAACTATGCTATGAAGAAAATGAGCAGCCAGAAAGAGCAGACCTCAACAGAAACAATGAAAACAGACCCAAAACCTTGTGCCAGATGCTCAATTTTAATTCACAATATTAAGGGAGATGTGGACTAAAAAAGACAGAAGCAAGAAAAGCAGGAGAAACCACATTAATGGGAGCTAGCAAGCATTGGTGTTGATCTTCCAGGCAAAAGTGACAGCAGATCTCCTGGAACTGAAGAGTGTGTCAGGAAACTAAAAAGAACAGAAGCAGAGGGACTGAAAAACTACACAGAAAACAGAATGAGCAGGGGGTGTGTGCCTCTATGTACCTACAAAGTGTGTGCACACAAATAAAATACACACACAATACAGTTATATAGATATGTATTGGATGTGTGTTTATTATACAATGTACATTTACTATAGATGTGTGCAAAAATCTATGTACATTATGTATGCAGGTATATCTGTTTTTTATTTACAAACACATCCAAGTCTCTCCCTCTGAACAATGAAGTGCTGTGATGACATACACAAGCTACCCCTAAAAATGCAATTGAACAATGCCATCAGATGAGAAATGGTAATTATGCATTGCACTATTACTTCTCCTAACAGTAGCTTAAATACAAGTACAAAGCACTACAAGAATAAAAAACAGTCAAAACATGCCTGCAGTCAAGCAGAAAGAACAAAGGATCAGATTCCAAAAATTCTGATTAAAATCATGCTACCAAATTTTAAGTTCAGAACAAGCTTGTTGTTCTGTTTTGGTATTTTTTTCCCACTACTGCTGCTTAGCTGGGAGAATACACAGAAAAACAGTTTGGGGACAATATGTGTGGGAGAACATGCGATGCTAAAATGTCTCTACTTCTCCCTCACCCCCTTCTTTGTACAAAAGTTATTACCTGATAAATCTTGGGATTTCCCAGACACTCTAGCACGTTTTGCTCGGTGACCAAAGTTTTCAGTAGCTGAAGTAGAGGCACCCTTTAGTGAAATAAGTAAGAATTAGTTCAGTCATTAGATGACTTAAGAAAAATACTAACTAGTTTCATATTCTTGAAACAGTAAAATTTCCTTACAATTAAAACCAAAGTAGTTACCTCCATACTGCTCTTTGTAGGACAAGCTGTTCTTTTAGGTAGAAGAGTTTTTCTGCGAAGTTGGTATGGGCTGTTTTGTGCACCAGGACCTGATTCTTCTGCAACCATATCTGCAGGTACATCATCATCTGCAAACAAAAAAAGAAATTCAATAATTGGAACTGTAGTTTTGCTTTATACCAGGAAAATACTATGGAAAGTTTCAGGTAAGTACATAGTCAGAAGGGTGGGGAGGAAGTGCTAGAGAACAGAGAACTTCTAGTAAAAAAAAAAGAATACCACAGCCTATGAATCCAAGTTCCTTCACTTGTACTTTCTCCATACATACACAGCAGCTATACCAAAAGCAGCTTAAGAAAAACCAATCAACCAAAAACCTAGGCTTTGGGTTTCTCTGCAAGCATTTAATTCACTACACTAATTCAATCACCTCATTACTTCAAATTTTTTACCTAACACTATCAGCAGAATGAGGAACATTGAAGTTCAATTATTAACTAAATGTTATCAAAAAATCCTTTAGTAAACACAGCATTTAGTATGAAACTCAAGACTGAGTTTTCCTCAAACACTTTGGGAATAGCTCAGGCCAGTACACAAAAACTTCTATAAAATGGAGGTAGCTTTAAATACATACATTCTCATCACTTAAATTACACTTGGAAAAGTAAGAGCATATTTTCTCCCTGCCCTTTAAAAAACAAGTGCAGAAAGTGACATGAGTATTATTTTAAAGGTTTTGATTCATTAGTTTCTATTTTCCCTGTTCTTATATTTATAGAAAATGTTTGAAACAAGAAAGAAATAATTACTCATCACTGCACACCCTATAACTAACATTACATTATAAAGTTGCAAGAATTTTAAAAAGGCCAGAACAAAAAGCATCTAGAAAATAAATTAAAATCAACTCCACTTAAGAAAAAGGTATACTTTTTGGCTTAACTGTGAGAAAACAATTTTGCATTTCTTTTTCATTTTAACTGCCTTTTTCTTCTTTAACTGGGCAAAATGTGATGTGAAAATAATAGCCATAAAAGCAATGCCACAGAGCCAGCAGTTTTCCTGAATATATTAAGCTGAAGACACTACTGTAAAAAAAAAAAAATCACAAAAAAGAACCCAATATGCCACCAATAAAAGTCCCCTACTCTTCCAATACTACAGTATCTGTTTAAAACACAAAGCAATGCAATTCTGAAGTGACTCTCATTTCAAAATCTTAATCTCATGATTTTCCTAAGGGTTTCTGGTTTGAGGTTTTTTGACAAAAGTTACACAACATTGTGCTTATATTGGATTATACATACCATGCAGCCTGAGCTGCTGCATCAGTGAAAAAAAAAACAAACCCAAACCCCAAACTACTTTCTCGTTCCCTTAGCAGATATTCATAAACGGCAACCTCACCATGCACCATCAGAGATCACAACACTGCCACAACATCCAAGCAGAGGACAGAAGCTGGTGTGAAGATGAAATTCACTGCTGATGTGCACACCTTCACACAGCTCCTCAGAGCAATACAGGAGAGCTTCACCAGCTCACCAATCCACCTGAAAACTAAACTGCAAGTACCTCTATGCCAGTCCAGCAGCTGGCCCAGCTCAACACAGCCACAAGACCATGACTGGGAAGAATCACCAACAGCACAGGTTTTTAAGCACAGATGTGAACTGTGAAATTTCTATCAAGACCCACCACTTTCTACAATACAGCCACCTCCGAAACTTCAGCTGGAAGCTGGCTCACAGGCCCTGTCTGCTGCTTCCCAGGCACACCTCGCATCTGACCACTTCACTACCTAGGAAGGGTAAGTATTTATGAATTATGTAAAAAGCCTAAAGGACACTGATAGATGAACTGTAGTGAATTTTCTGGGAAGCGGTGTCTGGCCCAGCGTGGGGATCACTGCCTGCGAAGGTCAGTGCAGAGCAGACTCAAAGCACACTCATGGTTCAGTCACTTGGTTTTACCCGTTTCTTTGCACCTCTAATCGAAAACACCCTCTCAATTTAACATGACAGGCAGAAGACAGAAGCTGCTACAGGAGAACTCCCAGCCTTCCCTGGCACACCAGAGGAGAAAAGCAGCCGTGGGTGTGAAGCAGGCCCTGCCAGGAGGAATTCAGGCACCACCACCAGCCCCAAGGCGCCTCACAGCAAAACACCCAAATGTACTCAGACACTGCAGCGGGGATCGATTTTGCAGCCCTTGTTTCTATTCCAGATTTGATACGGTAACTATGATTACTGTTGCTAACATCCCCCAGAAGCTACCTGGGGACTCAGAGCACGGTGTCTCAAGCCCCGCTGCTCCCCTATTTTGCATTGAGACACAAGATGACTGTCAGGACAGCTGGGTTTTTCCCCCTGTTCTGGATGGTCAGTGTAACAGTTCAAAACTGCCACGTGAAGCACAGCAACAACATAATAAGCAAAGACAAAGGGAAAAAAATAGAAAGCAAAGAAGAGAATTTTGATGTCTCAGTAGGTGATGGAAGGGGCATGGATAAACCCCAGTCGGGTCTTCAGAAGAACCCCCATAGAGGCCACAAAGGACAGAAGACATTACTGCTGGAAAGAGACAGCGGAAGCTGCGGGGTAAAATGGAAGGAAAGGTCAGTTTGGCTGAAACACTGAAGGACTGGCTAAGCAGAAGAGAAATACATTCCTTTTCTTGCAGCGTATTTAGGAAAATGGCAGGAGTTCCACTAAAAGATTGCTTTTCTAGCACAGATGACATTAAGGGATATGCACACACTCACAGCAGGTATCAGAAGAATTAAAATCTTCCCTTTGTGATCTGAACACCAAGGAAGACAAGGGAAGGGTACCATCATGTCTTTCACCAGCAGTTTTTGCCACACTTCTGACAGGCTTCTGCACAGATTTCTGACACTTCAGGAGTAACAACTGATCCTATTTTCCCAGTTGCAGCCTGTGCAGTTACTGCCAAGTGAAATAGCACCAGGAAACCTGAAGGTCGAGTGATCTCTTAGAGCAGTAGCCTTGGTGCTTGGTTTTAGCCTTCCAGATGCTTCTTGGAAGCCCCAAACAGACTAAAGCAGCTACACTGAGAGCCTTCAGAGAGATGCTGCTCGCAAAGTAATACTCCTTCAACACTGCACATTGCCCTTCCCTGAGCAAGAAACTCAAACCAGTCTCCAAGAGCTCTGTTTTGAAAATCCTTCCCTAAAAATCACTTCAATGTACACCTGCTTTAGAGCAGAAATATCTGTTTTAAAATACAGAAGCTCAGTGCCTCCAAAATATTTTGAAAAACCCAATTTTAAAGTGTAACAGTATCAGGCAGTAACATACATTAAAAGCATTATAATCACTTTTGTTGATGATAGAAGCATAGAAGTCAATAAACAAATTTGGAAGAGAGTGTGTGTACTATTAATATCATCATACAAACACCTGCTGGAATGACTGCCAGATGCTGTTGCAATTTTAACCAAGTCAATATGTTTGCAGTTTTTAAGAGATTAAATTAAGCTGAGTCTGCTCTCAAATAAAAATATTTACCCGAATATTTTACACCAATTATATTATACAGTAAGATAAAATAACTTCAAATAAAGTCATGTTTACTGAACTTTGTGACTCTGACAGGTCAAAAGCTAAATTTAAATTAAGAATGATCTCACCTAATAGTTCAAAATTACCCACGAACCTGAATGGTAACACTATAAGCTTTAAGACCCACAAAAGACCAAAAAGGACAAATACTTCCAGGAGGAAAAAAGAAGAAAAAAATCTGCCATTCTGACAACTGCTGTCAAGAGTGCTTTGTATTTCCACAGGTGCTGTGGAAGTGAGTACATTAAAACAAAGAAAAAATAAAATTACACAATTGACTTATTTTGTTTCATGAAGACCTAAGTTACAGAAAAGTGCAAAGTGTTGTCAAGAGCTGTTTACTAAAAAATATCCATACCTAGGTCACTTCTAGAGAAAATTTATCATGTCCCTGACATGTTTTGCAAAACACGTGCACGTGGTTTCATTTCTACAAAATATGCATTCAGATAATATTTCCAAAAAGCATTGTAAATATAAATGACAGCTGTAAGGTTGATAAATTCTTTAAAACAAGAATGAAAAAAAAGCTTTAAATTTCCCCAATAGACCTGTTATTAAAAATATATATAAAAAGGGGGGAGAGGATCCCATGGAAGGCAGCTCATACATTAACCTGTAGGGTTTGATCACGTATGTTTTCACTCTGTAACATCACATCTTTGTGCTGGTTTTCTCTACCTTCCCCAAATGGGCCAGGAGGAGCAAAACCAACCAACCAAAAAGATTTGTAGTCAAGAGAAGCAGAGTCCTGAGGATGGCAGATATTTCCAAACATACACAGCACTGAAATTGCTCCCGCAGGCTGGGAGAAGAAAGTGGTGAGAAATGTAAACAACCAGTTTTAAGACAGGAAAATCTATATCAAATTGAGAGTAGATCTAGAAGAGCAGCTCTGAAAAATAAAGCTAATCCATATTGAGCCTATTCGAATGAAGGCATGATTCATCTTGCATGTTAAACAAATTTTAACAGGAAGAGTTCATCAAACAATGTTTTAAGTAGAACCAGTACAACTTCAGAATGAAATAATAAACTCTTTAAAAAAATTCCAACACTGTCCATCTTCAAAACTAGAAGAAAACAAAAAATTAAGCAACTAAAATATTTACTGATACAGCTCCTATGCTCTGGATTGAGCCCATCTTGCCATAAATCTGGCAAAACCCTTACCAAGCATCCTGCCAGCCTGTGAGATGACAGCCCCAACTACTTGATTGGATCCACCTCTGGAGTAGCTCAAAACTCCAGGAGAGAACAGAGGATGATTTAAGTTTAAGGGAGTAGAGAAGGTACCCCCAACAGAGCCAACAATGAAGGCAAATAACTTACAGAAGAGACGCATAACGCAGCTCTGTATTTGCACTTACAGCAACGTCTCTGCAGCAAACTGCCAACCCAAAAAGCAAGCAGAACACACCACCTACCACTTTTCTTTAAGGAACAAGTCTCTGGGAGTGAGCTGTTAAACAAATGCATTTATCAGTAGTGTGACTGACACTCATCCTGTGTCCTTGAGAACATTCCTAGCAAGTGGCTGACACCTGAAAGCAGATACAGTACCAAAACATGAAAGACACTGAATACAGAATTTGCACATACTGCCCTGTAACTCAGAGCAAAGGTTTCTCACACCAGTAGAGGCTTTACCCATTGACTGCAGGCAGCACTTAAGGATTAGTTTAAATTATGGATGGCTTAAGGTTGCTTTTGAAATGCAGACCATTTTCTTTTGAGAACTATATGAGGACCTCTCTGAAGAGAAAAAAAAAACAAAACACTAGCCAAGAATACCACAACCAAATTTTCGCAAGTGCATCCCCAGAAGCTCCCACCCAAAGCGAATAAAACCCCCACAAAACTGAGAAAGATGACATGCAAAGTTCACAGAGCTCAGACACAATACATCCTAAAGGCAGGAGCACTGTGGTGGTTCCTTACAGTCAAATTCCACTTCACTACAGTGGACTTGGAAAAAAAAGGGTCCATAAGAAACAGGAGGCATGTATACAGCTCCTCCATTTTATGTGGCATATTAAAAACATGGTATTAAAATAAGTAGCTGCAAACTTATTTGCTACTAACATCAGACTAATAAATACTGTGATTTTTATTTAATTATTACAGAAAGAAACCCTGTAGTATTTTTCGAGCATTATACAGAGCAGCTCAGCTCACAGTAAAATCTAAAAGGTGCTACTTTGTGTAAGGTTCTGATGACACTGGTCAACGGGAAGGATTAACCTCTGACTGGAGACAAAGCCATTTGGAACTGGAAGAGATCCCGCAAGAAAGAGATTCTGAGTCAGAACTGCAACTCACAGTAGCAGGCTCTCAGATTGGAAAGGGGACAGACCTAACATTAAAAATGTATGCTTTCTTAAAGACTACAGAAAGATCAGACTTCCTGAACGCCATATGGAATAAAGAGATTCTGCCTTCTGGGAAGCAACCACCAGACACAATAACCATTACTGACTACTAGAATATTTTAAATATACATATAATTTCTTACTGACAATAAACCAAAGATATACAACAATATGCAAAGCACACTGTAGCTTGTAACAGTTTATAAAATAAACAAAAAATTGTGTGGCACACTTTAACATTTTCCTGTATGAAAATTATTTCTTAAATTGAAAGAGAGGGAAAAATTATGTTTAAAGTGTAAGTTGCAGTACTTGTACAAAGCAAAATTTAAGAAACCATCACACCACACCACCTTCCACATGAAGACTCAAACAGCACCTTTTCACATTTACATTTTAAGCTTTTAAACATCAATACCCAAATAAGATATCTTATTACTCTCTCTGGAAATAGGTCGTGCAGTCATGATGGCCTATAAAGAGTAAGAATAGATCAGACACTCAAGCTCTATCTGTGTTTATCCAGAAGCTCATGCTAATTTTACAACATATTTAGAAGTGTTTTCTACAAGAAGAAAAGCAACTACTTCTAGCTACACAGAGTTTCTTAAAACTGAGATTATTTCTTAGTGTTATCCTTAGATAAAAGTTAATTTCCATAAGATCCCAAGAATCTTAATTCTTCTCCTTCTCAGCACATTGTGAAGCCCACTACAGCAATCTTCACAGAGCTCACTCAAACCAGACAGAGACAACAATCCCCCAAAGGTCTGCTAGGTCAGCCTGCACCCCCAAAATGCTGCACAGGAAAACACGGCTACACAGCAAGGCAAAAACTTAAGTTCTGAGAGCTGGCACACAACAGACTAATAGAAAAGGAGACAACTGGGAAAAAGATACACTGGCTGCAAGCCCAAAACTTGTCCTCATCTATATTTCTTAAAAAATTATCAACAGTCACAAATAGCTATTCACATCTTTACACTTCATTCCCTAGAGAGCTCAGAGTCCAAATCTACCTAGCACAAAAACCATGTTAATGCCAGTTAAAAAACCCTCCAGCTACTAGGAAGAATATATTCCTTTTCAGAAGCCAGAATCAAAAAGTGATAGCGAGGATTTGATGAAAAATTCTGGTTTCTTTCCACAACCACACCCCCAAAAGAGATATTTAACATCAAGTTAAAGACTGAATTTCTAAAAAAAATCATTAACATGCACATTGTTATTAGATATAGAGAATAATTGTGCAAGTACCTGCATACCTGAGCTACTTGTTAAATAACTCATTTTAGAGAGAGACAAGATCTTTTTCTTAGAACAAACAGCTCTAATGATCAACACTAGCACACAGAACTAATAAACTGGAATTAGAAGACAGATTTTATTTTCTGGGGTTTTTTTATATTACATTGCTTTCCCAAACTGATGATACCTGTATTACAGCACTATCTGTAACATTTAGCAAAGTAATAAACAACTCTCCAGGTGGCTGTGTGCAAGTATTAAGGGAACTTCTCCTCTTCCTGCTTAATAGGCAGCTTGACTTCTGCTCTGACAAGCTTCCATTGAGAAGGGACAAGAAACCCTTTTTGGGTGCATTCCTCATTAGCAAAGCAATACTTTCAAAGCTGTGGCCTTGCTGCATGGTTCCTTGATGCTACAGTGAAAAAGCTGAACAAGAAGATTTTAAGGTTCAGAAATACAGTGCTAAGAGCCTTTCACTGTTACAGTTCTGAATGACACTAAATAAAATAGACTATTACTACAAGCTGATTTTTTTTTTTTTCTTGTCTATTGTGCCTACTGTACTCAAGATTCCAAGCAGGGCCAATTATAATTTCTACCTGGCTACATCACTTCATTTGTTAGGGCAGTCAGATTACCAGTCTCTCTCTCTGGATGAAATCTCATTAGAAATGAGAAAGCAGCTTTAATCTCATTAGAAAAACACTGAAATAGGTTCAAGTAGTGCCACTCTGTTCTGACCAGAAAGATGTTTCTGATCAATCCTCATACTCCAAGTTCAGGCAGTACCTCAAGGTGCCTGAACATAGAGGTGAGAATGGAACCTGTGACCACCTCCTTGGGGCCTACAAGAAATTCTAAAATCCCATTTTACCAGGAAGTAAAGCGTCTCTCAGGAAGGAATTACAGATTCTCCAACAGCAACACCAAAGTCACCAGAACATGTAAACAGAAGAATTGTGGAACCAGTCAGTGGTACTTAAAAAAAAAAAAAAAGCAAACACAACCCCCACCAAAACAACCAGCCAATCAAATAAACAATTAAAAAAAATTAAACCCAGAGAACTCGCTTTCATGAACAATTATGCCAGTTAAATGGCTGGACATTACCAGGATGAAAACCTGCCTCCAAAACTCAGTGAGAAAAATGTTCTAACTAGCATATGTAAAATTACTAAGAGATACTTATTCATGAGGACAGATTATTTCTAATAAGCACAAAGTAGCTAAACTACGAAGTAGAAATCTTACCTTCTTTAATTAGACTAAGACTGAATATTCTTGATACCAATAACTCCAGAAAAATAGTTACAAGTTTGTGATTTCCTCTTTGTATTATTAACTCCTGGCACCAATTATTTTCAGCCTCAGCTCTTATAGCACTGCTTAACTGAAGAAGGAGCAGGATACTACTCATTTCTTCTCTAGCTGAGTTTCTGGTACCTTTGAAAAAATTTGGGGCAAACCCACAGTCTAGGAATGACTAAATTCAATGAGAATGCAGAGATTTCACTTAACACATCTACAACTTACACTTCAAGTTTTCTACAGTCCGTAACTGATCCATTTACAGAAATCTTCTGCGATCCATGGGAAACCAAGAGAAATATGGCTCCTCTTGGAAGTGCAATAAAACAATTCACAAGTTTCATTACGAATTAACACTATTGCAGCTATTCAAGCATAACCCCTGTGAAACACCATCTCAGGGCACAATCATTTCACCCAATTTTCAGGAAATGAAAGCCTCCCACAGATTTTGCTGTCATGAGCCACATCTGCAGAACACTTGTAAAACAGGCAGAAAAGAATACATATCCCCTGCTACTGAGCATAGTAGCAGATTTGGAGATACTTGCCATGCAAAGCCATCTGCCTTCCACGGACTCTCCATCAGAAGTGACTGACATCTATCAATACATTGGCCCAGCTGAAACCTCATTATGTCAAAGAGCAGTTTTGATGAACTGTAGGAAATTCCTAGTTTAGTGCTTCAGAATTAAAAGAGCTTCTGAAATGCCCAGCCTGACAAGGAAAGGTAGCCATGGATATGTCTTGCAGGGCAAAAAGGCTAAGGAAAACACCAACCAAGATGAAAGGCCAGACAGTTCTTTCTTTTTGTGTGCTGGGTTTCAAGGGGTATAGTCAGTAATATTTCACCTAAGAAAGCAGCAAGAGAAGAAAACTGTATTAATAATACTTTACAGCTTACTGGATTTGGCTGTCTTTCTTCCCTACTGCACCAAGCAAAGTTTCCAAGCTGACAATTAGACTATGATGAAACAGAGAAACACCAAACAGTCCAGAGCAAAAAACCATGGATCTTGTAACCTTGACAGACAGCGGGGAGGAAAACACACCTTACGCTAACACCCCTCACAATTTTGTTCAAGAGCACGTCTCTAGAAAAAGACAACTGTGCAAACTGCAAAACAAAAAAAATATTAATTCTGCTACCTTTTTCTTTGCTATTTCCCCTTACTATTACACTGATGTTAAACCAGCACACTGCTTTCTCCTGCTGCCCTAGTACTACAGTCAATGCTTACACAGAATTTCAAATGTTACAGCTGAAGTGAAAAAACCAAACAAAACCCAAAGACACTCCAGAACATACACCCTCCCCAAAGAAACTGTGAAATACCACTACAAGAACACCATAACTAACAAGAATATCCAGGAAACATAAATACGTTAGACTGGAGAGGAAAAAAAATTAAAAAATCATTAGTTCCTGCCAAATTCTTGCTCTTTTATTCACCAAAGAGACCCTTTGTTATAAGACATAGTTATTTTTAACCTTTCAAGAAAGGTTATTTAACAAAAATAATGTGTGTTATTATGCCAGAAACATGCATACATTAAAAAAAAAAAGGAAAGAAAGCATTTTTTATCCTTGCATTAATCAAAAATATGTTGTATCTAACATATCTCATACTAAGGCTGAATTTTACAAGCCTAACTGTGGCAAGGTTTACACATGGTCACTTATCTGATCCTTACTCTGAAAACATCAATGACTGCTCCTAGCATTCTATTCCTTAAATTACCAACTCCAAGGTGCCTGTCAAGAGCAGGCAGGCATGGCTCTGTTCAGCTTCAGGGAAATGTCTGAGAAAACAGCGCATGGAAGCATAGCAAGTGCCAAGTATCGTCGAGGTGCAGGAGGGAAATACTTATTTGCCAGCATATATGCAATTAAGATGGGTTAAGAAATCTGTCATCAAACTATAAAGCACCACTGCAGTAGCCAACATCTGATTCAAAACTTCATTTGTTAAGAGCTACAGTAAAAATAAAAAACTGCTGACAACACCAAATACTGTAGGACCAAGGGCCTACCTAAACCCAAGCTGCTTTAAGAAAAAGTAAATCCTACAGAGAGAACAACTATCATTGTTAAACCTACTCTGGGAGATAAAGGCTAAATAGCTTTTCTACCAAGTTTTACAATACTCATACATGATTTAAACACAAATTGGAAGAACAGGATCATCTGTTTTCCACTGCCAACAGGTGCTGAAAATCAAACACGAGGAAAGCTGGAAATAAGGTTTTGTATTCTATGTTCAAGGAAATTGCAGCACAGGGAGGACACTCTGTTCTTCCTCGCCCTGTAGACTAAGGATCTCCTAAACACCCCAATCCAGACGTTACTGCTTTTAGATATCTGGAGAGGAAAAAGTAATAAAATTACATCCCGATTTTATTAGAAAACCAAATGGCATAGTTCTGATATATTAATCAAGTTTTTACCTTTGTTTTTGTTTTCTCTGCCTTTAAATAGAACTTTGTAAAAAACAAGTTTATTTTTACAGACAGGTACTTCTATTTTCAAACCTAAACACTGTGTGAATTCTGTAAACATTAAGTTATCCAGCCCGTTCCACAGCACTACATAACCACCCACCCCACAACACTCAGCTGGTTGTAACTTTCCTGTTTTCAACTGCAAGGAAAACAGCCTGTCAGATGCTGACTGATGATGTATCTTTGCCATTAAAAGCAGTAACATGCATGAAATGCTGCATCAATGAACTTCTAAAAGCTTTTTTTAAGTAGCTATTAAATTTCCATTAGTATTTTCTATTCACACTGTCATTTCTCATCGTGAGGAGCTGTTAGATATATATACATAAACCCATATATATGGATTTATGTATATATATACACACGCATATATATATCTAACAGCTGTACATAGGTACATTCCAACCTCAGAAACGTGTTCTTAATGAATAACACAACTGATTTTCATACAGGAACTCTGCTCTTGGTAAAACTTCATACACTAAAACACCAACAACTGTCAAGGTATGTGGGTGGTGGTGGAGGGCAAAAATTTGTGTATTTGGCTGTTAATTATGTCTTTTGGTAATTAATTACACTAACTGCAGATACAGTTTTCCTAATAAATTCTGAAGTTAGATGTAATGGCTGCACAATTTAAGAGTTTCCAGAAGGAGATTTTTTGCAGTGAACACACTCAAGTTTAAAACTGCAGATGATGCTCTGTATCTAATGAGCTATTTTCAACTACTGACAATTTCATTTAAAAATAAATCTAGCTTCTTTTCTCAGTATCTCTCAATTTCTTATGGTCCCAATTTGACTAAAGCTCTGTTACACTAAATAACATGGAAACGCCCATCTAANAACATGGAAATGCCCATCTAAAAAAAAAAAAAAAAAAAAGGCCTTACAGATTCCTCCTTGCCAAAAGAAGCAGATGCTTATTATTTCCATTTCAAATTTATTCTTAAAAACATTAAGAGGAAATAAAGTTCAAGCAGGCAGAGTAAGCCTGGTTACCTGAGAGCAAGCACAAGTCACAAAATGGAAAGAACTACTTTTTTTTTGGCTTTGTCAAAATTGTCCAGAAATACTGAAAGTTCTCAATAGGGTTGTTTTTCTTCTTCCACAGTCTGTCGAGTCTTTTTGTATACCTACAGCGGAATCCTGAACTTTTCATTTCTTGAACAGGTCCTCCTTCTCATGCACCTGAACTCCCATTTTTAGTTTCCCAAAATCTGGATATTTGCTCATTTTAAGACCAGACAGAAGAGGGATTTTGCCATTTATTCTGTCTCCACTTTGAAGGTCTGAGCCACCACACTCCCTACAAATTTGTCATGCCACAGTATGATAAATTTCTATTTAAAAAAGTATTTTTAAATCATGTGCATTAACTGTAAAAGCTGTTTGAACACATGCAGCAAAAAGCAGTAGGGAAACAGTATGGTTGAAGAAGAGCCCAGTAACAGCCCCTTCCATCCAGACTCTCAAAGCCCTTCACTACAGACAGTAATCCTGTGTTGTGAGCCATTGAAAGACAGATTGAAAAAGCCATCAAAAAATAAACCCTATGCTAAAGGGCCACAAGGACCTAAAGAGATTTAAAAAGGAATGTTTTTTCTCACTATGACAGAATGTCAAAGGTAACCTAGAAGTCACACATTAAGACGGTCAGTTTTCTCCTTTCATGTATGCACAGTTCCATCATTATCCATCGACCTCAAATGTTTTCTCCAGGATATCTACACCAAGCAGTGTATTTACAGACCAGGGTGCTTTGGAGAGTCAGTGGACAAAACACATGCAGAAAAAAAGGGCATTGATAAACTCCTTTTCTGGTTATTTTTACCTACATTCTCCCCCCCCTTTTTTTTTTGTCCTCCAAAGAAAGATTTTAAAAAACTGAAGGACTGATAAGAAAGTATTCAAAGACACCAAGATGTGGTACGACAGCTGCCCCATGGTGAGGCTCCTCTTCATGCCTTGACTAGTGCTGACCACCCCCTTACCCCCACATTCCAATGAGCCTTCCCAGTTTGCTCTTGACCCTTTCAATAACTTTTAGTGTTGATGAAAAGTTAAATATGTACAAAATAGAAATGGAGCTGTGTGCGTATGCAGAGTGGTCAAGACATTCTTCTGGAGATAAATTTGATAAATACACAAAAACACACCGTGAGAGAAGAGTCACAGGTGTGCAGGCCTGAAGCAGTTCCGAGCACACTGATCCACCAGAACAGAGAAACACCCCTCGTTTAGCCAAACTAATTTTACTTAGTGCATCAACAGACTAGGAAATCACAATACCTTGGTTCAAGAGGGCTGCCAGTTCATAGTACTAATTCATTATGGTTTTTGGGTCATCTGACTATATCCTTAAAAAGTTGCAGGAATAAAGAGTATTAATGTTAAGAAGGAACATCGTAATACAAAAAAGACAGATGGCAGACAAGCCTTCAGGTAAGTTCTGTATGACAACTAATCTTACAGAGAATTGTCTCTTCTGCAGGACAAACTGCTCAAATATTGAAACTAAAAACAAAGACTTTCTTGGCCCAAAACACTGCAGAAGTTCACTGAGCTTACAGATGTACACAAATAACGTGAGAAAGCATTTAAGCACTGGAAAGACATCAGAAAAAGATTTCCCTAAGAGGACTTTCTTTCTTTGACTGTGAGGGTGACTAAGCATCAGCACAGGTTGCCTGGAGTTTGTGGAGTCTCCAAACTATGTGAGCCCTTTCCAAGGTGGCCATGGCCTTGTTAATGCAGTAAAGGAAGAAGGCACCATCAGAGAACAAACAATTCAATCACTGCCTGACTCCAGCATTCTCTTAAGGTAAATGCTCTCCCATTCCTGCTTAACATACCAAGACTTGAAGTATTTACTCTCCAGACTTCTATTACAAGGCCTTACCATTGGCCTTCACTGAAGCTCCAATCCAACTGTTTTGCTATAAAACATAGGTTTGTAGCACTTCAGCATCTCAAAAACCTCGGCTCATTTTAACTCTGCTGCGTACTCCACACTTCCATAAATCCCAGACATTGTGACATTAGGACAGGAAGACAGGCCACAGTACTTTCAACCATACACATATAAAACTACACTCTACATGAACGCAGATATTTTCCACACCAGTGTTGTCAAAAAATCTGCATCAAAACATATTCTGCTATCAAAAATCTATTACGAAGAAATTCTATTTTTGGTTAAGTCAAAGCATCCTCAGCACAGCAATTTAAAGCTTTGATTAGAAATACTAAAATATAACTTGTTTAAGTAACAGAAACGCCCTCCTTCTCTTAGATTTCCATGATTCATATACTACATCATTTCTTCCCAACTGTCAGACTCAGTTTCATTTCATCATCTTCCTGGTTCAGAGGTTTGAGAGGGGAAAAACACCACTGCTGTGCATTTTGACCCGGAGTTAGTCTGTAAAACATGCCAGGGCCCTTCCATACACTTGACCAGGAAAGTGGAACATCACCAAGTCTTTATTTGTTTGTTTTTAAATAAACAGTGTTTGTGTAAAGGGAGGGCAATTGATAGGATATTTATAACAAAAAGCTGTTTTAGAGAAGCAGCAATGCTTCTACAAAATTGAATGCTGATGAGTAACTGATAGAAACAACCTTTTCAATTTCTTTAATTGTTTCTACAGAAAAAAAGCCCAGAGATGTCAATCTCAAAGCCAATGTGCAGAAATTTTAAACAGGAGGGCTCAAGCTGCTTCTCTCCTCACCTTCCCACATTAAAGACCAAAAGGTAATGAGGTTTTAGTGTTTACCTGGAAGACCAGCATGAAGAAGTAAACAAACCACTGCCTGTGTGATCTTGTTTACACTGCTCAAACGTGGTTATAACTAAAATAAAAGCTTTGATTACAGGGCTACAGGAGAAGATTATTCCCTTACTGCTAGAGCTGAGAAAGAAGGGAAGACAAACTACAAGACATCCATCAGACCTTTGTTTAAGAGAACTAAGATTTTAAAATCTGCACTGCTAGGGTGGTAGCAGAGCAGGGGTAACCTCCACCTCTGTTCAGAAGTGAAACCTCCCAGACACAGCGAGCTGAGCAGAGGCCATGGTCCTGCCAGGCAGGAACTCTGGGGCTGTGCCTGGAGAGCTCTCCCGAGGCTCAAAAAGGACTCCAGGGTATCTGCAGCAAGCTACGCTCTCTTCCCGCTCCTCCTCTCCTCATCTCATGCTCTTCCAGTCCCTTCTGCTCATACCAGGATGAATGACATACAAGTACCGCCTACTTAAGCTTGATCTTCAGAATGGTATCTGCCCCCCCACCCCCGTGTCTTTCACTTGGAATGAGGTAATACTTACACTATTAGTGTACACCATCTCCGTACAAACCTGTGAATGTTCTGCTGGTACAGGAAGAGATAAAACATTATTTCTTCACATTATTAAGCTCTCAGGAGTTACCAAAAAATATCAGCAAGTGCTACTGTGCCAATTCATGGTTTCAAGGATCTTTGCAGCTGTAAATTGAAATATGCTGGAACACATGCTGGCTGAACACACTGAAAAACTCACCTGCTAGACAAGATGACACCAGCTACAAAGTCAGAGTATTAATATATTCTACCTCCTACACCTTCACTCTAAATTACAGTCAATTTGCTAAAAGCAAAGCCACACACAATCACTCTCCCTTACAAAGTATGTTCCCAAACTAATGAATCTACGGGCTGCACTAAGATGGTTACATAACATCAGCAAATTGAATTTATTTTCCAGGCCCTATTTTCTGTCAGTCTTTGTAATCATCACCTCAGTTTCAGCTTCCTTCATCAACTCATCCTGTCACAGTTTCACCTGTTCTGAATTTACCAATCTGACACACCTGCAAACTACTCAATTGTTCCACTGTTATTAATGTGCAGAGGCACCTGGAGATGCAGCCAAGTCAGTCACTTCACGCACAGCAGAGGGGAAAAAACCCAAACTCAGCTCAAAGAGCTCACGGACACGGTTGCAAGCAAAGCTAGAACAGGAGAATACAAGACAATATGGAGGCACGGTGAGCTTGTTTCCACATGGGCTTAGACTGGTGGGTTACATAAACAGTGTTCACATCTCTGTCCCTGCTAGTTTGCTTACAGCCATTCCTTCTCCTAATTGATAGTCTGGGATGAGATGATGGCACACTGTTTAAGAACTCTATACTGGAAAACTTGCTTGAAACTGCTGGAGCCAAACTAGAACTGGCTGCTGCCATCTTGGCATACTCCACCCGATTCATGAGTTAAAGGATTAACATCTTTCAGAAGTAGGTGTGGAGGATTTAAAAGATATTGCTGCTTACGTTCTTTCACCTGCTGCATCTTTCAGACACCACTACTGCAAAGCAAGGGTAGAAAAAATATTTTCTATGAACTCCTTTGAATTTGAATACTACTGAAAATTACTGGTGAAAATAAAGGCGAGTCTAGTGAACCAGAGTTTCCAATGTCTGATCTGAATTATTTTACATTGTGGTGGCACTTAGGAGGAGATCAATTCAGCACCAAAAGTCCTCAATTTCATTAACCACACTTATCCCACTTTTTTTTTTTTACTAAACTGGACAACTATACGGTCACATTCATTTACAGCTCAACTGAACTTTTCATAGAGTGGCCATCTCCTCCCTCCAACCCAAAGCTACCAAAACCACTTCAGCACCACCTCATGCTTCTGAAACACCACCCCAAAAAGAGCTTTGGGCAGCAGTTAAACTGGGAAGAAAACACACAGCCCATGGCTTCTATACTTCCAGTTCAGGGCTGGGCAAGTGGGCATTATCCAAATCCTGTGAACCAAAAGCCTGCAGCCAGCACAGCTAGAAAGCAGGCAACAGAGAAAGGCACCTTGAAAAACCCTGTCACTGTACAGGAGCTGCTTGACAATATTTTTTTCCTTAGATGTCAGAGCATATGCCACCACTGATGCCTAACAAGTAAGCAACACAAAGAAACTTTGGTGCATCAGTCAAACCATGGCTGAAAAACTATGAAGCCTGACATCAAATCAGGCTGCTATCTTTGAACTGTAGGACACAACAGTCAGTGAATTATTTCAAGCCAGTGCTGTGTGCATTTCTGATACTGGCACGAGATGAGAAACAGGCCAATGACTGAACTATGATGGAATGAATTTTTACTTCAATATAATAGACAACAGACACTTGTAGCAGATGGATGCACTGCAGTATCTACAGTGATACTCTGGGAAAATATTGTGGTAGTTGGAATGTCCAGTTATAACCAGAAATCAACAAGTAAACAAAGCTGAGATATCACCTTGGAGATTAATTTTCCTTAACAGATCCCTCTGATTTGGCACACGTAGAAAAATACTTCCAGAAAAAGATATTCTACTTTATATCTCAGACTCTCAAGGCACTTACAGGAGGTCGTGTCTTTGGTGGAGGAAAGTTCAAGATTCTTGTCACACAGCAAGTGCTACGTATGTGTGCATACACACATGTACTAGCTAATTAAAAATAAGATAAGAACCAACCTTAAACACTTAAAAGAATAAGAGTCAGAACCACTTCATTCTGCTCCTGTCCTCTCACGTTTCCTGTAGAATTTAATCCTAGAGAACTGCAGTGCTTCAGGGAACACGGGTCAATGCCAACAATTCAGCACCAATCTAGCACTAACCATCACTCCTAAACACAAGAGGGTTTTTATTGACTGCCTAGCATCTTTACCTTGAAGGAAGCCTCTGAAGTGTCCAAGTGCTCCTAGAGGAAAACCTTGCATGCAAAGCATTTACAGGGTGATGTCTTCAAAGTCACTCCACATCCACCCTCCCTGCAGACTACCATGGGACAGCAAGACCACAGATGCAAACTCAGAACAATGAATCACAGCGAGTTTCAAATCCTACACATGTAGGACGTGCAAGAGACACTGTCCATGTGGAAGCACAAAAAGCCCCCCATCACTACATACACACAGTCTGTCAGGTTTGAAGGGCCAGCACAGATACAAACAGATTCAGTATCACTAGAGACTCAAAAGAAAAGAATCCTTCATGAGTTGCTCTTAAATCACAAGCGTTCAAAACATTTCTAGTAAGTGAAATATATTTTGTGCACTTAGCTTCAAATATGCCACAAGGGTCATGAACACAGTTAAATCCAGCCTACTAAATAAATGGATATTTTCCCCCACTGAACTAAAATATACAATACTTGCCAACCATCAAGTACAGCATTCTTATGTCTCTGTTCACTGTTTTTCTAGAGGCAAAGCTGGGATATTCCCCATATTCTAATATGTATCAAAGATAGTTTACAAGTGCATTGAGCTTTGCCATGTTCTCCCCCTGTATTTCAGTTGAGCACACAGAGTATTAGTCATCTTTGTTATATTCATGCTCAACATAGTTAAAAAATTGTCTTAAGATGTATTCTAAGCAACTGTCAGATTGAATTCTTGACATGTTTATTCTCAAACTATGGCTAATTTAAAAAACAAACTGTTCATATTCTATAGGTTGAATGAATAAACTTATACAAAAATGCTAGTGTATTTATTGAAATAATTTGTTCACATGTAATTTTGTGACAGTTTCACACAGAATACATATTTTAAGAATAATTCTTTAAAATACTGTATTATCTCTCACCATTCTGAATTTAATCAAGAAGCGACCAATAGCAACCTTTACTCATTTTCCTCCACATATACCAACATCCATCCTACATCCAGATGCTGTAAATATTGTATTTTGGGTTCACTTTCTGAGGTTTAGTTATCACTGAGGTTTTGTTCACAATTTCACAAGCCAGTATTTTGGCAGAAACAAGTGCTGCTTCCAAGAACTTTTACCTTAATTGACAGGGGCAATCTAGCAATCCATACTCCTCAAAAAACATAGGCACTCTCCAGAAGGAACAGTCCAGAGGCACCTCCATGCCTCCAGGCAAGAGGCTGGTGGCTCCTATAAGCAACACACACCTGTTCCTTTTAGTTAAACACACAGAGAAGTAAATCATGCAGGACCAGACTGAGCCCTGGTAGAAATGCAGTGTACAGAAACAACAAATTAGATACTTTCTGATCAAGTGCACTAGTTAAATGGAGTTATCAGAATGAAAAAAAAAACAACCAAAACATTTATAGCAACATGGACTGAGAGAATAAAAGTCATATTTAGAGTTCAGACTAGATTTAGTGCCAGGCAGTAAGCTGCTGAATACATGTAATTAAGCACACAAAACCAGTATTATGCTAACAAGACTTTAAGAGCAGCGCTTAGGTGAAAGACTAAATCCATCTTTCACAGCAGCAGAGTCTTCTGTATTCCAAGGGCAATGGCCATTTATGCTACACATAGTGCCATCTATTAGTCAGAAAATGTCATTGGTCCTGGGAACAAAGTGAAGAGCTATGAAATAACAGGTTTTGAAAAGTTTGTTACTGACACTTCACACTTGAAAGCCAGAGCCTTCAAACTTAAGAAGAAAAAGAAAAGAAGTCATGTCCACCTCAAAATCAAAATCGTTTGGCTATTTAAGCTTGGATTTTAAGACAAAAGAAAACCCTAATTAAAATATTTTATGTTCTTTAGGAAACAAACAGAAACGAGAGTTTTCCCTTATTGAAAAGTAATCAATTGTGGCTGAAGACTTGAAAACCTTCAGATATAACAGTGTTGGGAAGAAAATCTTACAAAGTGAAAACTCTAGAACAAACACAGCAATAAAAAATGACACAAGTGGCAAAAAGATCTGTTTTGTGCCATTAGTGAACAAATAAAGAGGTGCTGTCATCTTTAGTACAGAGCAGTGCAAAATTAATTTTCATCTTTTACAAAGCCAACCTTACCATCAGCTTGCTCACAACCAAAGACTTCTGGTTTCCCAACCAAAACAGACTTGAGATTATAAAGGAGGGATAAAGTCCCACCCCCACATTCCTCCCCACTTGATCACAAATTACACTGGAGACTGGAAGCACGCATGTGTTAAAACACAAGTTAAAAACCACTAAAAATACTAATACCAGGAGTCCCCCCTGCAATGGGACAGGCTCAGACAGCAGCTGCTTACATAAAGTTGTTCCTTATGTGCACCTGTTGGGGAGCACGGTGCCCATGTAATGATCAAAAGCAAGGTAACTAAGTCATGGACTTGAACATCTCAAAATACAGACAATATCAGGCAAGTTCCTTAGCAGAAATAATTACACTAGAAGTAATTTTGAAAGTGCCACTGAGCTTCATTTTGCCAGTACAAACAAGTACAAGTCAGTGCCTTTTCTGGACAGTTGTAACATTTTATTCCAAGGCATTACTACTTTATTTTTTTAATTAACTTTGAAAAAGTACAGAGAACTAAATATAATTTCCTGCAAATCTGAAGCAATTATTAAAGTCAAATGTTTCCACCACATCTACAAGCAAAAAAGAAGGAAAAAAAAAAATCAAAAATTTGCTTTCCCCTAGCAAACAACATAATCTAGTAGCACAGATTAAAGATAATTTTAATTCCAGACTGTTCTCTGAGCTACATGTAGCGATGAAGGGATGTCTCAGACATGTTCTACTGCATTTTCATAAAATAACTTTAACAGCCTGGAAGCCCTACTACTTACTGCTAGAAGTGACTGTGAAAGGCACAATCAACACTGTAACAGATTCTGAGACCACACTATGGACTCACACCAGAGCAAAGTCAATAAATGCATGTTGCACATATCCCCCTGAACAATCTCTGGTCCAATGGATGGAGAAGTGGACAGAGTGGATAAAGCACCCATGTGCCAGGTATCATCTCTACAGAGGTCCCTTCAGGGCAGCCAGTAGCTGGTTCAAGTTCGAGTGGAACATCATCTGTACCAGTCCAGATCACCACTGAGTACCAGGAATTCACTATTTAAACTATGTTGCTTCCCAGCCTCTTCCCCCAGCACATCAGCTGGCTGTATGGGATGACCAAGTTACAGCAGTCAGACCTATGCAAGAGCCAGTGTAAATGCTGGACTCACCAAGAGCTTCCAGAACCACTGAACTATTAACTCATGCCTAGTCTTGAAAAAACAAAGGAGCCAACCACCAAACAAAAAGAGAGGGAGCAGTACTTCCCCTTCTGATAAAAATATTGAAAGCATTTCAAATTAAAAGCCATATACTGGTTTGACTGCCAACAACAGTGTTTTCTTCAACTACTTATTTTCCCTACAATTATGTTTTACAGACTCACACAGTCTTCCTCAGATAAAATGTTACCAGTTTGGTTTTTTTTTTCTCTTTCTGTTCACAGCAATGTGCCAATATGATCAATACCATTTGGAGTTCCCACATTCCTACTCAGAAGCTTATGAGACAGTTTCTAAAGAACCAGAGCAAAATATCTGTTTAAATCTTCCACATGAGCTGTAGGTCATCTCTCAGTGCACTTCCTTCAGTATTTGTGCTTTTACAATGTCACACTGCATTTTAGTAGGAATGTGTAATTTTCTTGTGCCATACATATGGTTCAGTGCACTCACAGGCACACCTACACCTTCACAACTGTCACAATGTTATCTCTCAAAAGCACAAAAAAGAGTCTATAAAGGCACAGAATGCAAGTTCTAAGAATGTTATTTATTCTCACAGAAATGCTCACTGTTCCTCTCAGGATTTTTTAAAGTTAATTGCGTGAACAGTTAAAACAACCTTTACTCTCTGCCTTACCCACAAATAAGGGCTTTGACTGACACACACTGGCAAATAAAGAAAAAAAAAAAAGTCTGCCAGGCAAAGCAAACCTCAACCCTGCCAGCTGCCCCTTAGAATATAAGTTGTTGCCCCAATGACAGATGGCCATACAGCTCACGTGGCACTGCAAGAGCAACTCCAGCTTTCAGCCCAGCATAATTAAGCCAACCAACTGCAATCTTCCTTTACCTTCATATGCTGCCCTGAAAGATTAAAGCACCACCACAGCCATATTCTGAGCCATTCAGTGATTCTTGTCTTGAACAAGGATCAGCTGGGAGCACAAGACAAAGGACAACTGACAGCAACAATTCCCAGAACACACATCCAGATTTTAGCCTGGGACAAGCTGAGCCCTAACCTAAGTCCAGAAAGAAAACAAGAATTGTACTAACACACACCGTGTGGTTCACAACTACAGTACCAACCACAGGAACCCAAGGACATCATGTTCAGTTCTGTGCTTTGCCACAGATGTGGTTCCATGATAAAGACACAAGAATTTAAGTGTATAATACTTCCAGAAAGGAGGGTGCATACCTTTTCCCACCATCTCCCACACACAATAGCCAATGATTTTATAGGTACACAGTCATTAAAACAAAGGAAGGAAGAAGCAAACCACTGAGAGCATCCCTTTTGGCAGCCATTTGCAATCACACTGCTTAAAATATCAGTGAAACTGTGCCTACAGACTTCCCTGGTGACTTGGGGCAAGCTATGCCATTTCTTCACGCTCTCATTTCCCACTGCTGATGTCAGAACCATGGCACATCAGTACATCCCAGGTGTGCAATGACAGCTACAGACATGACTGCAGGCCTGCGAGACACGTGAGTTCTTCAGTACAAATATCCAAATTAGTAAAACAAAGGGGATCCTTTACCAGTATCTGAAATTACTCCAAGCAATCACTAGTGGCAGAATAACAGATATTTCCCCATGTTTACTGCAACTCCAACACAAAACCTTCAGGCAAAAGGGAAGGATTAAAGTTGAGCACACTGATTAGTATTCCTTTTACATCATGGAATGCTTGAACAGCTCCTTCCCAAGTAAACTCTTAGCATATACAAAAGTAAAGGATTTCTGTGCAAAGATCGGTAAGTCAGGAACCTCCTGGACTAGAAACTGCTCATTAGTCTCACTCCACCCATTGCAGTGCTGTCACTAGAAATACTAAAAGAGGAAACAAAGAACCACTGAATTGCTCCTCTCACTTTAAAAATTAAATATGCATACATGTATACAAACCTGCTCTTAAAAGAAAAAGAAATTTCTAATTTAATTTAAACTCTTAAGGTCATTAAGTCTACTACAGTGATTGTCTCTAAGAGAAATTTTATCTAGATGGGGAGATTTTTGACAGCTAGATTTGCAGAAAGGGATATTTAAGAATTGTTTCCATATATGTACTGAAAAATATCTGACAGAGGGGAGGAACAGGCAAGCCTTGGGAGGAAATCTATAACTTATCTGCTTTAATAAAAAAGGAGCAGGTTTTTGGGTTTTTTGGTTTTTAACTGAGCAAAAAACTCAACACAAGCAGGATACCACATTCTTAAGCCTTGCTCCTCTGATCCCTTTGCCCTTTCTCAAGCCATATACTGATTTCAAAAGCTAGACAAATTAAAATTCATTTTCTGTAATGTATTTGGCCATTTCTGTACTACTAATGAATTTGGGGAAAAGACAAAAAATACCCCAGAAATCTTAAGGAAATCTTAACCAGGCTCAGTTTCCCCAGATACTGTAATGCACACACAGCATTTATATTATTGCAAAACATTATCTTTCTGCCAACAGGACCCCACACATTACAAGACATAAATCTTACTTAATGTTTAATACTCAGTATATATATGTCATTTTAGTGACCACAAAACATCCAAATATCATAAAGATAGTAAGAAAAAGAAATGGTCTGTTTTTCTATTTAAAACTTGCTCATTATGAAAGTGGTAATTATTTCTACCATGCAAGTGACATGAAGAGTTGAAAACTTCTGCCTTTCACAGCCATTACAGCACCATTTCACCAGACTCTCTGCTCTTAGTGGTAGTCCAGAGGAATGCTCAGGGCCAATGCTGCTGATAGGGAAGAAACATTGGGAAACAACTGAAGTGTATTTAGTCTGAAAAAATCACTGTGCCCAACTCACTACGATTCAGGTAATGCTGTTGATTCCACACAATTGTGCAACATTTCGAGATCTCACACACACACAAATACACTGGCAGCTGACAGCGCTCTCTGTGATACTGGTCACTGAGTCAACTGAAATTAATGAAGAACCATGCACTCAGCCTGTGGGATTTACCCAAGGACATGGCAATGAATCCAGTCTCAGTACCAATGGATAACAGGTGTTGTTTGGCAGGCCTTTGAAGGAAAGGAGTTAAAAAATCATGCTTTTTCCACACACTACCTACTTTTAACTTCCATTGTATTAACCAGCATATGAGCAACCCACAGCAGAGAGAACACACAAAGCTTCAGTTTCTCAGAAAAGTTTTCCAGAAAAACATAGGCTGAAAAATTAACGAATAGCAAATCCAATCTTGAACTGGAACACGACATACTATTGAGATTGAAATTTTAAAGTAAAAAATTGTTTGAAATTAATTTCTTCTCTCTTTTGCCCACACTTTTACAAATTTACAGATTTCAACATTAGCATGACCAATACATTTTCCTTTAAACTGACATATTAAAGTTAGATTGTCTGTAACTGAAAAATCAGAATAATTTAATCTCTTCTTTTCTGACACTTAAGAAACAATTTTAGAGGACATGGGTCAGTTAGTAAACATTATTTCCTGTTTAGACTTTTGAAGTCAACAAGCTCAGGTGTACAAGCGTTATCTAGACAAAATAGGAGATCCAACATCACGTTGACAAGTACTGTGACAAACTGATCTGAAGAACAGAGCTTCATTAGACAGACACGCACTGAACCTACTGGGATATGCCTTTTCAGTTACTTAAACCTTTCAAATTAAGGTAAAATTTGACAATGACAAACAACTATACTGATAATGTGAAGTGTATCAGCAGATTATTGATCATAAGCTGCTGATCGATGAAAAGAAATTTGGCAAGATATGAGAAGTTCCAAACTCGTTATCGAAGGCTGCTTGAAGTTGGTCATGTATCACCCATTACCACAATCACACCCATTCTTCTGCAAGTCATCCTGACAGCAGCAGTAGCCGAAAGCACTAATCCTCTCTCCTCCCACTGATGCTTAGCTGGCCAAACAACTCTTGTGTTGAAGGAGGTTCTCTCAACAGCAATCCGAGGCACGTACCTTACAGGCTCAATTATTGCAGAGCTTTGAGGAGACTTAAAAATGGAACCAGAGGAACCTTCAAATGGAGCTCAATGCAAGAGGGGTGAAATCGGATGATATTTAAGGTCTCTTCCAAAGTAAACCAGTCTGTGATTCCATGGAAAGTAGTTTTTCTGTGATGGAAAAACCACTATGCACTTTCATACGCTGCCATTGCCCCAGCCCTTCAGTTCTCTCGGGTGGTAACAGATGAAGCTTTGCTATCTCTTGTCCCTACTCACGGTCTCACACTTGCAGCCAGCACAGGTCCAGACAGAGTAAACTCTGGTTTATTTTGAATAACTGCTCCTCAAAGACTATGAATGAATGTCCAAGAAAATGGTCACAGATGTTACCACCTTCAGAGAAATATAAGGCATCACATCTTGACAATCATTAATGTAACAACCATCTAAGAGCCGTAGTCCTTCTGTCAAGATGGCAACAATTGAAGGAAATAGTAAACATTAATTTGAGCAGCCACTACACACAATTTGCATTGATGACCCAACAGCATTTGGGTCACCTTTCTGGCTTCTTGCTTTCCCAATCATCAGGAAAGGCTTATTTAGCCAAAAAAGCATTCCATTTTGTCCTCAGCTCTTAAGAAACAATGATTAAAATCTGAAGTTTTCCCATGCTTCTGCAGCATAATGTTCTAAAGGTACACTGACAAACTAAACTTTTTAAAGGTATGTGGATAAACTTTCCAACTATTTGGTTCTCACAGGACTACAGCAAGCCTGCACCAAGACCTATGTCTCAAATTCCAGTTAAAGAAGAAATTTACATATTTCCTCTCACTTTTCCAAATACAAGAAGTTTGGGAACTGTAAATTTTACCCAATTATCTCCTGGAAAAAAACACTTATTGACCAAATAAGGATGAAAACACAGGGAGGATACTTTATATACACACAGGATCAGTAATGCAGTAATTAAGTAATGAGATTAATCTGTGTAAGAAGAGGAAATGGAACAGGTTCAAGAGACAGTTCTGAGTTTCTCTTTGGGAGCCTTAAGAATTCAGTAAGGCAGCAAGACAGGGTGGCTGTATCACACTACCAAAAAATATTTTCCCATAAGCATTTAAGTATTTTAGATTTTTAACAACTATTGATGAACCAGACTGGACTGGATTTTCTGTTGCAAAAATCAAATTTCAAGTAAGAATTAAGTACTAAAAAGAGAATCAATTGTTTTACCTTTCACGTCATTTCAGATCAAATTCAAGTGCCTTTTGTAGTAAATGGGAATCTTTTAGTTAGCCAGGATTTCAGTAGGCTTTGAATGAGAACATTGAAAATTGTTCCTGCAGTATTAGAATTATTTCAATTACCAAGCATCATCTGAAAGAAATCAAGGTAAAATGTACTTCTTCAAAAACAAGAAAGAAGTATACCAAGATACTGTGAAATAAACAACTTGTTTCATGTGTTTTAAAGTGTACTAATAAAGCTTTGTATGTTCTGCTAAAGAAAAACACACCTGGCAATTGGAACATCGGACTGGTTTTCAGGATAGTATCTTTGTAGGATTTATTTCTTCAGCAAGGTATGGTCTCAAAACCACAACAGTACAGGAAAATGGTGAAGTCCTCATCCTGCTGTTGTACAGATACAACCAAACTAGCTGAGAGACAGAAACTACATTATTGTTTTAGCCAAGGCTCTTCAGCAGGTCTAACAATCCACACGGAAAAGGGAGTGCCGCACAAGAGCATAATAAAAGAGGGTCAAGCTAACTCGAATTACCTTCCATTTACCACAGGCTAAGAGCATACACATGAACAATTACTGTGAATCAGACACCACAGATCAGCTGACATATGGTAACCCGTCATCCTACAATAACCTGTCCAAATACAAAGATAGCTTGAAATTTAGACCTGCTGTAGAGCTACAACTCTCCCCTATTCAGAAAGCAAGACAGTAAACTGTGGAACCTTTGCTTCTGGACGTGTAAGCTGAAAACAAGCAACAGAAGAGAACCCACAAATGAGAGCACTTAAGGTAAACAGGCTGTTTCCAAATACTACAAACTGGAATTACCAAAAGGAAATAGTTACTGTAACATGACCTATTCATGCTAACCAGCCCTTCTGTATAAAAGCATGCACACAGCATGATGACCATGAGACTGCAAGTTCAGCTCTTCTGCTGGTGTGGACAGTGGTTATTCAAAGTAAGTATAGGAATTCCAAGTACAGTCGCTGATCTGGCCTTATTGCCATGTAGTAGCAGTCCAAAGTAGAACAAAACTTAAGCTTTTGTTTCCCAGCCTCACTCCCAGGAGTGCTCATTTCTCTATGCTGTATGTACCTACCAAGCTCAATGCAGTCAATCAGCACAGAAAGAGTGAGGAAAAGCTTTATATGCTCTACCAGCACTAGACTGGCACTCACATGGTACAGCTGAATCATTTTTTTGGAACTCAGAACTAGTTGTGCAAGAAGATAAACACTACTATTATTTTGATACAGGAATACCAGTGATATCCGGTATGTATGGGCAGCACATCTATACAGGCTTCTGTGGAATAAACTACATAGAATCAGGGTACAGCTGCTCAACAGAAACAAATCTAGGAGCCTGAGTGACAAGGTTTCCAGACAGAGCTCAACTATGCAGCAGTTTGAGCTCCCAGAACAAAGCAGTGCCTGAACTTTCACATATGAGACATGAGAGGGACCTGACAAACCTGGCAACGGAATGGAAACTGCAGGTTTCTGTTACAACCAACAGTCGGTTTCATTGTGTGTCCCACAGCCCCGAGCAGAGCACAGAGCCCCAGCAGCGCTGCAACAGCTCCTCTCAAACACACAGCACTGGCACCAGGCACTGGGGAAGGCTCCAATCCCAAACTGATCTACAAGAGACCTGCGAGGGCAAAGGGCCAGTCCCACTGATCACCAATTCCCTTAAGCACTCAGCCAATCCTGCAGTCAGATAGCTCCAACAGCTAAATCAGCAGGTAACCACTCAGTGTTTGGAGGCTCGGTTTCTGTGGTGATACGGTTCAGGGAGCTAAGGGTGTCAAAGCAAGGCAAAGGCTAAGCATGGAGTTGAAGCAGGAGAACCAGGACAATCCCTTTCTCTAACAAACAGGCTCTACGATTACTCAGCTCTCTTGAAAAAAGGCAACTAAAGGAAGTATCTCAGGAGAGCACAAAAAATAGTCCCCAAAAGCCTACTGAAAGAACTCCAGGTTTTTTAAGTATTCATTGCTTGTTTATCCAAGCTTCTCTCCACAAATGAATAATAATTTTGAGACTAGGCAGCAGTATATTCAGGAACACTGTTATTGAGAGGAACCACGATAACTACTATTCAAGCTATCTTTTAAGGATTCCAGATTCATAGCTTTTAATCACCACATGAAAAGATTATTTAACTTTCTAACAGGAACTACAATGCACATAATAGAAGACACCTCTAGAGCATCTTCTTTACTTAGGAACCTACTCTTTTCTTCTACTAAAATTTCAAAGTAACAATATACTACCAAAGCAGAATTTTGATGTTCTCTAATTTCACTCTATGTTTCCATTTGCTTTCTTTCCCTTCCCGCTCCTTGGTCCCCATTTCACAAGAACTGAAGGACTCAGACTAAAAGCCTAGGTTATATTCAGATACTACAGCTTAGTACCATGAACAAGAATGGGAACAAGTTTTGCTCCCTTTCCAATCTAAGTGCTGAATGCAGAAACACAAGTAAGCGTGTTATCGCAGAAGTAAGAAACAAAATGAAATGCTCAATAATCTGAAAGCATGAAAAGATTAGGTAAGGACAAATTCAACTGAACAAACCCTCCATTTTCTCACTTCTGGTTAGTTCCATCAGTTCATCTCTCCTTTTGCTATCCATACATTGTGCAGCTCTGGTTTAATTTTCCTATTGTGTCTGCTGTAATGTGTAAGACTAAATATATTTAATCACTAATCAATACAACTTAGAGACCTTACAGAAGCACACTACCTCTTCTTCCCAGCAGACCAAAGAGTTTACAGGCACAGCCTGCAAGAGGAAGTTTAAGTGTTGCCACAGGTGATGCATGTTAACAATGCACCTGGTGCATCCTTCCAATTACCCCAGGGACCCAGAGGAGAGTGTGTGCCAAAGGAGTTGTCCTGGCTGCAGTGGCAGGCCCTGGGATGCCACCCCGCGTGTACGTGTGTGTGTGTGTGTGTGTGTGTGTGTGTGTGTGTGTGTGCTCAGTGTGCTGAGCAAACACACGGCCCAGCAGCAGCTCTGCACAGGCGCTGCACATTCAGCACTCGTGGGGCACATCAGGCTCACCACGCTGCTGAGGGAGCTGCCCATGGAAAGCAGGCTGCCAGCCTGACCTTCCTAGGCAGCTGCTGGGCTGACAGAGCATTCCTAGTGCTCCAATTCTCTGCATATACATCAAAGCCTCATATCCAGTGCACAGAATGTTTATTTATGCTCAACAAATGAGATGCTTCATGCCTGCACACCTGCAGTAAAAGCCTGACATACATTGCCCAGCTTTGGTCTACTCTGTAACTGTGATTGTCCCAGGAAGCGCCAGAGCAGGGAGAGGGGCATGGAGCATAACCTTCCCCCAAAGCACAAAGATATAAAATTGACCCATGGAGGAGGCTTCACTGTCTCTTAAACCATTGGGCTCCAAGTTTTTGTAACACAGAAAGTAAAAAAGGATTTGACATTTCTGGGAAACTATAACTGACGGATGTTAATAGTCTTATGATTGACTAAAGTATACCAAAACTATAGGCAATTAACACTACTGTATATGCCAAGAACAAATACACTTGATTTTGATCTCTCCAAATGAAATAGAAACCTTTAGCACAGGTTTAGGCATTTGTCCTACACGAAGGACAAGAAAGGTACACAGATACTCCTTTGTATTCATAATGCAGAATGAGGCTTTGGGAAACAGAAGTTGTACTTGAAGAACCATGTTTATAGACTCTAAACTTTTATCTGTAAGGTAGACTTTGGAAACTTTTCATCGCAAAACCAAGAATTTTATTTCCATATGTGAATATATCTTTTCCCAGCCCATGACTCACTTTCAAGAAATAGGGAAAAGCCTTAAGTAGATTTCTATCCATGTGGAGCAACTGATGCCTGATTTGACTTCTTGCCCTAAGGGATGACCCTACAAAAACTGAGACCCATTTTGGTGCTTTGATGCAAGTCTGTGTATTTGCTTCAGAACAACAGTAATTTAATAAAGTTACTGTTACTGCCCTGCACTCACCAAATAAGCCTTTTGGTGCACATACTAAAAAAAAATCACATATAATCATGCACATGCTTACACACATACACTTGAAACAGAGCCAAACAAAGACTCCTTACCTTTCCTAAGATATTTATCTCAATATTACAAAATTCAAATATTGTGAGCAAGGACTCTTCTGGAGCTTGGTTTCTACATGTTTGTTTTAGATAGCCTAACCTAGTCTTTTTCCCAGTACGTCAAGCCCTTGTGTCCCCTATACAGACAAATGACTAATTCAATTACCTTGTGTGCTGACAGGCCAGCTGGTTACTGCTTCTTGGCAGGGGTAGAAAGGGTGAGTTACAAATGTCTTTCCCTCATTGTCTTCGACCTCTGCCCAGCCAACAGTTTCCACAAAACTTATCTTCACACCCCTTTGTCAACTTTGGTTGAAATGAGCTAACAAGTTCAGAAGTTGCAGTGACACACAGACTGCATGGGTGCATGTATCTTGTTTTCTCTGGGAAACAGATTGGGGCGAGGAGAGGAAGCAAACTTGCAAGGTAGGTTTACAAGCTGCACGTATTAAATTCGCCTCAGCTCCAGAAGTACTGACCCAGCTTAACCCAATCTAAATTGGAGCTGCCACAGTCCCACCACACCCACAGGCGTTCAGTGTTATCCCTTCCCTTGTAGCAGCACTCGTGCCAAAAATCAACCTGGAAAAAAAGAAGGCAGTTAGCGTTTGGCGCAGGCAGCTCCGGAGCCAGCTCCCTGCCTTGTCACATGGACACCGCCACCACGGAACAGCAGCGCGCAGCACGGTGGCAGATGCAGCTGCCACAGCGCTACACGCTGGGTACTTATCAGCACACGGGAGCCGACCCTAGGAGCACTTAATTCTGGACACTGCAGCTCAGAACCTCATTAGTACTACATCCAGCGATGTGCTGGTTTTACGGAGGCACATATGCACTAATGGAGATATTATTTTCAGAAGAACAGAAACAAGAAAAAAATATTCCTATGATAGCTCTGAGGTTGACAATCTCAGCTGCATTCTGGACAAGATCTTTTGGTCTTTTAAAACAAGTGTCTAACCTTGTCTTCTTCCTAAAACTAGCCAAACCTATACACTCAAGGAAGAAAAAAAGAGCACTATAAGCAAACACGGGAATATTTAATCATAAACATTACCAAGTCCAAATTTCCTTTTGGGTAGACCTTTGTCCTAAAGAATATAAAACAACACATCTATTCTATATCCTTCATGCAGAACTGCAAAACCACTGTACCCCGCTGGTGACTGGGGAGAGACCAGGAGGGAAAAGGTAAAACAGAAGTGGCACAGTGTAGCCAGAGCGGCTAATTTAGATGGAGGGAGGTGTGAACAGCAGAGCATAAGGCAAAACATCTTGGGAAGTGTATCCTGATGATATCTTATCTTGGCTGTACAACACAGTGAGTCTGGGGGAGAAGACATTTGTATCTGCAATCATTTATGATCTCCTCCACTAATCAGAACACAGGTACACAGGTATTGTTCACCAATGTACAATATAGACAGCATAGTTACATATTCATTAGATTTGTTCCTCTACAAATGTAAAATGAGAATCACTCCAGTATGAAGCACAGCTTTGTATGATTTTTAAATTCTTATAAGGAACATCTGAGGAAGTATTTTTATAAAAGCATTTCTTCTCGGTGATCTATTTATTAACAATAGGCATCAATAACTTGATTTTTACCCAGCAGTGAACACGTAACAGCTGTTACTCAGCTGTAAAACACTGTCTACTTACACAGCATTAAATAATAAATAAAGCTCAAAACCTAGTACATGTTTTACTAAGCAATCTAATGATATGAAACAAGAAGTTCCAAAGATTAACTGTGAGCTGTATTATCAACTCTGTCCCATGATATCTGTGCTAATAAGTACAGAGCTGTAATATGAAGCATGAAAGAAACTAACAATAACAAAAAATAATTCCTGGTCAGTCACAGCTGCACTCACAGTATCCAGTAAAACTTTTTTTAAAAACAAATTTAAATTTGATTTCAATGGAAACCCTTTCCTAATAGCTTATACTGATTCCTTTGTACAGCCTTTTTTAGGATGACCTACATTGCTTGGGAATAAAGGTGAAAAAAGTCAACACTGATTTGCATGGTATAGTCTAACCCCAGCATATTGGCTCTTAATTTTGTAGCATTATTCATCAGCCTTTACTGCAATAGCCCTGCACAAAGTGATCAAAGTCACAGGTAAAACTGAAATTATTTTCCAGATATAGTGGATCAGACCTTGCAAATCCTGAGACAGAACAGAAACTGCACTAGAGACACCTCAAATGTAGAAGGAACACTAATGACAAAAAAAAATTAATGCTGTTAATACATTTTTGGGCAAGTGAGACCTAGCACAACTGACCTTCAAAAATGCAAGGAAAAAGCTAGCAGTGATCCACATGGAACAATAATTTCCACAAACCATGGAATTTGATTTCGTTACAATTTCACCACCACTGAGTGGTCAACAGCACAGAACAATGTAAAAAAAATAAAATTAGCTAAGTCCAGAGTTCCAGAAATGTCAGAGTAATACAAATACATTGCAGCCTCACATTTTAAGAGAAAGTTTCTGCCTGTATCTTTAGCAAATTCGTAACATATGAAGAGTGGCACTCTAATGTAAAACTGAATAATCACTGCATTTAATCCATAAGCACCTCGTTCTGGATGCCTTTTGTAAGTTGTATTTTCATCTATTTAAAAGGTAAAGTAAGCCATGGGGTTAAAAAAATCCCTATATTCTATATATGGAACACCGATGATGAAAACCCTCAGTGTGTGTCTTTGAGAGTTGTTTTTTTTTTGCCGTTGTTTTGCTTTATTTTCTATGTTGTTGTTTTTCTTTTAAATGCGAGTATACCAGAGAAGTAATTTTAATCATATAATTACTGAAGATTTTGGAAGGTTTACACAAGACCCATAATTGGGCATAAGACATCACATCCTCTGGTTATATACACAGCAATCTGGTCTGGGTAACATTCTTTGCTCTGACCAATGTGTGCGAGGGGGGGCGGGAGAAGGAAGAGGA
>VWYP01000079.1:363-18520 GCA_013400435.1 Pycnonotus jocosus
TGGGGCTGAGGGATGGGATTTGGGGCTGAGGGATGGACCCTCAGCAGTGGGGCAGGGTTTTGGGGCTGAGGGATGGGATTTGGGGCTGAGGGATGGGATGTGGGGCTGAGGGATGGGATGTGGGGCTGAGGGATGGGATTTGGGGCTGAGGGATGGACCCTTAGCAGTGGGGCAGGGGGATGAGCTGTGGGTGTGGGGTGCAGAGCACGGCTCTGCCCAAAACAAGAAGGAATTTCATCAGCCACCCTGGAGCCATGGAGAGTCTCTCTGCAGAGGGCCCGGGGAGCAGCGGCGTCCCTGGGGATCCCATCTGTGCCCCACAGAGAGAGCGATCCCTGGAGGGGCTCAGGACTCCTTGAACCACACTAAAATGATCTTTTAAAATTTCAATTGCAATTCCTGTGAGTTGTCTGCATCCACACAGCTCCATCCCAGCAGAGAGCCCTTGGCACTGCCAGGATTCCACAGGGGAAGACCCAGCCCAGAGGAAAGTTTCACGGGAAGGTTTCCAGTTTGAGGCTGAAGCTCCCTCCTGCCAGCCCGGGAGAAACCCCAGATTGGCAGCTGAGTGCATTTCCCAAGGAATAAAACAGGGACACTTGGGTAGGGATGCAGAGGAGCTGCACTGGAGCTCATCCCTTGCAGCCCCAGACCTGGGCCTGGTCCAGCCCCAAGGTGCTCCAGCCAGGTGCCAAAGCACCCCTTGGGAATGGGATTTATTGGGAAAATCGGATTTTTGTTTGTGTTCTTTGAAGCCCAATGGGGGAATCTGTGATTTGCTTGTTCTGCCTGTGTTCCTGATGCCTTGGGAAGGCTGAGCTGGAACAGAGACTGGACAGAGCTGGAGAATAAAGCAGAGATTTATTGAAAGGGCTTTAGGGTACACCTTGGGCAGGACAAGAGACTGGGCAGGGCTGCACCCAAGGGGGACCCAAAATGGGCACAAAATGGACAAAAAATGGACCCAAAATGGACACAAAATGGTCCCAAAATGGACCCAAAATGGACCCCAAATGGTCCCAAAATGGACAGAAAATGGTCCCAAAATGGACCCAAAATGGTCCCAAAATGCACAAAGGGTCCCCAGGTCTCCCCCTTGGATCAGTTCTGGTCCATTTGCACCTTGGGGTTGAATTGTCCCATTGCAGCTCCAGGCTGTCAGGTCCCATCCTTCTTGTTCCTCCCTTCAGCCACCCTTGGTTGTGCTTTTGGGGCTGAAAGTTGTCCTTGGTGTGCAGCAGGAAAAGGATTTGTTTTGTGTCCGTGCTGTGTGCAGAGCTGAGTGAGCCTGACTGTGAGCTCAGAGCTGCACCCCTGGGTGCTCAGAACATGAAACACAGCAAAGAGAAAACTCCAGGCATCATTCCTTCCTCACTGAGACTTAAAGAAAAGGACAAGGAGGCTGCTGCAGAGCAAACGAGGCCCTTAATTTGCCCTCGGGGAGGAGCAGGGGCTGTGAAGGTTTTATCGGGTTGCAATAAGGGCTGTGGTTCGATTCCCGGCACTGCTGGCAGGGCTGGGAACAACAACCACAGACTGCAGCAAAAAAATCTTCCCAAATTCCCACTTTCCAGCACCATTCCCATGCACCATTTTCGATTTCCCTTTTCCCATGACCTGCAGGCTCTGTCCAGGTCTCTGTTGGGATTGTTGGGCAAGGTGAGGATCCAGCCCGGGGCCAGCAGGAGCACGGTCACACCCCTGATTAAATAATCAATTTAATTATTCAGCAAGGGTTTTTAAAAGAAGCTGCCTTCATCTTTATGCCTTCAGACCACAACTTTTCAGCTCAGGAGCTCCTTTCCTTCCTCCCAGACTCCTCCCAGCAACCATCATGACAGGGAGAAGCAAAGCAGATTTTGGCAAACGAATTTTCCCCTCCTGTGGGAAAAACCTTGTTGGGTTTGAGTTTTGGGGGGTTTTTTTTTTGGATTTTTTTTTCAGGCTTAAATTTAATTTAATATTAAATAATTTTATTAATATATAAATAATTTTATTGATATAACACATCTTCTTTGAGCCCGGGGAGTGCTGATATTTTGTTTTGCCAGAGGGAGCAGGTCCAAAGGAGACATTTAACCCTTTAAATAAGCAGCACTGAGAAGCCAAAGGGAATGGAATTAAACATTTTATCCTTCCCTGTGAGGGTGGTGTGGCTCTGGCACAGAGCAGCTGTGGCTGCCCCATCCCTGGAAGTGTCCAAGGCTGGGTTGGATGAGGCTTGGAGCATCCTGGGATGGTGGAAGGTGGTGGAGTGAGATGAATTTTGAGCTCTCTTCCAACCCAAACCATTCCATGATTGTATCAATGCCCTTGAGAAGTTGTTCTAATTGTGATGGCTCTCCTTGGGAGGGAATTCCCTTCTCCTTGGGAAGGAATTCCCTTCTCCTTGGGAAAGAGTTCCCTTCTCCTTGGGAGGGAATTCCCTTCTCCTTGCCGTGTGTCACAGATGTCTGACAGGCTGGGGAAGGATCCATGATGGGGCTGTGGACAAATCCATAAACTTTGCTCATTTCTCCATCATTTGTCATCGTTGCCTGTAAGTCTGAAGGAATCTTGTGGGAAAAGGAAGGGAAGAAAATGCACCAATCTCCACTGATTTACTCTTCATTGAACAGCACCTGGATCTTCAAATCCCAGCTGGGAGCCTGATAAAAACCCGATTTTCTGGGTTCTTCAGCAGGACTGTGAAAGATGAGCCCAGATTCTCTCTGTTGCACCCCTCAAGGCCAGCACAGCCTCCAGCACAGAGCCTGTGCAAAGCTCCAGAGTCACCTTTTCCACAGGAAAACTCCAGAAAAAAAATAAAACTGTAGATAAACCCAGTTATTTTCATTATGGCTCTCAAACTTTTCTTTCTATAATGCAATATAATGTATTTATTATTTTTTTTTAAAAAAAATATAACCAAACCAAAAAATTCAAAACAAAATCCGTCCCGAACAGGAAACTCTAAACATTTTGTTCTGAAATAGTCAAAACAGAATATTTTGACATTGTCAGAATTTTTCCCCTCAGGTTCTCTTCCAAAACAAAATTCCAGAGGGGCGAAAAAAAAAAAAAAAATCCCAACATTAAATTATATTTAACTTCCACCTCAGCCTTGCAGATTCCAACAGAACAGTGGATTTATTTTTATTTTTTTTTTGCAGGAACTTTTGCAGTCAGCTCTCCCACAAATGACCAGGTATTTCGGGTTGATAGGTGCTTTTATGGCTTTGTATGTAAATAAGCGGGACAGTAATTAATCAGGTTAGAAACCTTGCTAAAGCCAGTTTGCATTTTAACTCAGCTCCTGCTGAAGCAGGAAAAATAGATGCAGTGGGTGATCAGATTAATATTAATGAGCATAATTAGCTCTGTGTTCCAAGGATGGCGTCCTGGTAATGGCAATATCCTCGTTAACCAGGGAAGGTCGTGGGACTGATTTACACCTGTGTGAGGATGTAATGGAATTTAGGGGAAATTAATTAAATGCTGGCGTTGAACTCCAACATGAAAATGCCCACGTATATTTTTATTTCTCCCTCAATGTATATTTTTATTTCTTCCTCAATGTATATTTTTTATTTTCTCCTCAATGTATATTTTTATTTCTTCCTCACTGTATACTTTTATTTTTTTCTCAATGCATATTTTTTATTTTTCCCTCAATGTATATTTTTATTTTTCCCTCAATGTATATTTTTTATTTTTTTCCTCAATGTATATTTTTTATTTCTTCCTCAATGTATATTTTTATTTTTCCTCAATGTATATTTTTATTTCTTCCTCAATGTATACTTTTATTTTTTTCTCAATGCATATTTTTTATTTTTCCCTCAATGTATATTTTTATTTTTCCCTCAATGTACATTTTTATTTCTTCCTCAATGTATATTTTTATTTTTCCTCAATGTATATTATTTTTTTTCTCAATGTATACTTTTATTTTTCCTCAATGTATACTTTATTTTCCCTCAATATATATTTTTATTTTTCCTCAATGTATATTTTTATTTTTCCTCAATGTATATTTTTTATTTTTCCCTCAATGTATATTTTTATTTTTCCTCAATGTATATTTTTATTTTTCCCTCGACGAGGAGCAATCCCTGAGGTGTTGCTCAGCACCTGAAGGTGGCCCTGAAAGGACCTGCAAAGTCTGCAGAGCTTTTCCAGGAACGGCTCCCTCCGCTGTCTCTTGTTGTTGCACACTTTTGGGTTGGGAACGGAGCTTTGCCAGAGGCAGGCTCTCAATATTGCACAAAATTCCACCCAATGAGTGGCAGGCTATAAGAAAAACAATATTGATGGATTTTTTCCCCCCGATTTGTGGTTTCTTTTGTCCGCAGAATGTTTTTTGTCTTGCAGTGACGTCAAAGCAGAAATTCTCCTGCAAAATGACAACTGGAAAATAACCCCGAGAAGATATTGGATTTCCTACCTAGTAATTAACTAACTCGGGCTTAATGGAACCTATTATATATTTTACCAAGTCCACAGAAGATTAGCAAAACAAAAAGTATTATTTTTTTCCTTTGTTTTGCTTGCGGCGCTGGAGGCAGAGGCAGCTTAAGACTTCACAGGGAAGAGTTTTGTGTTCCATAAGCTCCAGCATCCATCCTCGGGGGAGGTGACAAGGACCACACCGTGTGTCACACACAGGGGATGGCCCCAGGGCAGGGACAGCGGTGATGACACAGTTTGGTGACAGGGATCTCATCCTTCACGGTTTTTCCAAGGAGAAACGGTCCCATATTTCGTGTTTCCCAACTCTCTCCGTTGCCTGTGGACAGTGTTTTTCCCATTTCGTGCTTCCCCAAAACAGGCAAAGGGAAAAGCTCTCCCTGATCCTCCCACACCCTTCTCCTTTCATCTCCCAGATAAAGCCCCTACAAGAGATGGTGAGCAGCCCTCCAAGAGCAAGGAGACAAAGATGATAAAATAAACCCCAGCAGAGACAGAGCTGGCTATTGCAGCAGCCTTTTTGCACTTGCAGGGCCAATAGAACAAAACACAGAGCAGGAAAAGGGAAAAGCTCTCCCAGCAGTGGCCAGCAGCAGCTGGGACCTTTGGCAAGGCCTTTCCCCAGGTGTGAGGATGGAGCTGTGGCCACCAATAAATGGTTCAGGTCACTCTGCCCATGGCAGGGTGTGGAACAAGGTGATCTGTAGGGTTCCTCCCAGCCCATCTCATGACTCTAGGGTGAAAACCAGGATCAGTGCGATAAATGTATGGTTTATAAATTCGTGTATTGTTGCACCTCCTTTGGGGGTGCAGCATTTGTTTTTTGGAGTTTGGAAAGGAGGATGCAGACAGGTCTGAAGTCAGCATGAAAAAATCTCTTTACTCTAATTTTCTGACTCCATTTATATCCACTGTACAAAGGTGGCCAATTATTGGCCAAAGCAGAACATCCCATCACTTGGGTTGGTGTTCATACCAATCACTCAAATATTCTATCAGAACTAAATAATGTAAACATTTCTTATTTACATGAAAAAGCTTGGGAACTCAAGTCAGAGTTCCAAAACATCAGAAGGCTTTTGCTATAATATCAAGAGCAAGTCTGAGACATGTAAAATCAGAGCCACAGTGTATCAAATGTATCCAGTATATTTTTATTTCTTTAACCAAGGGCTGTGTTGCAAGCCCTGGCTTCAGGGCTTGCAACAGCGCCCTTCCTATAGCACAATTTCAAGATCAGGTCAGAATTTGCAACAGAAAGGACCCAGCCAGGCAGGATATGGCTTCTCAACTCGGGAGGGAACAGCAATTCTCGAGTGATCAATGCTTGATATCGATCTAGGAGGACAGGGCAAGAAGTTGATCAGATCGTCACCAGATGTCCGGTTCCGAGGAATCCTCTCAGAGAAACCAATCCTTCCAGGAAATCTCTTCAAAACCAAATCAGCAAAAGAAAAAATACATGCATATCTATCTTGAACAGGGACTCACAACGGACTGGCCTCCAGGCAGAAAAACTCCATAAAAACTCCAGCCCTGAGACCCAGAGGTGTGGAGGTTGTGGGGCAGCACCGTTGTTGTTGACCCCCCACCTCCGCCACCCAACTCAATCAAAGTTGTTTTCCTTTTATTGTGGCTACCTTAAATTGGTTTTGGGAATTGTAAAATAAATTGCTTAATGTTAACATTGATTCGGATTCATTCAGAACATCAGTGAGCATTCCGTGGCTCTCTGCAGCTGGAAAAGGGGGGGCTCCTCTCCACGAGGGTTGGGTGACACCTTCAAACCCGTTTCTCTCCAGCTGATCTGGGAGAAGCACACTTGGGTTTCAAGGAGAGCAAATACAAAGTGTTTCCCCTTTAGCAGGCAGGCCTCTCTCCCTCTCCACGATAATTTTCCATCGTGTAGCACCAAACTTTATCTTCAATTCTGCTCCTCCGTTCTAATAACAACAAGGGGATTTTCGGGAGTGTGGCTTCCCAAGTGATTCACTCACTTAGCGCTGCTGATTGGGACTTCACACCACTCCAAAGCCGGGCAGCAATTTGGCTTTTTAGCACATCACAGAGATAACAGCTCCTTTTGCATCGGGATGAGCTCATTATGGGCTGTAGGGCTGGGACACGGTTATTTGCAGGCACTTTTCTGCTGATAGCAACGAAGAGATGAGGCAAAAAGTAATGGGCTGGGGCAGAACTCATTAAATGTCAGAACAATGGACTCTCCCAGCCTTTAACTCCTCAGATTGGTCTGGATCTCTCCATCTCCGCATCCTCCAGCCACTGGAGACTGGAACAACAATGGGCTGAAGGCGGCGAGAAAAGCCAGGCAATTATTTCCCTTCAGCAGGAATTTAATGAAATTCTGCAGGTCACAGGCAGATAACAGCACCAGGAGTAAATTGGGTGGCTCAGGCTCTCAAAACGGGAGAAGATCAGGGAGCAGCTGCTCTCCTCTGGGGGCTGCCTCTGCATTTAGGAGGAGCCCAAAATTCAAGCACTGGCACACCTTGAAGGGTTTATCAGCATCTGCCCACAGGTGCTCGGGGTGCCACAACTCAGCACCCAAATACAGATTTATTTAGGCCTGATATTCAGCTGGTGCAGCTCCTTTCAATGTCTCCTGGGTTGCTCCACAGGTCTGACAGGTCCTGTTGTGTTCTATTGGCCCTGCAAGTGCAAAAAGGCTGCTGCAATAGCCAGCTCTGTCTCTGCTGGGGTTTATTTTATCATCTTTGTCTCCTTGCTCTTGGAGGGCTGCTCACCATCTCTTGTAGGGGCTTTATCTGGGAGATGAAAGGAGAAGGGTGTAGGAAGGGAGGGGAAAGAAAGGGAAAGAACCTTTTCTAGAAAAAAAGAGAAAATAATTAATTGGGCTGCACAGGTTTTATTATTCTTTATTCTTTATTCTTTATTCTTTATTCTTTATTTATTTGCACTGTACTTGGGAATACTAACACGTGAGCTGAGAAGAGACAGAAATTAAAATAGAGATGTTTCAGCTCTCGAGGGGAAAAAAATCCCTCAGCACCTCATTTCTTTCCCACCTCTGCTGTGCCTTGGGGAGGAGGATGCCCAGAAGAGCAGAGCCAGATCAGCAAATCCAGGCTGAGTGGGTGGTGGCAGTGGCTGTGCCATTGCTGTCACTTCTGCTGCACGGCAGGGATGGGGTGGCACGGGTGGCAGTGACAGACAGGGTCACATCACCCAGCTCATCCCTGCACAGTGGGAGCTCCTGCCCAGCAGAAATGCCAATTTTACCTTGCAAGAGCTTTGTCCTGGTGTCACTCTCCAATTCTCTCTTGTGCCAAACACAGCCATGAACAATTGACATTTCTGTCAGTGCAGAGTTTCAGGTTCCCCACCATGGGACACATCCCCTGAGTTCCCACATTCCCTGAGTTCCCACATCCCCTGAGTTCCCACATTCCCTGAGTTCCCACATTCCCTGAGTTCCCACATTCCCTGAGTTCCCACATTCCCACATTTCCAGAGCTCCATTTGCCCAGGCTACCTTGCACCTCAAGGTTTGCCATATCTGGAGCTACCCTGGACAAAGCAGCCAGTCCAGCCCTGAGACTCAGGAAACACCTCCAACTTTCATCAATTCAATCACACTGTTGACCACAGCAAGTTTCCAAAGGTTTTTACACTCCTGTCCGAGCCTGACCTTTTTCCCCTTTTTTTCCCCCTGTTTTCCCTGCAGTTAATAAGGATTTATTTATTTTTCCTTAATAACTTAGCTGAGGTCTCATGGACAGAAGAATTTTGTCTCCCCTGCAATTGCAGCCTGTATTTACCTGCACTGAGAGGTTACACAGGGGGTCTCCACTGAGAGAAGGGAAGATGATGAAGACCTGCAAACCTTGAGTGCTCAGTGAGCAGCTGTGTCCTTCACAGAGAAAGAAATTCACAATTTCACTGCCTTTAGGATCCTCTCCATTTCCCATCTTCACTTGCTGAAATCCACACCTGAATCCCAGCACTGGGAACACTCACACCCAGGCAGAGACCTTGAAGAGGACACACTCTGGAGGGGCTTGAGGGGTGGCTTTGGGCTGGGAATGACACCCACCCCATTCTGGAGGGGTTTAAGGGGTGGCTTTGAGCTGGGAATAACACCCACCCCATTCTGGAGGGGTTTAAGGGGTGGCTTTGAGCTGGGAATAACACCCACCCCATTCTGGAGGGGTTTGAGGCAATAACACCCACCCCATTCTGCTGGGACCAAGGACCAGCAGGGCTGATGATGCCTCAAAACATTTGTTTTGGTTTTTGTTGCACACACAGCCCAGCTGAGAGGGGGATTTTTTTTTTTCCTCTCTGTTGTTTCTTGCAGGTGAATTCCTGAGCCATCTGCAGAGAGTTTTCCCTTCATGGCCAGGAGCAGTGGCCCAAGGCTTGCTGGGGGTGTGGGTTTAATTCTCTTTGCCCTCCTGGGCTGAACAAACCCTTGGATTGAGAGATCAGCTCTGGGCTTTGCAAGAAAAGTGAGCTTGGGGCGTGTGAGTGTGAGTGAGTGTGTGTGTGTGTATTTTTCTTTTCTTTCCATCATCCTAATGAAATTTGCAGACACAGAGAGGAAACTGAGAGTTATTTATAGGAGTGAGAGGAATGTGAGGCCTAATTGTGCTTAGTCTATTGCGGAGTCTGTAATCTGTTTGCCATTACCCTGCCCAGACCTGCACACAGGTCCTGGGGGGGTAAAGTGGAGCACAGACATCTGATGGAGAGGAAATATCAGGTGGAGGTGTTTGCAAGCTTCAAGAACGAGTGAGACAAGGAGGCAGAGAACCCTGAAAATTAATTTTTAGGGCTAATTAAGTTGGGAAATGAGGATTTGTTGTTTGTTTTGTTTTCCCTAATTAACTTTTCCTGCTTTCAGGGTTTCTGTGTCCCTGTCCATGCTGTGCTGGGGTTACCTGGAGTGGCTGCAGGGTGAGGCTTTGGGGGCTGTGGCTTTGCCCTCCCCTCCTTTGCCTCCCTCACCAACTGTCCCAGCTCTGAAGGGCTGATGATGAAGGGCTGAAATGTTCTGTAGAGACAGAACTGGTGAATCCTTGCACTGTTTGGGTTTTTTATCTTCTTTTCTGTTGGAGTCAGGATTAAATGCTCGAGAGATGCAGTTCATGTTCAGACTCAGATGTTTATTAATTCTTATTTATGGTACAGTCTCACAAGTTGTGAGTTCCGACTAACAAAGTGAAAAATGGCTCTGTCTCTGTCTCTTTACAAAGCCTTTTAAGCACAAACTGTCCAATTAAGAAATGACACCTCAATTATTTTTACTTTTACCCCAATACCCAACCACCCCTGGCCCCAGTGTGGATTTTTCTCCCCAATCCCCAAACCCCACCCAGCCCATGGAGGAGAAGGTGACAAAGAAGGGCTCAGCCTCACCCTGAACCCTCCATCTCCCTTTATCTCTGTTCCTGCACTCCAAACCCTCAAACTCTGAGTTTTGCCCCCTGTGATATCCCACACTTCTATCCCAACCCCACCCCCACAATCCCAGCGCTGTCACTCAATTTTGGGAGCCTTTTCCATGGCCTCAGCTCAGTGCAGGGTTTGTTTGGGGATCAGAGCCTGTGAGCACAGAAAATCTGAAATTCCCAGTGTCAAGGGCTCCAACAGCTCTCCCCTAAGCCCAGGGCAGCCCTGCTCCATCCTTCCCACTGCACCAGGAGCTGCCCACGGGCACCCTCCGTGTCCTTCTCTGTCCCACACATGGGGGACAAATGGGGCCAGGGGCACAGGGACCCCTCTGTGGGGCAGCCCCAGGGTAAAGCTGAGCCTGGAGCTGGGCTGAGCGTGGGGATCTGAGCTGCTGAGCTAAGCCTCATTCCTCAGGGGAAAAAGAGCAAAAAGTCAGAATTGCAGCCTGGTAGAGCTGGTGCTGCCTCCCAGGCAGGAGTGGAGCACTCCACAGCTCGGGAGTGAGCAGCTCTCTGCTGCTCGTCACTGTCCACTCCTGCTGGAATATTCCATCCCTGCAGGTTTTGAGAGGCTCTCAGGGATCCTGTCACCTCTCCTGGGTCAAGGTTCCTCAGCTTTCCAAACGCTTTTCCCGGGATGTTTTGCCGAATGCCCAGGTGACTCATCCTTGTCACTGCTCTTCCCTGGGACAGCGACACCGAGAGGGAAAAACAAACGGTGTTTACTGCCATGCCCAAAATGGGCTCTGACACTGCCTGCAGCACCTGCAAGGACAGAAATAGAGCAGTGATTATGGAGTGCATTGCAATTCAGAGCCCTCAGGATCCTCCTCCAGGGCAGGACTGGCTCCATCCCGGCTGCCTGCCCTGCATGGGATGGATGGAAAGCTGCAGGAGAGCTGCCAGGGATGCAGGATCCTGCTCCCAGCTGGGCTCACCAACCAGTCTGCCCCTTCCCAAAAGGGCTCTGAGACAATCAGTGGCAGCAAATCCAAGACAGGGATGAAGAACTGAAAGATTTTTTAAATTCTCTTTGGCTGGTGAACCCCCAGCCCACCCAGGGCTGGGACCATCCCCTGCCGTGTTCCCTGCAAGCAAAGACAAAAGAAGGAGGAGAAAGGCTCAAGGTGCACAGTGGCAGGTGACATTTTGGGCAGAGTCACTGAGAGATGTCCCCTGTGCATCCCCATGGGAACGATCCTTCTCCAGCTTGCTGGCATTTCCAGCTCTGAACTCTCAAATAAATTGACTTTGTTCAGTGGGACAATGAAGAACTCTCTTGGTTACCACATTTCTGCCAGGCCACCAAGGAAACCCTGATTTAGGGTGTGACATTTGGGGTTGTTTTGTAGGATGGACAGGGGGAAATGCCAGGCAGGTGCTCTGCAGCCAGGCCCCTGAGCCCTGCTCCACCGAGAGTAAAACACGGGATGCCAGCTGGCCACTGGCCAGTGATTTGGCCACTGCCCAACTGGCTGACATTCCTGCTTTCCTCCTGGAGCCCATGGGAGGGGGTTTCACGGCAGCAATGGGTTTATTCCCGGGGTAACCAGCAGGAATTGGAGGGTGATCTGCAGCAGGGAGTTCTCTTCCCGTTCCAGTGCCAGGAACCCGCCGGGTGCCAGCTGGATGCCAGCGCTCCAAACGTGAGCCCAGCTGGCATCTGCTCCGCTTTTGTCCCTCTCAGGGCCTGCAGAGGGGCGTTGGGAATGGGAATCCCTTCAGTCCATCCCTGCAGTCCATCCCTCAGCAGGGCAGGGTGCAGCACGGGCAGGGTGAGCCGTGCTGGAGGCACAGAACCTGCAGGTTCAAAGGGAAGAACTGCAGCAGAGAGCTGCAGCAACATCTCTGCCTTGTAGAGCAACACCTTCAGTTGGATTTCAGCTGCTCATGTCAGGGAAAAAAGACATGAAATCAGAAATTCAGCCTGGGGAATCTGCTCCGTGTCGTGCGCTGAATTGGCTCAGGGAGAGGCAACAGCTGGCAAGAAACTTTTGTTTTATTTCTTTTTTTTTTTTTTTTTGGTAACCAATTATAACTCAAACTCTTTTAGCTGTCTTCTGCTGCTAACAAGGGCTCTGCAGTGCCAGGCTGGAGTGTTTGTGTCATTATCTGAGCATTGTTTGGATGTGGGTGTGATGTCAAAGAGAGTCATTGGCTGCCTGAAATCCCAGGCCAGGTTATGGCAGCTCACAGCTACAAACGTGCAGGCTTTGAACTTCTGCTTGCTGCCTTTCCCAGCATCCTTCCTATTAATTAGCCCTCAGGAATTAATAATTCAAAAGTCTTTCCTCCTGCTCCAGCACTCTGACAGCAGCGAGCATGGCTGTGCACTGTGGATAACAATGGGGAAATATTCACAATTTAATATTTTTGTTCTCTCCCAGCAGTGAGGCAGAGACATCCCAAGCTCCCAGCATCTGCTTTAAATCTCAGCTCAGACAATGTCCCCCTGCTTTGGGTGCCTCAGCTCACAGGTGGCTCACGAGGTTTGTCCTCTCATTCCCATCTCAGTTCCCTCTCATCTCCATCCACTGCTGAAAGCCTGCAGGAGAACTGGGAATTGAGATAAATGCAGGATTGGGATTGGATTTGCTTTCTGCTCACTCTGTATCCTGCTTTGGCCACACTCACACCAGAGGACACAAGTCCCACCAGCACCTGGGGGAACTGTGATGAAGGAAATCTCTGTAGTGACCAAAGAAGAAGAAAATCTCTTGGAAATCTGTCAGCTGATGGACATCTGGGAATAGGAAAGCAAACACAGCACTGGGATTGGGGAATGAGCGACCAGCCACACCCTCAGCTCCCCACACAGACCCGGGTGAAGAAATCCCAGGGAGGAGCAAGAAAAACCTCCCTGAGGGCAGAAAAGCAGCCCCACTCCTGCCATGGACACGGGAATGCTGTGCCATGACCCTGTCCCTCCCATGGACACTGGGAATGCTGTGCCATGGACACTGGGAATGCTGTGCCATGGCCCCATTCCTCCCATGGACACTGGGAATGCTGTGCCATGGACACTGGGAATGCTGTGCCATGGCCCTGTCCCTGCCATGGACACTGGGAATGCTGTGCCATGGACACTGGGAATGCTGTGCCATGGCACGTGCAGGAGCCCTGCCCTCAGACATGCACAGGCTGTTCCAGGAACTTCCATGAAAACAGCAACAACAGCAAAAAACGATGCAGCAATCACAAAGCAAAGGTCAGAGGGTGCAGCTGAGAGGAGGCTTTGCTGTCCCTAAATCCACTCAGGAACAGCTTCATGGCAAACTCCCCCCAGTGCTTTAAGTCCTGCCTCATCTCCTGTGGCTGCTGGGTGAGAAATGTTAATTTTCCACGTGTTATTCTGTCCACAGCTATGAATATTCACAATATGTTGACAGCATGGAAAGAAAAAATAAAGAGAGTTTGTTTAGTTAGAAAGTATCAAAATAAAAAGTGTCTCTTTGTTTAAGATGAGGCACCTAAAGCGTAATCAACAACTTCTCTTGAGTCAGAAACCATGAATCATCCTCTGAAATCAGATTGCATTCAAGATTAGTTTCTCATGGTATTGCTGAGGAATTTCAGACATTTCCATTGGGAATAGAGTTATTTCTTTAATCACCCCAAGGTTAGTTTGTTCAGTCCTAATTTTTTGTTGCGCAGTGAAGGTTGCTCAAAGGTGAGGAATGCTGAGATCTAAAAGTGGAGTGGAAAGAACAAAAACCCAAACCCAAAAACAAAAACGTGACATCAGGACAAGATTTAGAGACCAAAGTGAAGTGGGGACACAAATTGGGCTATTTTATCCTGGCAGAAAGTTCATCAAGGCTTATGACCACCCTGCTAAATAACACACAAAAATAGCTCAAGTCACTGATAGAAGCTTTCTCCAGCCAGCTGTGCACAAAGCAACAGAGACATGGATTTGAACAGGGGTTTCACGAGTTTTCTCTGTCCTCAAGGAGACTAATAAGTGTCAGGAGGGTTGGGATGGATGTCAGGAAAGGTTCTTCCCCCAGAGGATGCTGGCACTGCTCAGGCTCCCCAGGGAATGGGCACAGCCCCAAGGCTGCCAGGGTGGGATTGTTGGGGTGCCTGTGCAGGGCCAGAAGCTGGATCAGTGATCCCTGTGGGTCCTCCCAGCTCGGGATATTCCATGATTCTCTGTTATTCCTGTGTCACCTCTTTGCTCTGTGACACACCAGCAAGGACCCAGCTCCTCCTGCGCTCCCATCCCACCCAGCAGAGCCATTCCGGAGCCACCACAGCTCATCCCCGCTCTGCCCGTGGCTGCAGGGAATGGCAGGAGCATCCCAAGGCTGATTCACCCCATCCAGGCATGAATCACCCTCTGACACAGCCAGCTCCCACCACCAGTGACTCCAGAGGCTTTGCAACGGGCTTTAAATAGGTGTTTAAACTGATAAACCTGGGTGAAATCCATCCCGGATCTATTAAGTGTGTCCCATCACTGCTCTCTTTGGGAATACCCTCCAAGTCATGACGTATGTTTAGGCAAAATTCTTCCCTGCTTGCTTGGATGGTGGTGGGAATTTTCTCAACGTGTGATTTTTTGGGTTAAATCAAGCATTTTGGCCAATCTCACCGAATCAGCAGCTCTGAGCAACAGCAGGAAGAGGAGCTCCAAGCGCAGGGGTAGAAATTTTTGATGTAAAAGGTGAATAATACATGGAAGTGAAAAGTATCCTGCTATTTTCACCTCCCGCTTTTCCAAGGGAGAGAAGGAGAGGGAGAGGAGGCGCTCGCTGAAAATCCCGAGTTAGATTTTTAATAACGCAGATTTTCTCCCCCGCTTTTCTCCCCTCCTTTCCCTCCGCATAGTGAGAAACTTCCCGAGGTTGCCAACGGCACTAAAACAGCCCGTCCACTTTCAGAATTTCAGTCACCTCTTAAACACTTAGAGGCTGAATTGAGTGAAAACCCGTTTTCAGAAGAGTTTCCAAGGAAGTAGAAAGTTTCCACACCCTGAGTCTTGCGCTCAAAGATGTGGAAACTGGCCGGCGGCTGCCAGAAGTCTGAATAGTTGTATCATGGGCTGCCGAACGCTTTATTCTGTCATAAAAGACACGAACATGCTCGGTGCTCCTCTGAAACACACAAATGCCCTTTGAGAAGTGGAGCTGCACAATATACGGCTTGTGAATTCTCCTCTGCTCGCGTTTTCTTGGCACAGCGTTGTTTTTCAGCCGCCTCATACCAAATAAATCCCGATGAAGTCGCACAGCTTGTGTTTTGCGGGATTCGAGCGTCGCAATCACAGGGAGAAAAAATAGGGAGGAATGTGCCTCGTACTAAAGACACCTGGATGAGAAAATCTGTAGCCCCAACTGTTTGGGAGTGACTAATCAGGGACCACGTGCTACGTGAACTTTTACTGATCTTCCCTATTTAGGGCTTAAAATGTAAAGCCTGGAACTCCACAGAGCACTACAAAGCAAAATAAACGATCAACAAGATGTGGAGAGCACTGGAGAGCACAGATTTGGAGGCTCAAATTTGAAATAAATTCGGGGCTTTTTAGGGGTGCTGAGCCTTCCCACTCTGCAGTGAGGAGGGGGAGATTTGTGCCCAACTTTTCCTCATTCTTCCATGTGGAAGGACCCAACTGGGGAACCAGGAGTGACCATTTGGAGGATTAATTCCCCAATCTCAATTCATCTCTGGTTTTATCACTGATTGGGTCTCTTTTCCCAGCAGCTCAAAGAGGGTTGAGTAGCAAATGTTGGCAAAAGGTCCATGGTGAAAGGACACTGGAGAACTCAGAGATGGATTCAGCTTTCTGCAATTCCATAAGACCTGACCACACCAAAAAGGAACTGCACAATAAATAAAATTTAGGGCTTAAAAAGCCTTTTCTTGCTGTCCACCCTTTCCACTTTCAGCAAGTAGATTTGCTGCTTACAATATTCCAATTAATGGCTGCTTTAATGCAAGGGTAAAGGTAATAAAGGAAAAGACAACATCAAATTTTAAAATTCATCCTCATTCAGTACTTTGAGTTTATGGAAAACTCTGGACTTAGACATTCTGAGTGGGATAGTGTGGTGTTCCCATGTTTGACCCTGCTTGATGAGCCTGCATTTATATAATAACATAAAACTACATTTATCAACCCATTCAACCATTCTGCTGAGGATTTTATTTAATTTCCAGTTTAGTGAAGAGTGTAAATAATAACAAAGCCATCCAAGGTTTGAGAATGAAGCTGCTTAGGGGTGCTGGTTGAAACCCTGGAGAGTGTTCCATGATATTTTGGGATTCCCCTGTGCTCAGCACTGGTATTTGTTGCCAGTGTTCAGGCTTAGTCTTGTTATCATTCTGGTACAGCACGGTAAAGTTGAATTAAATTATTCTGATTAAATGGTTGCTCTACAAAAGCTCTTTGCTTTCCATTGCCTTTCATATTATACAATAGAAAGCTGTTATTATATAAAGCAACCAATCAAAGAAAACAAATCCCCTTTCCAGAAAATCTTTCTCCTCCTGAAGTGCGATCAAATGCTAAAAGCTTTTTGTAATGAGCAAATAAAGTTTGTGAACGAGATTTATTTCTCTACAAACTAACTTATTTTCCATTTCAGTCCAGAAAAAGAAATCATCACCTTTTCCTGTTGATAAATTTCAGGATCAAAATGCCAAGTCATGGGTGGGTTAGGAAAATCTTGTTTGTAATCAAAGGTTTGGCCAACTTCCTACATTTTTTACATTTTAATTGTACACTGCATTGGCATCCTGCTATAAAGACATTACTTTCTGGAAACTCCCAACTATTTACATGACTAAGAACCTAATTGAATCAAGAATTTTTCTCTTTCTTCTCTCTCTCTTTTGATTTTTTTTTTTTAAATTTTAGAAAAGAGCCATCATTCTCATTCCTTGCTGTGGAAAACATTCCTTCGCTCCTGTTGCATTTTGGTAGCAAACACAAACAAGAATTTTATCCATGAGCAGCATTTCAAACACATGGTCTGATGTCTCAGGATTTGTCTTTCAAGGAAATGTTAATTACTGCTGCCAAATGAGGTTAGTGATTCCTATAAATAATTCCTATAAACCCCACATAGGTGTCCGAGTTCTGAGGTTTTCCATGGGCTGGGAGGGTTCAGGTATGGTTTGGTACCTCCTTAGGAGCATCAATTCCCTGTAATCCTGCACGGCTGAACTGGGGATTAGCTCAGTTTAATGAATTTGTTGGGGAAAAATGATCTCAGATCACTGTTCCCAAGTGGCCATGGGGAAGGAAAAGAAAAGTGGATCCAATTTTGGTCCATGAGGAGCGTCAGGAAAACCCAGAGTTGTTCTGAGCGAGGCCATGAAGGCAAGCGCAGGGCTGGAGGGCATCCAAAGGGCAGCAGAGCAGGGAGAAGATGCTGGATTTCCATTTCTGTGCCTCAACACCATCTCCCCAAAGGATGGATGGATGGAATGATGGAAGATGGATGGATGGATGGATGGATGGATGGATGGATGATGGATGGATGCTGGATGGATGGATGGATGGATGATGGATGGAGGATGGATGGATGATGGATGGATGGATGGATGGATGGATGATGGATAGATGATGGATGGATGGATGGATGGATGGATGATGGATGCATGGATGGATGATTCCATGGATGATTCCATGGATGGTTCCATGGATGGTTCCATGGGTATTTCCATGGATGGATGGAAGCAGAAACTCTGCCCCATGCTCATCACACAGACCCAGCAGTGGCTTGATGAGAAGTGTGACCTGCCCAGAGTGCACGATCCACATAATTTAAATATTACATAACAAAAAGCCACATTATCAGGTGCTCCAAGCCTTGTGTTTCCAAGCATTCCAAAGGGAGCTGACAACACCGGCTCCTTTGAGCAGAATGCAGTGAAAATTATATATCTGCTTAAGAAAAAGAGCTGTGAGTGCTTTTCTCTTCTCCCCATCAGGAGACAAATTCAATTTCTAGTAATTGCATCTGTGCCTCCCTTTCTCGAGCTGTTTCAATGGGTTCAGCACACTTCTCATTAGTGCTGAGAAACTCAAAATGAAAGGTACTGTTGAATTGGAAAATATTATCATTACAGTAAAAGTCACAAGGAATTGGATTTGTACAAAACTATAAAGCAAAACACACTGAGATGATTCATTATGCATCACATGGAGAAAGACGTAATGCTGTTAATATGGGAGAACAGATGTGTCTATGTATTTTAAGTATGTCCTTTTCTTTTCTCTGATGAAAAGTTGGGGGTTTTAATCCAAAAAAAAAAAAAAA
>VWYP01000079.1:18546-62187 GCA_013400435.1 Pycnonotus jocosus
AAGAAGAAGAAAAGAAAAGAAAAAAAAATAATGAAAACCCAACCTGATCTTGATTACTGGTACTATTGAGACAGTTCACTGGGAAATGAAAGCAGTCACTGCTGTTGCCATTAATCTCATTTTATGTTAGTTTGGCTTTTACTGCAGAAAGTAAAAACTCTTGGGTTTTCTTTCCTCCCCGGTCCCACATGTGAGTTAAAGCAAAGCTGACAAGCAAGTCCTTGACATAACCTCACGCAGGCTGTGGTTAGGAGCTCACAGTCCAGATGTGATTTCCTCACTTTATTCAAATTAATTGGGCTCAAATTAAAAAGGCAGCGCTTTGTTTTGGTTTGGTTTAAAGGGACAAGGCTGGGGGGCAGTCGTCGCCTCGTTATCTCTGTTTTTTCACGGTACAGTTGTTTGGATGTGGGTGTGAAAGAAAGTTCACCCTTTTTCCATTCTGTCAGACCTCAAGCATTCGGTGCAGGGACCCAAAAGCTGCTGCTGAGGTGGAGAACAATCCCCTGGGATTTCACCCTGGCTGCACTCCCACCTTGCCTTTGGGACCGAGGCCACTTTGTCACTGTCCAGCAGATAAATCCTCCATCCTGAGGGGCTGAACTCCCTCCTGCAGACACAACACATTTTAATATCCTTTACTGCACAGAGCAGGGGGAGGCAGATCTATACAATTTATACAGTGATCCTTCTGGATTTTAAAATCATACATTTGTACAATGGAGGTGCTCCTTAGGAATCCCAGAGTACAGGATTAAATTGTTTAAATTAAATTGTTTAAATTTAAGCAATTAAATTGTTTAAATGCACAGGATTTTTTTTCTGTGTAACAGGAGGAACTGCCTCCTCTATTTACTGAGGAGCAGTGTAGCCTCTTTATTTCTGCTTTTAGAATAAAGACAAAAAATTCAGTAAGTTAAAGAGAATGCTGAGCTGCAAATGGGTGAAGAAGCCGTGCGGGGTGAAGGGATGTGGTTCTAGAATTGATTTAGGGGAGCAAAAAATTGCAGAGTCTGACTTTGCGAAGGAAAAACATTGGAAAATGTAAAACATCCCCTTGGCTTGAGCAACCTCACATGGCACCGCTCGCTGACCCTCATGATTGCTGTCATTAATTAGGGACTATTTTATAAGCACCCAAAGGCTTCCTAGGTCTGAGCCACTGTCGGAAGTGATGAGTTTTTAATGGCAACCAGCGAGCTTGAGAAATTCCCATCTTGTGGAGACAGACACACCCCTGGGGAGCCGAGTGCCTGCCCTCCCCCGGCTCTGATTTTGGGGTTAATTGGGGCAGCAGAGAGCTCTGAGCCCCCAGGGCAGGGCACAGACATCTCCGTGCTTGGGCTGATGTTTGGTTTCAGAGCCCTGCAAACAGAGCAGGGTGAGGTTTAGCTCTCACAAATCACATCAAACCAGGGGGACACGTTTTATCATTTGGCAGCAGGTTTATCTTCTGTGCTGAAAGTGAGCCCGAAACGAGATTCCCTCTGGGGTTTGTTTGTTCGGTGGGAGGTGCAGATAGAGAGGGGAGGATGCTGCAAATGAAAAGTCTGTTTGGGCCACATAATCTCCTTCATTAAAGTATCAGTGATGCTGGATAAGGCTCACTCGGGGACCTATTAATGGAAACACATCTGCTGCCTTCATAGTAATAAAAAGGCTGGCTCTGAAGTGATTAATTGCTGTTAACAGGAGCAGGTCCAGCTTTGGGGAGGCAGAAATGTGGCACATTCAGGAGGCTTTGCAGAGAGGAGCACAGCTCTTGCTAAGCTCAGCTTGCAGCACTGCGAGGGCAGCTCAAAGGCTTGGGATGGGTCAAGTCAGGCCACCTGAGAATCCCACCTGTCCCAGGCTTTTCCAAATTAGGAACTAAGTGGAAAAGGAGCATCACAGCCTTTTTGTCTGATTCAAATGCATTTTTTATTAGCAGGGCTTGTGTTACAGTGGTCTCAAGAGACCCTAATCAAAGTGGGGCCCTCCTGGGTTAGACACTGTCCAGGCCCAAAACATAAACCAGCTCTTCCTTTTAGGGACTGAGAGGCTTGCAGACACCCAGAGCTTGGGAAGGGAAAACCAGACACGGGGTGGGGAACTGCCACCACCTGCCTGAGAGCTCCTGGGCCTGGGGTTTGGATTCTTTAGGGCTGGGGAATGATGGATGAGCTCCTCAGGAGCACAGAGCCCTCAGCAGAGCCACAGTTCCTGCAGAGGGCTGGGGGAGCCTTGGCTCTGGCACAGAGGGGCCGAGAAACTGGGCAGGGAAGCAATGACTGCTGCTGGAAAGATGCTGGGGATGCCTGGATGGGGAGCTCAGACACTTTCCCAGGAGTTCTGGGAGCAGGAATGTCATACCCTGTCAGAGGGAGACAAAGCCTGAGCCAGGCTGGCAGGAGAATAGGGCTCCTTGCCAGCACATTGATTAGAGCCCAGATGAAGATAAAAAGGCTGGAGATCCAGTGCACAGTCTGGAATTGTGTGTTTCTGGGGAAGATCTAATGTATTCATGCTGTCAGGTCACATACATTAGGCCCAGAAACCTGAGGTTTGCTTTCTTCTTTTTTTCTCCCCCCCCCTTTTTTTTTTTTTGGAAGCACTTGGAGCAAATATATTGAATGAGACATTTGCAAGCATGGAGCCCATTAATAACACAAGGCCAATGCAAGGCTGCAGCCTCATTCATGCTGCTCTGGGGAGCCAAGGAAATTAAAATCCTCTCCGTTTCTTTCTCTGCGCTGGGGAAATCAAAGCCAAGCCCTGAGAAGGGGCTGATTGGAGACAGGTGAAATGTCTGTTTGTTTTTAAAGCCTTACAGCTCTCATTTTTTTTATGATAGTCCCTGGGTTTTCCAGAGGAGAGGTGGCTGGAAGAGAAGAAAACCAGCCTGAGGAGCATCAGAGAGCCAGGAACTTTTCAGATACCAAAGAACAAAAGACTTTACAGCAAAGGCTCCTTGCTGACAGCTGCTGGAGGTGCCCAGCTCGTGCTTTATCCCTCTGTGCTGTTCCTACTGCATCCCTCATGCCACAGCCTTGCAAGTCTGTGAGCCTGCACTCCGACTCCTGCTAAAACAACAACAAAACCTTCCAGGAGTCTCGGAGAATGAGGAAACAATAAAGCAGACGACAATTATCCAGCTCTGCACACGATGCATTGCGCAGATAACGCCAACTGGTGGATCTGTGGGTGTTTTATTGCTGGATGTTAAGGCACATCTTATTCAAGGTGCACAGAGAGCCCTGCCTGTGCCTGCACAACCCTCAGCACTGCTCCTGGGCCAGGCAGCCCCTGTAAATCTCCGTGCAGATGTCCATTAGGGGAGGATGAAGTGGGCAGGCAGACATCAGGAGGGCTCTGTCACGAATGCGATGTTCTCATCTGAGCAGATCTGAAGGGCCCTGTTTTATAACTGCTTCCTGCAGCCAGCCTCCCATGATAGCCCAGACTTGCTAACGCTCCTTTTATTGCTGCCATCTGATTGTATAACGCTGCACTGATAGCAGCTCTTCATATTGCATCGATTAGGCAGAGAACAGGAAAATGAACAAAATGTACTCATTCTGTTTATAGTTGGAGCTATAATTTTGTGGCCCTCCTTGGACGCCTCAGCAGGAGAATCAGATGCACTTTTCTCCCCGTTTGGCAACGCTCTCCTGCACTGGCTGGGAGCTGTGGCCAAGTTTACTCAGCTCCTGCTCTTGCAAATGGCTTTTTTATTTTTTTTTTAGGATGTGGGAGATGGAGAGGGCTCCCAGGGCAACTGCTGGGACACAGCAGGAGCTTGTGCTAAATACAGAATTTTCAGGGGAGAGAGGCTGTTCATCAACCCTTGATAATCACCCATCATGGGGGGGTTGGGAGTGAAGGTTCAGGGGGAAGAATGAGGGAGGAAGATGATGATGATGATGATGATGATGAACTTGGCACAGGTTGTTTTTGCTCTAGAACAGAGGTTGGAGAGGGTTAAAGGAATAAAGTAGGGATTTATTAAAAGGCCTTCAAGAGATGCACCTTGGGCAGTACAAGAGCCTGGTCATGGCTACACCCAAAATGGACTCAAAATTGACTCAAGATGGACACTGGGTGACAAATTTTCACATTTCTCTAAGTTTTGGTCCATTTCCATCTTGGGGTTAATTGTGCAGTCACAGCTTCAGGTGATGCAGTCCCATCCTCTCCATTTGCTCTCCTCAATTCTCTGCTGTTTGCACTTTTTGGGCCTGAAGCTGCAGCAGTGCCCTTGGTTCTGGGGCTGGAAAAGGATTGTTTTGTGTGACTGAGCTGTGAGGAGAATTTACTCACACTTAATATGAAGTTCAGAGTTATATGCCAAGGCAGTGCAGAATCTGGAAAATTTGAAAGCTGAAACTGAAGATGTCACTCTGCTTTTGCATGTCTTAAACATGCATTCTGATGTTTTTTAGAACTCAGAGAGAGTTCTCACACTTTTTAATGTAAATAAGAAAATGTTTACATTCTTTTGCTGTGAGAGAAGCATTTGAGTGATTGGGATGGTCACCAATCCAAATTATGAGGTGACAAGCCTTTAGCCAATAATTGGTCACTTTGTACAGTGGATATAAATGGAGTCAGAAATTTGAATAAAGAGAATTCTTGCATGCTGACCCCGGAGCTGTCCTGCCTCGTCCTTTCCAAGCTCCAGCCACGTGTGCTGCACAAAAAGTGCAGCATGAAGGCATCACTCCTAATTAGGAGCACGGGGTTATTGCTCCTCATCACTGGGGTCACATTCTGCTTTCATGGACAAAACCTGGCTGCTTCCTCCTCTCAGTGCTGCCAGCCTTGCCTGCTCTTCCTTTGAGGGGCTGAGGTGGACACTTGACTCATTTTCAGCTGGGAAAAAAAAAAATCTCTTTTCTTGCTTTGCTGCTGTTTGGTCAATTCAGTGGTGAATGATTCAAGGTTACTCTGATTAAATTAGAGATTTTGGTGAGTGTGAATCTGTGATCTTTTGAACAAGCAGAAGCAGAGAATGAAAAGGAAATGATGCATTTATCTCTCCTCTAGAATTCCTATTTAAATGGAAATATTTTTAATAAAATCACTTATTGGCTTCAGGGCCATAGAGTAGAATCTCTTCTATATGGCAAGGAAAATTCTTTTCCTGGAGTATTAACTACTTAAGGATTGAGTGTCAGTCTTGCACCATTTCCCTCAGGTAAAAAGATTTAAAAAGAAAATTTGGTAAAACTCTGTAACACCAAGAATGCAACTCTCTGCAAACTGGGCTAGAAAAGTTTTGTTGTTTTTACTTTTTTTTCTTTTTTTTTTTTTTCTTTTCCTAGGTTCAGGGCCAAGCCAAAAGCCCATATGAGGCTAATCCCAAAATGAGAGACCACCCTGCTTTCTCCTCACCCACTGCTACTGGCACGTGTGCACCAAAGGTTTTTGTGGGAACGCAGCTTTTTCCTGTGCCACTCTCCAATTCCTCTGTTTGTGGCCATGTGAAATGGATAATTGGAGTGCAGGAAAGATGAACCCAATTTCCTCAGTTTCTCTGTTTGCTGAACTTAAATATTTAACCCAATGCTCCTTTTCTTTCTTTTCTTTGCTGACTGAAGTTTCTCCCAAGGAGATTTCATGGCGTTTTTAGCCAGGCCAAAAATAAAATCCCAACATTTTTGCAAAGGTCCATTAGCCCATATTAACCTAATGATCCATTTAAACTGCAGGGGGGGAGATAAGGTTAGATAACAAAAAAACACAAAAAAACCCAAAAAAACCAAACCAAACCAACCAACCAAACAACAACAAAAAAGAAATCAAAAACCCCAACAAACAAACAACCCAAAAAAATCCCCCAAAACAACAAAAAAATTCATCCAATTAACAGAATTAGGCAGTAATGAGGTAATAAGGAGGCCTAGAATGCTGTGGGATGTCCCTCGTGGATGTCCCAGCTGATTCCAGCACAATTCCCATCCACAGGAACGGACAAGCTCTCAGCCACAACCTCTCAAGTTTTGTCCACTCCCATTTTCCCAGCCAGGGCAAGAATTTGTCATTGGCAAATGACAAATCCATTCTTTAAAACAAAGATGAAATCAAGCCTGAGAAATGTGAATGGAGATCTGGAAGCTGTCTTGGCACAGGGATCCATTTCCTGCCCTGACGGATTTAGAAGCGCTCAGGTTCCTGCTGGGACTGGAAAGTTGTGTCAGAACATCTTTCCTGTGATGCTCAGAACCCTCCCGCACGTTTCCCCCTCCTATTTACTCACAACCAGTTTGATTTGGGGCCAACATTGTCCTTCAGCTGAAATAACTCTCTCCCTTCCCTGGGGGTTTACCTGGGCTATTTATAGAAAGCAATCCCTTTTTTCCCCTGCTTTTCCTCACCTTCTCCTGCTTTTCCTAGCTTTTTCCTGCTATTCCTAGCCTAAATAAAGTTATTTTAGCTTCTCCTCCCCGTCCCTGGTTGCCCCACATCTCCCTCTGCAGCTGCTCCATCGAGGTCCTGGTGCCCCAGCTCAAGGCAGGGATCTTCCCTCTCCCACCTGGATTTTTCATTTCTCCTGCCACTCATTCATTTTTCCCACAATCAGCCCCATTTTCCTTCCCCACTCACGAATTTCTGAGCCCTGTCCATCCCAGCAGCCTCTGCCATTTGTCCCTTGTCCCATTTCCATCCTCTGTCCCTCCTGTCCCCTCCAGGCCACCTCTGCCAGCAGCAGGAGGAGGAGATGGGCAGCGGGACAAAGACTTTATTTGGAGTTTTTCTACTCCCACAACGATATAATTTCCTTGATTTATCCCTGAAATCCTATAAATAGGCACGGTCTGGGCTTGTTATCTGTGATATCCCTTTACAGCCCAGGATTTTTGTCCTATCCTCAGATTCGTGCAAACAGGGAAATTTTGGTGATGTCTGTTTTTTTTCATTGGATATAAAAGGAGGCCAGAGCACAAGCCCAGGATTGCTCATTTAGCTTTGAGACACCCAAAGTCAAATAAGATTAATTTCACTTTGAAGTGAAACAAGGTAGTGATGACTTTTAGGTACATCGGCTCCAGCTGCTGAGCTGCAGGTCAGGAACTGCCTGACAATAAATAAATAAATTGATTTTTTTTTTTTCTTGAAGCTGAGGTTGTCTCTCATTCATTTTGGGCACCTCTGTGTGAAAAGAGAATGAGGATTTTGAATCTCCTTGTCATTACTCAAAATCTTCTGGTTTTAGGCTTAAGGAAGGAATTTTTCTTAGCATGCTCCTCACATTGAGGAAGTGATGTAACATTGCTGAAAATGTTTTTAATTGTCTGAAAAAAAACCCTGGTGGGGTTGAGGTTGGGCACTGCCAGCTCTGAGTGAGGCAGGTCCTTGCTCTGCTCTTCCACCAGAGCAGGGCTGAGACAACACCAACCTGACCTGGGCATCTCTGCTCCCCTGAGGATGGGCCAGTCCCGAATTCCCTCAATTTCCCCCATTTCCCCAATTAATTTCCCCCATTTCCCCAATTTCCCTGATCCCTTCACTCTTTTCTTCACCAAACCTGCACCTCAGGCAATCAGATCATCCCCCCAAGGTAAGTGACAGGAACATAAATCCTGGGGCTTTTTGTTCTGATGAAATCTGGGCAAGGAAAGGGACTTGGAGTCCACAATGGAAAATATTTCTGAGAGCAGCAGCTCCGGGGCAGCAGCTCTGCTCAGCAAGCACAGGAATTACTGTGGAGCTCAATAAATCTTCGTAGTTCTGCAGTCTCACTTGTCAGCTGGAGCATCCTCCCCAGCCCAGAGCCTGGCAGCTTTAGCTGTTCCTGGTAGGAATTCACTCAGTTTTCCTCTTTTCCCCCATTCCATGCCGTGGAAGATGAAAACATGCAAACTGAAAGAATTTCTTTTTGTTTCTAGGGCGAGAAGTATTTTTCTGTGTGTGAATGGGGACAGCTTCATCCCTGACCTCAACTTTCCAAGTGTCTCAAGTTGGGAATCAACCTTGAAACCTCCTGCTGAGGATTTGGAGCTTTTACCTTGAATATCTCCCCAAAATAGATGACTGGAAAAAAAAAACAAAAAACCCCCCAAAAATAAACCCTCTTGGAGGAGTTATCACAGAATCCCAGAATTAACTGGGAAAGAATCTTTGAGATCATCAAGCCTCATGGTATGGGCAAAATGATGACTTCAAGGGGACAAAAGCAGGATCTCAGTGTTAAAGTTTGTTAACTTTTAAACCTGATCCCACTAGGAAAGGGCTGGTTCCATTTTGAGGCAGCCTCCAGCTTGAGGTCAGTGCTGAGTTAAGAACTCAGATGTCTTTGGATAAATTCAGTGAGAATCTGCTGGCATAGGGAAAACAACACTGAAATATTCCAGGGTAGATTATTAGAGAATGGAAAAAAAAAAAAAAAAAAAGCTACATTTGCTTTGTAATTAATCTTGTCCCCTGAAATTTGCTTGTGCTGCTTCTTTTCCTCTTTAACCTTGGTTTAAAATCTTTAGCAGGAGTGGAAAGTGAGAAGGATAGGAACGTTTCAGTCCTCAATACAGTTCTGAAACAAAAGAAAATAAACCCAAATTGTTTTCAGCCTGACTGTTCATGGGTGTCACCTTGCTTTCAGATCATCAGTCAAATACAGGTCCAAATATTAATTACTGTGAAAGTAAATATCCCTTTTCTTTAATTCACTTCACCTCCAGTTTACGCTTTAATTTCGCACTCCGACTATTTACAAATCAATATTTCCGTTGTGGATAGAGGGGATTTAATTTCAAGTGAGGAAGCAGTGGATATATTAATTTCAAAAAGCAATTATTGCGAGCACGACGGCAGATCTTCTCCTGCAGAAACTTCTCTTTATCCTTCACGGAAAACACTGAAACATTATTGGAAAAAAACCCCTCAGACTATTTAAATTGCAGCCTTTTTTTTTTTTTTTTTTTTCCCCCACTGGGTTTTGTCTTTAAATAGGAAGAATTTCTTTCTATAGATGGCTGGAGTTCATCATTTCCCCTCGGAGACGCGGCGGGCGACACGTTTGGCGGGATGTTGGGAAGAGCAGCAGTGGGAATGGGAATGGGATGGGCTGGGGATGGGAGCAGAGCCTGCAGCCCCAACCCACGGGGCTGAGCATGACCTAGGAAGGAAGCAGAAGGATGTTTCCGAAACCCATAGCGCACAATAATTCACTTTAATCTTCCCTTGGTGTCTCGCCTCGGTGGAAGGCAAATAAAAATAAAAGGGGTGAGTTCTGCTGGAGCCTCTTGGGTTTCTGGCTGTCAGAGGGAGGAGCAGCTTGGGCTGACAGTCAGTGAAGGGCTGCCCCAGGAATGGCATGGAACGAGCTGTGCTGGGCCACACAAACCTTGGATTTTCCCTTTGGGAACAGATTGGATCACGTAGTTCCAACAGGCCAGCAGTGGGGAGCTGCCTGCCCCCAGGGCATCCTTCACCACCTTGAAATGGGATAAAAAAAACTTCCACTCAAATAACTTCTGAGCAGATAAACCCCGTGTTCCACACAGCAGAATTCCTAGGGGGAACTTTGGGCTGTTAACTCAGACAACTCTCCAGGCTGTAAAAGCAGCGCATCGCTAAAAACCCCCCGAAATTTATTTTGTGCATCTCAAATCCCACTGGGAGCTGCAGATTCCTGCTGGACACCTGAGAGCAAATCAACCATGGAGCAGAACATCCCCTTTTTTACAGAGCCTGGGAATGCAGCTCGTGTTTGCAGCCCGCTGGCCGCGAGGAGAGGAGCGAATCGTTATTTAAGACATCATCCCGCTCCCAACGGGCCTCATCACCTCCGACAGATTTGTGAGTCACTCAGAGGAAATATTTTACTGCTATCCTGTTTGCTCAGCAGGTGGAAGGGAAATCGCTCTCACAAACCCTGGAAAAAAAAAACAACAACCAAAAAAACCTCGAGCAGGACTTCGATTTCAGCAGAGCCGCGGAGCTTTCGGCCTCAGGGCGAGTTTCATGTGGTGCCAGCAGATTTCTGGGGATTTTACAGAGGAAGACAAGACAAGATCCTTGGCATGAAGACTTTTTTTTTACCCTCTCCAAATTTTTGTGTTACTTCCCCCCCTTTCCATCTGTAAAAAAAAAAAAAATCTTTTTTCTTCTTCATCTTCCCCCTCGTGTTTGAGAATTTTTGATTCCTCTCTCCAAGAAATTTTGCTGCTGGATGAGAATTATGAAATTTTTTTATAAACTGCAGGGTAGGACTTAAAATGGACTTGGGCAGTTTATAAACTTCACAAAAGAGATGAAGCTTGCCCCTAATTAAACCAGAAATTGCAGGCATCTCTCTTTTTCCTAATCCAGTGAAAATGGGATAACAAACATTGCTGAGGAGATCTGAGAAAATTATTTCCCAATAGTATTTTAGGACATTTAAAAAAAAAATACATATTTGTACCAAGAACATTTCCTAGTTGGAACCACATCTAGCTAAAGAGGTAGTGGGCAAATTAGAGCATCCCTCACTCCCAGAAAATTAACTCTTCTGCTGGAGCTTTTGCCAAAAACTCTTCCAGGGTGTTGTGCTCCTTTGTGAAAGGCTTTGGCAAAGTCCTTGGCAAAGGAGCACAACACCCTGGAAATTCTCTGAAAATTCTCTGAGAATCCTCTGAGAATTCTCTGAAAATTGTCTGAAAATACTCTGAAAATTCTGTGAAAATTCCCTGAGAATTCTCTGAGAATTCTCTGAAAATCAGACAATCCTCTAGGCTGGAAAAGAGCTTGAAGATCATTGAGTCCAACTGTTCATTTATGTTCATTAAACATTCAGAAGACACCAGTACCATTTAGTCTTGACTTAAATATCCCTCTTGTATGGCTGTTGCTGGATTTAACCTTTATTAGTACAATCCTCTAAAAGGTGAGGATTGGCCAATCCAACTCCTCAACCAAGCCTTGAATATAAATTACCTTTAAAGACCTTTTAGAGCCAATTTTTCCTCACTGTTTATACATTTCAGGTTCAGCAGAATCCCATCCCGCAGCAACAAGGAAGAAACGAACCCATTGTTCAGGGAAGCGTATAAAAGCTCTAAAGTTTCCCTGAAGATGTTCCAAGCTGACACCTGATCCGAGACCTGTAGGAAATGTTTGAAAACATCCTTAAATAAATGAAGTCACTGGGTCGCTTCCAGCCAAGCTGATGAGAGAACAATGCACGATTTCGAGATGGACCCTCTGCCCCTGTCATGTGCTCATTTCTCCATCCAAAGGGAGGGTTTTGGAAAGCCCTGCAGTGCTTGGACGCTCTCACACACTCATTTCATCTTCAGCTTCCACCTGGGAGCCGCGGTAGCCACGCAGCAGAGAGAGCAGTTGTTTTTGTGGTTTCCTCCTGGCTCGGCCCACGGGGGCTGATGCACCAGGAGCCTTACGAGAAATTCTGCTTTGTTGGGATTTCCTGCATGATTCTGCACACAAAGGCAGCCCAAAGCGTCCAGCTGACACGGTGATTGGAACCTGGAGATGATTTTCCCAAAACACATCGATTTGGGAACCTCTGCTTTTCACCCACTCCTCTTTGTTCCATCCTACGTACTTCCTGCATGATATAATTTGGACCTGTTTTTTAATGAAGCCTCACTGAGTGCTCTGAAGTGCCATTGTGTTCTGCTAAAGCCCTGCCAGCCCAGGCAGAGCTGTAATTCATTTGCCAGGAAGAGATTTTCAAGTTCCTGGGATTTAACAAGTGCCTGTGCATCAGCTGAGCTGTAGGAAATCTCCACATGTGGTTTTTTCCCCCCTCCTGGTTTTCTGCATCTGTGGCAAATGCAAACCAAGGCATCGTGTTTTAAACTTCTGTGTGCTCAATGTTACCTGGAAGGAAGCACAGGGAAATGTGGGAATAACTCGTTAACCACGGAATGGTTTGGGTTGGGAGGGATTAAGGGATGGCCTGACCAAATCAGGCTGCTCAGGACCCCATCCAGCCTGGCCTTGAGCCCTTCCAGGGATGGGAATCCGTGGGGAAATGGGGCTGCACCTCCTGCTTGGAGTGTGGCACACACCCTGAAGTCTCAAGGAGAAGCAGCACATTCAGCACTGATGAGCAGAGGCAGCAGCTCTTTGTCTCCAAAATCGACATCCCAAAGCTCCAGCTGGAGCTTCCTGACCAGACCTGACCCTCTGTGCCCACCCAGGGGTGGCACCACCCTCTGACCCCCACTCTGGATATTCCCCTGTTCACACAGTGATCAGCAAACCTCCAGAACCCTGAACTGCTCTTCTTCTAAAGAATGGGCAGAAAAACCCAACCAACCCCAACCCACCCGAATTTTGGGCTGGGAGATTGGCCAGATTAATCTCTTTCACTCTCTAATGGAGGTGTGGGGCATTTTCGTGCTGCTGCTTGGACCAAATCTGCTCCTTTTGAGGTTTTCTTTCCTCAGTGTCACCTGCACCCTTCTCTTCCATGGCCACAGCAAATCCCTGCCCCAGCTGGGGACAGAGGGCACAAAAACAATGGGAAAATGCACTTTAAAAGCAAAATTAAGACAAGGTTGCCAGTGGAAAAATATTTAGTCTGAATGAAGATAAAAAACCCTCCTGATTAGAAAAAATACCCACAAAAAAATCCCCCCAAACCAGCCCAAATCCATAGAAACAAACAGAGAAAACTCAAGTTCTGTGACAGAACTCGAGGGAAGAAGGGAGGAGGGAGTTTCCTCCTCAAAAAAATCTCCTTCAGAACTTATATCCAGATTTTTCTAGAGCTGTGATTGGCATTGGCTGCTCTCCCTCCACCAAATAAAGGGCTGGAATTGAAAAAAGCCAGCTGCCCACGATAGCCCAGTTTAATTACAGCAAGATATGGAGCAGAACAAGTTAAATCTGAATTACTGCACCATTACTCCAAAGGGTTTACTGGACACTCTGACTCACAGCATGGTTCAGTCTTTTGTCTATGCAGACTTTGCAATATTATGAATTATTTTTTTTTTTTTAGCAGAAGGATCAGCAAAGGAAGTCAGACCAATGGTTTTTTTTCAAGCCCATCAATCCCACAGAAGGTGAGAAAGCCCCGTGAAAGCCCCTCTCCATTTGAGTAGCAATATCCTTCTGAGGAAAAATTCTTTCCTGATCCTCGCTTTAAAGAAGTTATTTGAGATTAATGTAAAGACCATTTGTCATTTTGGTTATAAGAAATGCTAATGGCTTTAGCAGCATTTTGCATTTTCTGCAAATCCAGCCTGCATTGCAAACTTCTCTGGTAGGCACAAAATAGGGAAAAATAGTCTCCTCTAATCCGAGCCACTCATCAATTCCCTGCTAATTGTCAGATGTGTTTATTGCACTGGAGAATTGATAACCTGTAATGAGATGTGATGGATTTAGCCAGCTGTGTTTTTGCAATTCCAGGCTGGTGTGTGTCCAACAGAAACCAAGGCAGTTACACGAGTGCAAAAAAATAAAAGAGGAAGAAAAATGGGTAAAAAAAAAAAAGAAAGAAAGAAAAAAAAAAGCCCAGTAGTGTTGATTCAGCACTGGTGTATTTTCTTCTCCTGATTATTTCTGTAATAACAAGTGTCTGATAAGTGGGTTAAAGACTGGCTGAAGGAGGTGGAATTGGAAAGGAATTGCCATTGTGTTTGTTGATACTCCTCCAGTTAATTTGAAATGTAGGCAAGTCATGGAATGATTTAGACTGGCAACACATTCCATGAGCCTTTCCTTCTGGAGCTAAAAAAGGAGAACACCCTGTCTGGATTCGTCAGCATGCAATGTGTTTAGATAAGGAAGTGGAGTCAGAAGGAATATTCCCAACATGAGGAATGAATGGAGACAGGATCTGCCGCCGGAAAAATGCCTGCATGGCACTGCAGCAGCTCCCTGGAGAAGACAAAACTCCCAGGACACAGATCCCTGAAGGTCCAGCCTGAAGAACCTCCAGCCCAGGCCCCAAAGCTGCCCACGGCACACGGGCACACCCAGGGAATGGCTGGGAACAGCCAGCTCAGAAGTTCACATCCCAAATTTGAAGTTCTCAAGGGGGACAAACTCAGCTCCTGATGTCTCAAGGCTTGGGGACAGCGCGGTGGCACCTTGAAGGCGTGGTGACACTTTCACCTGGAGATCTCCTCCTCAGCTTTCCTCCTCCATTAGCAAATCTTCTCCTGCCTGGATCCTGCCAGAATTCAGCCACCCCAAACACTCACATGACCCCTGCAGTGACCACATCCTCCTCAGTGTTTCCTCATCTTGGCAAGCTCCGCTCAGAGAGAAACTCACCCCTTTCCCAGAGGGGCTTGAGCTCCACCACCATTCCCAAGCACTCTGGGAAAAGCTGGGCAGGATTTGTGCAAACCTCCTGCAGCCCCTAAAAGCAGAGCTGGTCTGATGACGCCTGACTAATGAATCTGTGGGGGCCAAAGGGAGCTAATGAGACATGACCGTGTTAGTCCTGCAGAAACCACGGCGATTAATCACACAGCCAAGGCACAGGAGCCACGGACATCTTCACAGCACACTCAGATGTTTTCCTGGAGGATAAATCCTGCCCAGCTCCATCTCTGAACTTCATGGAGGATTTTCATCTGGACCGCATTGGGTTAGATTAAAAAAGGCATGAAATGTATCCAGCCTGCTCAAATTGCAGGAAAACTTCTCCTCGATCACAAGAGAAGATAGGGATCAAAAAGATTTCCTTAAGGGAAATCTCAGAGTTCAGGGGTTTGACAGTGCCCCCAAATACAATTAGGATGTGGTGAACCTTAGTTTGCTCTTCAATTCACCTGTGTGAACTGAAGTTGGAAACAGAAACATTCCAGCAGCTTCCTGCACATATTTCCAGCCTGGATTTCATTAATATCTTCCCTGAGCTGGGATTATTTTGCTTATGTACAGTGTTCAAATCTGTTCAGGCTTTGTTTGGAAGCAGAAAAACACTCCTAATGGAGGCATCCCGTGTAACCTAATAGAAAATGATACTGTTCAACAGCTCCTTTTTTTAAACAACTGTTAAAATTTAATACATAACCATATCCCAGCACGGAATTCTACCAGAGTGTTAAAAATAACCCAACAGGAAGCATAAAAGCGCTTATTAAATTTCTGCAGCTATTTACAGTAATTTCTGCATATGACTCTATTAAATTTCCATGGCAGCTCAGTCCCATTTCTCCCAGACTCCACAGAGTTTTTCCAGACTGGTCAGCTCTTTCTTTCCAGTCCCAATGAACAAAGACACGGAGCAGCCACTTCTTATCAGAGATCTGATTCTATCAACGCTGGTGGCTGTAAAAAACCCCACAGCTGGTGAAAAAACCAAAAAACCCAAAAAACCAAAAAACCCCCGATTCTCAGCTGGTGAAATTCAGCACAAACGTGGTCAGCCTTCAAATCTGGGCTGCAGGACCACAGCTCAACCTCTGCCTGGTGCTCACCTCAGTCCAAACCCCTGTGTCTCCTGCTTTTGGCTCCCATTCCCCACTCAGTCAGCTCACCCAGCTGTTGTTTGGAGCTTTGCTGTGTTTTAGTAGCTGTAAAATCAGCTGTGGTAGTTCATAAATTACGGGAGGGGCTCCGAGATGCTGCTCCCTCTGACATTTGCTGCTGGAGATGGATGGGACGGCCAAGGGCTGAGGTCATTGCTGCTTTGTGTTGAGCAGCAGTGGGAATTTGAGGAGCTTTCCAGCACAGACTCTCAGGGTTATACAACTGGAGGCTCCATGGAAAGCTGCAGGGAACTCAGCTCAGGATGAACCTTCCCAAAAAAACCCCTCTGTGTCCCAAAGGCTGCCACTTGCTGCCTTCCCAGACACAAAGGCACAGCAGTTTCCAGCACAGAACTCATCTCCCCAGGCTCTGCTGGCCCCAAGGGCTGATGTAAGGACCGAGCAGCCCGGACGGGTCATGCTCAGAGCTCTCGCTGCCAAAAAATTCTTCTGGGAACAAAGGCGCTGCTTGATTTTTTTATTTTATTTTTTTTTTCCCTGAGACTGAAGTAAATCTTAGACAAAAAACCCAGAGGGAGCTGTTGGCACACCCCAAGCAGCCATCAGACAGGAATCCTGCTCGCAGCTCAACCAGCTCCTTGACAGGCAGGAGTTTAGAAAGTGTTCAGCACATGAAGGCTGGTAAATGTGTGTGTGTGCATGTGTGTGTGTGTGTGTGTGTGTGTGTGCATGTGTGTGTGTGTGTATGTGTGCGTGTGTGTGTGTGCATGTGTGTGTGTGTGTGTGTGGATGCAGAGGAGACACTCGTGCAGAGCCAATCTGGGCTGAGCATCTCGTTTTGCCAAGCTGGAACTGTGTCACTCAGCTGGAAGTGCTGAGCTGAGAGCACAGTGACTGCTTTAAACCTGGGGTGTAAAGGGAGCTCCCAGAGACACTCAGAGCCCCAGGTGTGGGTTTAGAGGGGTGGTTTGGCTGGTGGCTGAATTGATGCTCTGAGGAGCAGGATGTTCCTTGGAAACCTCCTCACTGTTCCAACAGAGGCACTGGGAGCTGGTGAACAGCAGGATATTCCTTGGAAACCTCACTGTACCAACAGAGGCACTGAGGAGCTGGTGAACAGCAGGATATTCCTTAGAAACCTTCTCATTGTGCCAATGGATGCACTGGGGAGCTGGTGAACAGCAGGATATTCCTTGGAATCCTCATTGTGCCAGTAGATGCACTGGGGGCTGGTGAACAGCGGGATATTCCTTGGAAACCTCACTGTACCAACAGATGCACCAGGGAGCTGGTGATCAGCAGGATATTCCTTGGAATCCTTCTCCCTGTGCCATATTCTCTGTGCAGGCTGCAGATTTCCCAGGAAACAAGGGTTTCTGCTGGATACTGGGATACAAACGGAGCCTGGAGGAGTTACAGGCTGATCCTGCACTTGCTGGTAGAGTTCCTCCAAAGGACTCCCAGACAGTCACTCTGAGGGCCCTGAGCTGAGGCAGGAAATGTTTTCAGCACTCTCTCTGGTTATCCAGTGTGTGTCCTTGGGCTGGGCCCTGTGCCCACAGCTCCTGTGTCCCCAGCAGCAGCAGCCAGTGCCACTGAGCTGAGGAATGAGCTCCCTAAACTAAACACAGGGCGGGGATCAAAGGCACCGTGGGCCTCTGCTGTCATCGTTTGTGTATCTCCAGAGTGCTCAGCTCTTCCTGGTGACTGATGGGTGGCCTTGTGACGCCAGTGGCTGCCAGAGGGATGGGCACTCAGGGAATTGTGGCAGAGAATCAGGAGGAAGCTCTCACTTCCAGGGTTGTGTGGACTTGCCCGTGAAGAGCTTGATGGACTTTGGTGTGCTCAGAGGAGTTTTTTCAGCTTGGCACTTCCTCTTACCTCGCAGCTCTGCTGTGTTATACAATCCCTGCTGGTTTGCACCTCTGCACCCACCTGGGGAAAAGCTCAGGGCAGCAGGGCGGGGATGAAGGAAGGTGTGCTGGCCTGGAGTTAGGAATGAGCTGGGGACAAGGCAGCCTCACCTCAGGCACCATTCCTTGAAAAAGAGCCTGGCTTCCCTGGCTTCCAGATGGGGCTTGGTCCGCTAAAAATGGGATTTCTGCTCCCAAGCGCTTGATCCACAGAGTGCAGAGGGACAGAACCCCCTTGGCACACCCAGACCACTCCCACTGCCTCAGTCCCCTGCTGTTCTTGCCTCTGAATGGAAGGTAGAAGCTCTGTTGATGAGCTCATTAACATTAATTAGTGCACAATGCCATTTTGTATGAGATGGTTTCAGCCCTCCCAGGCTCAGAGCAGGTGCCTTGCTCTGCCTGCACACCTTCCTCCTCCTCCTCCTCCTGCAGGAGACGTGTCCTTGTCACTCAGGGTGTCTTGGCAGGGCCATCTGCCACCTCTGGGGGTGCTGTCTGGAAATCAAGGTGTTCACGAGAGCCACCACGCTCTGCTGGGCTCTGTCCCTTGGTTTTCAGGGCACTTGGAGCAGTGGTGTCACCTCCCCATGGCTCTCTGTATCCAAGCCCTTCTTTTACCGTGGTTTTACCATCCCCAAAAAAACACCACAGGCTCCAAACCCCTCACAGAGCACTTCCACCAATGCACAGGTATAGGGATACACAGCAAAATGCAAAGGGTGGAGCTGGTGCTTGGATTTTATTCCCCATAAAATCCACTCTGTCGTGGAAGCAGAATCAAAGCAGCAGGAGGTCCAACTGTTATCCCTTGGAGATTGCTCAGCTGACTCCAGAGGAGGATCAAACCTCTGTTATGCAACAAATCAGAGAATGAAAAAGATTCTGTAATCGAGGTGAAATCCAAATTTCCCCCCATGTGACAGGGAAAAGGTGCTGGCCTCGGGCCAAAAGTTTGTTCTGTGCTGAGCAGCAAGTGATGCACAGGATCAGGAGCTGAGCAGTGGCAGAAGAAAGGGCTAAACTGATAATCCCATCAGGAAAATGGAACTTAATCAGGAGTTATGTATGAGAGTATGAACCCAAATCACAGCAAATTCACCGAGTTTGCCTCTATCTGCTTCTCACCCCGGCAGTGCAATTGGCTGCCTGGTGTTTTGTAACTAATTACCCTCATTACAAGCCAAGTGCACAGCCTTTCTTAGAAGAAAACTATCTTTTTTTTTTCTCTGAAAGTTTAATCCTCATAAGAGGATTCCCATCCTGTCTTTGGCAGAGTCAAAAATCAAGCTTTTCACATGGCCCTTAGCAGGAAAAAAAAAATTCTACACTGTTCCCATCTGCATGGTGGTGCTGGGCAGGAGCTCCTGGCACAAAGCTCCTCAAACCAAGCTCAGGCTTTGCTCCAGTTTAGTGCCCTTTCTTTCCACTTTTTTCCCCATTTCTTTGCCTTTTTTTTTTTTTTTTTTTTTTTTTTTTTTTTTTTTTTTCTTNNNNTTTTTTTTTTTTTTTTTTCCCTGTTCTGGAGATTCCCCACGGCCTTTTAATGGCACATGGCTGGAAATTCAGCTTTTGGGTGCTGCCCTGCTGACTGTGAGTTGCAAACATCTCACCAGGGGCTGGGTCCATCTCCAGAGGGGCATCTTGACCTGAGTCAGGATGGACAGATGTCCAAAGGACTTGGTTTTACTTCAGGGGGGCTAAAAAAGAGCAAACCTCAGACATCCCTGTCCTGGAAGGAGCAGTTCCACCAATCCTGGCCTAAAGTTTTATTGTGTGGATGAGGAATAGAACTGAAAACTGTTGTGTTATCTAAGCAAGCCCACAGGCACACACAGCTGATAAAAAAGCCATTAATTCATTCATCCATTCACCCATTCATTCTTTCATTCATTCACTGGCCTTGGATGTCACTGAAGGAAGCTCCCAACAACCTGCAGCACCCAGAGCTGTTTTACAGGAGCAGGGATGGCAGTGCTGGATTAACCCTTCCATTCACCAGGGAAAACTGCTGATTCACTGAATTCACAGAACCACTGGGTTGGAGGAGAGCTCCAAGATCATCGAGCCCAACCCAGCCCTGACACCTCAACTAAACCCTGGCCCCAGTGCCACATCCAGGCTTTGTTTAAACACATCCAGGGATGGTCACTCCACCACCTCCCCAGACAGACCATTCCAGTCCTTTATCACTCTTTCTGTAAAAAAACATTTTCCTGATATCCAACCTATATCCCTTGGTGCAGCTCGAGGCTGTGTCCTCTGGTTCTGTCAGTGCTGCCTGGAGAAAAAGCCCAACCCCAGCTGAGCACAGGCACCTTCCAGGGATTGTAGAGAGTGATGAGGGCACCTCTGAGTCTCCTTTTCTCCAGGTTGAACAATCCCAGCTCCCTCAGCCCTTCCTCACAGGGTTTGTGTTCCCAGCCCCTCTCCAGCCTCGCTGCCTCCTCTGGACATGTTTGAGCCTCAATGTCCATCCTAAACTGAGGGGACAGAGCTGGACACAGCACTCAGTGTCCATCCTAAACTGACCCAGAACAGGACACAGCACTCAATGTCCATCCTAAACTGACCCAGAGCTGGACACAGCACTCAATGTCCATCCTAAACTGACCCAGAATTGGACACAGCACTCAATGTCCATCCTAAACTGAGGACACAGAACTGGACACAGCACTCGAGGTGTGGCCTCACCAGTGCTGAGTATAGGGGAAGAATTCCACGTGGATTCTCCTCCAAACAGCTCCGTTGCCTCCATGACCCCCAGCCCCACTGCTGGAACACCCCTGGGCAGAGCTGTCCTCTGCTGCACCAGTGAAACCAACACCTCCCATTCCCCCGTGGCTCTGGGCTCTGTCCCCAGGCAGGCACAAATCCATGGGATAAATCTGTTGGAAACCAGCAAACTGACGGGATCATGTGGAGCCTGTGCTCAGCAGTGGTGTTCATTAAGCCACCAGCCCTGCTGATGTCAATGAAGTGTCTTGGAATGACAAATAAAACTCCTCAGGGCCTCTGCTGTGAAGTCATCAGGCAGAAAATAACTGGGGAGGGACAAGAGAGGAGGAGGTGAGGAAAACAGTGACTGGCAATTGCATGGATTTTATTTTCCCTTGGATTAGAAATCTCCTTTCTTTCAAGGGGCTCTGTACCATGTTTTCACCCCAACTAAGCCCCTTTTCCAGAGGATATGAGGGTGCTGGGCAGCCAGAGAGGAAACACCCAGGGCACAGCATGGGGACAGTGCTGTGACAACCTGGGCACTTCCCAGAGGGTGAATGGGACGAGCTGACCCTGAGCTCTGCCCTCCCACTGCCCTTCACAGCCAAAGCTCCAAACAACTTGAACTGGGGGAAACAATGGGCGTAAAGACGATCCCGGGAGAAGATAAAAGGGGACAGAACGGAACACGATGTTCTGCGAGCCCTGCCCGGCCTCTGCAGCTTTCAAACCCTTCTGTGGCAGTGGAAAATCCGCCTTGAAAGCCGCTGGCAGAGCATCTGCTGCCCTGGAGCCTCGAGGAAGGACAAACAGAGCGGGCTCGAGCCGCTGCAGGGCTGGGAGGCACGCGGAGAGAACAGGCTGAAGCACCACTCGAGCCCCCATCGAACGGAAACAGTTCTTGGAAACGAGTGGAGCAAACAAAAGCGCGTGTTCATCCGTGAAGGACAGGGCAGAGAGGCTTTTTGGGAGCTTTGTGGCGGCTCCTGTGAAGTCACCTCGTTGCTCCGGGGCTCTGGAGGTCTGTAGGATATTTCTGGATGTGGCAGTGGGGGCATGTCCCCCCCTGTGACGCTGGAAGGGCCACCAGGGGCTCTGGGGACAGGCTGCTTGTCCCCCTGAGCGGGCAGGGCACAGCATGGGCTCAGAGCAGCTCTGCTGCCAGGGATCAGCCAGACCCCCAGTGCTGGGGCAGAGCTGGGCTCCATCCCAAATCCACCCTCAGATGGGGTTCTGGCACGAGCAGCAGAGGCTGGTGGCTTTCTGCATGGGATGGGACAACGCTGTGACCCTGTGGGGTGGAGCAAAGCCATTCTGTCCTCACCCCAAAGTGCCCTGCCCTGCCTGCCTGACCCACACAGCGCCCAGCCAGCCCTACAGTCACCTCCCACCCTCCCACACAAGATTTTTATAAAAGATCTGGCACAAAGGATTTTTTTAAAGGCTCCGTTGATGCCTTTTGGGGCTACCTAAAAACAGAGGGCAGACAGAATTAAGGGAATAAAAAGCATCTCTATTTATTGAAGGATCTTCAGGTACATTTAGAGCAGATGAAGCCCACCCAAAATGCACAATGGTCACGGGTTTCACACTTTGATCAGTTTGATCCATTTGCATATTGGGGTTCATCTTCCAAATACAGCTTCAGCTAATGAAGTCATTTACCCCAAGTTTGCTCCCCACAATTCATTTTGTTTTATATTTCTCAGGGCCTGAGGCAGTGAGGTGTCCTTGATCCCCAGGCCTGGAGAGGAATTGTTGTGTCTGCCCAAAATGGGGAAGCAGCAGCTCCCGCTGTGTGTGGAGTTTGGAGTGATGCACTAAAGAACTGCAGGGTTACAAACAGATAAAAACCATAAAAGCTGAAACCCAAAGGCATCACTCAAACTGCTTTGATCCCCCATCTCCCGAGCTCATCCAGCCACCTTCAAACTGCTTCAAACCCAAGTGACAAAGGCCACAAGCAGGGAATAAACCTTTCCCAGGGCAGAATTCCTCCCTCCTGCATGTTCTGCTCAGCCTGTGGTGGGTGCAGGAGCTGCCAGGACCTCCCTGGACACCCCGAGCAGCAGCAATTTATTAATTACGAATGGCAATGTAAATATGATCAGCCGCTGATGTGTGGCAGGTCAGAGCTTTGGGGCTTCCTCAGAATTCCTCTAAGGTCGTTAACAGAGCAAAGGAATTGATTAATTAGCTGGCAGAGCATCGTGACTTCCCGCTTTTGTGGCGGTATCTGTTGGGACATCAACAGATTTCACTCGGTGAGTAAATACCCGAGATGCCACACATACCACGGACAGCCCGCCCTGGCTTTGGGCAGCGAAATAAACACTTCAGGTCTGATTAAAAAAAAAAAAAAGAAAAAAAAAGAAAAAAAAAGAGTCCTGTTTGGACATTAAATGCAGGAAAAGGAAAAAAAAAAACCCAAACCAAAAAACGAAACAAACTCCAGAGCTGTCCCCTCCTCCCTCCCGCCACTGCTCACAACAGTTTGGGGCTGGGGAGGTTTGGGGAAGATTCGGGAGCTCTGACCAAACTCTCAGTCATGCTCAGCCTCCTTCTCTTGTGGAAAAAGAGATCAAATCCCCAAATTCTTGTTCTGCACGGCAGCTTTGCCCTGTGGAGCAGGAGAAGACCCCAGCCTTTGGCGGTGATGCCAGGAAAGGTCTTTTCCTTCTCCCTCCCTTTAGAAAAATTACATTTATTGGTGAGTTTGTGCTTTAATTGAAGAGATTTGCTCAGAGGAAGCTTTTTAATTCTCCCTCAGCAGCAGCAGCAGCCAGGGACAGCGCAAGGAAGAAGTTCAAACACTGTCAACCTATAAACAGGAACTTAAAGGGAAAAAAAAAAGAACTCCTCAATCCCAAGGCATGTCCTGCCCTTAATCACCACAGCTCAGCTGCCACCACGCCGCTGCCTTTTCCTGGCTGGAGGCTCTGGAGCTTGGAGGGCTCTCAGGAGGACTCTCAGGGAGCTCTTGGCATCACCAGCAGCTCCAGCATCTCTGCAGGCAAAAATGTCTTTAACCTCCAGCTCAGTGCCATGGGAAAATTCTCTTTTTTTAAATTTATTTTTTTTTAAATTTTTAATTTGTTTTTTTTTTTCATCAGAGTTGTTCTGTTTGTTCGTGGTTGTTCCATGCCAGGCTGTGCAGGGAAAGCTGGGATGAGCCAGGGTTTGCTCCCGGTGCCATCACAGGGGGATGAACCCCTCCTGCACGTTTCTTTTTGCCCTAAAACCCCTTTTTTTTCTTGGCCTTGGGCATTGCAGTGTGGCAGGGGCTGCCCGTGCCCTCTGCGGGGTGGGATCCTGGGATCTGGAGGGAATCTGTGCAATGAACATTTTAGGAACAAGTGGCATCCAGGCAGCCCTGGAAAAGGGATTTAGAGGAGCTGGACGTGCTCCTGATGGGAAGGTGCAAGTCAACAAACCCCAGAGACACTTTTTGGAGCCCTTTAGGACTTGGGCACATCCACACAAACCCCACAGAGACTTTTTGGAGCCTTCAACAGATTTGCAGCCCCACACAAACCCCGTGGACAATTTTTGGAGCAGTTTAGGGCCTGGGCAGCTTCATACAAACCCTGTAAACACTTTTTGAGGAATTCAGGAGCTGGGCAGCTCAGCACAAAACCTGAGAACAACTTTTTGGGGAATTTAGGAGTTGTGCAGCTCCACACAAACCCCGTGGACACTTTTTGAGGAATTTAGGAGCTGTGCAACTCCATACAAATCCTGTGGACACTTTTTGAGGAATTCAGGAGCTGGGCAGCTCCATACAACTCTGTGGACACTTTTTGGAGCAGTTTAGGTGTTGTGCAGCTCCATACAAACCCCGTGGACTCTTTTTGGAGCAGTTTAGGGTCTGGGCAGCTCCCAGAGCAGCCGTGGGAGGCCGTGGGGTGGCAGTGGCAGGACGAGGCTGGCACAGGAGCCAAGGGTCTGACTCACGGGCACCGAGCCGCGCCAGCCCCGCCAGCTCGCGGTGACTTCAGCGCCTGAGAGAGTTCTTGGTGTTTCTCCCTCTTCCCTTTCAGCACAGGAATTGTTACTCATTCCCCACACAATGCCAGGTAGGTTTTATTGTGGAACGGGCAGCGACAAGGAGCGCCCGGGCATGGGAATGCCATGGATTGAAACGCCGGGTTTCCGACATGACTCCAAAACACAACGATCACAGATAGCAGGATGCTGGCACCAGCAGCAGCCTGCGGGATAATTATGGGCTATGAGCTAATTTTTTGGGATCCGTGCTCGTTGCCAAATCTCTGCAGCTTTCCTGTCTCCCTCGAGAGCTGCAGGTCCCTTAACTCCCTCATCCCCTGGCTCATTCTCACTTTTTTTCCCTCTTTTCTTTCACACCTTTTAAAAAAAAATCTTATAGCAGAGTCTCTATCTCAAGCTGGAAGATTTCAGGCTGTTCTTTGAGGTCTTTATCCCTATAGTGCATAGGGAAAAAATTGAATTAAACTGGGACAGATTTGACATCTTTCAAATTTCCTGCATTTTTAACTCCAGAAGTTGATTCTCCTGCAGATTTTTGTAGCTGATGCCGGGTCAGGGGTCTGTGGATGCACGCCAAAATCCCCCCTACAACTTTGTCACTGCATGAAGAGGGATAAATGGTTGAGGAGCCATTTTTCTGAGTCCTTAGAAGAAAAAAAACCAAATGTACAAATCCAGAACTGCAGCACCCCATGTTCCCTGTGAATGGAATATCTTCAGGCACACGGGGAGCTGGATAGGGAACAGCAAAGCCACAATTCCCCTCTGTCTGAGACCCCTCGTGTTGAGGCCCCAAGGGTGGCTGCTGCCTTTCCCTCTGGTTTATTGGTGCAAATAACTCAGCAAAGAGCTGAAGAGCAGAAGTGTTTCTGTCTGTCCCTGCCCAGCCACTCATCCCTGCCCTTCCAGCTGAAATTGCTTTGGATTTTATCCCTGCTGTGATTCACTCCTGAGCACTAAATGGAATTCTTCTGCCGGGCTGCTTTGGTGCCCGTGACTAAGCTGGTGCTGAGTTTACCCACGCTGGTGACCCCTGGCAGTGCAGGGCTGGCTGTTGTCACTCGCTGTGACATCACTGGGGACAGGCAGTGATGCTCAGGAACGCTGAGAGCCCACACACCTGAGCCCACAGGGAAATAAAACCACAAAAAGATGGAATTTGTAGCTTACCTCCTCAGTTAGGGCTGGCAACTTCAGTTTTCAGTCCAAAATCTGTAGGATGAGCACATTTGGGGTCTCCCTCATCCCCAAGGCCAGGCTGGACAGGGTTTGGGGCACCCTGGGGTAGTGGAAGGTGTCCCTGCAATGGGATGGGCTTTAAGATCCCTTCAAATCCAAACCATTCCATGATTCCGTGATTTTGGGGATCAATTTTGGGGATCACGAATGACTGCTAACGTCTAATGAATCAGAAATAGCTTGTAAATCCACGAGTATCCACCAGCAAGGAAAAGAGCTGAAGGTGTGGGGATCTCCAGGCAGTCACTGGAGATTTCAACCACACAAAGAGGCCTCACACACTCAGCCTCATCTCTCCAAAAACCCAGAGGGGGAAAATGTGAAGAAACTTTTCAAAAGCACAGTTTGATTTGGGATATTTAAATTTGGGATATTGAAATTTGGGACATTTAAATTTGGGACACTTTTGCTACTTTTTGTCTAAAATGACTCCATTTTTAGTGACGACAACCCCTTTACAAATCCCTCTATCCCTGGAGAGTTCAGCAGAAGCTTTTCCAGAGCAGCAGCTTTGTCCCAGCTCCATCAGCAGCCTCAGCCCTGGCTCTGGGGCACTGAGGAGTGAAAATGAACCAGCACTGAGCCAGCACCCGAGTAAATTCATTCTCATTTCCTGATAAAACAAACCAGCCCCCTCAGGCTCTCTCCTAGGAAGAAAAGGAATCACTCAAACACCAAACCCACGCAAAGAATAGAGAGCACAGCAGCGAGAAATCCGTTTTCCCTTGTTTTGCTGAGTGGGAAGCCAGCAGGGCTTTGATGTGGGGACACACATCTGATGGCAGTGCTGACAGACAGACAGACAGACAGACAGACCCCCAGGGGCTCAGGAGAGGGGTCTGAGCTCACACCAACACCCCCACACCAGTGCTCCCAGTCACAACTGGGATGTCACCACACTGGGATGGGCTCCCCCAGGCACCCTCTCCAGCTGCTCCCACAAAAACCACGTGCGAGGATCATATTTTTAATTTTTTTTTTAATTTTTATTTCCCTTTTATTCCTGTTTTGGCTGCAGATGAAAACCCAAAGTGTCAATGAGCAGCCTCCTCTGCTCCAGTGCTGGGGGAAAGGTTTGATTTGGGAGAGGTTTGATCTGAACTTCTGAGGAGAATCAGGTGAGTGCTGCAGCCCAGGAGCCCCCCAGAAAGGGGCTTTTTAAAACCTGTGGTGATCCCACAGTCAGCCCCAGAAAATGCCCCACACTGCTCTCCAGAGATATTTAGCTATATTAAAGGAGCTCTGTTTTTTTTTGTTCTGTGGATCCTGGAGGCTGAGCAGACCCTGGGGTGGTTGACAAAGTGCCACCCTCCTGCCAGCCCTGCTGATAATTCCCAAAATCATCATCCAGCTCAAGATACTCCAAGTGGGAAGATTATTTTTTTTTTTCCTCCTGGGGTTTCAGGAGCCTCTCCTCACAGCCCAATCTCCTGATCACCCACAGCACACAAATTACTCAACACCAAGGCCTCAAAACTCTGTAAAAAACACAAAAATCAGATAAAAGCACCAGAAGAAACTCTTCACATCACTATTCTTATTAAAAACGGGGTTCATACCTGAGCTGGAACCCCCCAAACTTTCATTTTCAAACATCATCTCCCTATCCCAAGCCGGTGCTTGTCCGGTGATGGTTTCTGTTGACACCAGATGGTTTTCATCGAAGCCACTATTTTTATTCTGAAATAATAACATCAGCAATTGTGAGTGAATTAAGTTGTCTCAGCTCTCACTTTCCCACCAATTACAGTGAATTATGAACAGCCCTTGAATTAGAGGATCTCCCTGCTCAGTTATTGCTGCTCAAAGATATATTTGCCTGGTGGCCAGCTCTCTATTATTTGACTGATTTATAGGCCCATAACTTATGGAATTAGAGGTGATCTTTTTTTCAGAGCTTTAACTCCAAGTGGTTTCCTTTTTCTTTCTTTTTTTTTTTTTCTTTGAAATCATGTGGAAAATGAATATGATAGATTTTCCCTCCATATATTTTCAGCCCTCTAATAACGAGCTGAACTTCCCTCGCAGCTTTGCAGCTTCACCCTCGCCCCACATTAACTCTGGGATTCGTCATTCCAAACACACTCAAGCTGAAATGGGCTTCAGGTTGTCTAAAATATTGATCCACCTTTAACCCTGGAAAAAGCCAGTAAGAAACTCAGGAATCTCTTAATAAATTTAGGAATATGGTGACTTTTTTTTTTTTTTTTTCTTTTTCCATTAGAAGTCAAACCTGCAGAGGATTTTATGTGGGGAAGATTTTAGAGTGTTATCAGCAGAAAGAATCTTGCAGTGAGTGCAGCATTGCTGTTGCCAACATATATTTGGTCAAACTTATTTGGGACACAAAAAAATCCCCCCAAAACTTAAAAAGTTTCCTATTTGAGCAGAGCTTCCGTGATCCTTGCAAGATGGAAAATTTTAGGGCTATTCTTTGTTATGACACTGCTCTGTCTGACCTGGAGGTGGAATGTTGGAGTCAGAATTCCTCCTCCTGTGAAACATCCCCTGGGTTCTCATCAGTCCCATCAAAATTGATGGGGTCTCCATGGCTTGAGTTGAGTTTGGAGGATGAATTTAGCAGGACAAAGATGCCAACTCCCCATCACTTATCTGAACCCCAGGCAGCCTCTCAGATTTCCCCAGAACGAATCTGTGCTTGGAAATGCTGATGAGATTAAAAAAGAGAAGCGTCCCTGTGCTTCAGGAGTTATTCTGGGATTAAAAATCCAAGAGATTTAGAGATTTTGACAATGTTCACTAAAGGAAATAGTAACACTAGCATTGATTTCTTTTTCTAAATCTACTGGAGAATCTGGATATTTGAAATTTCGCTGCTGTTGGGCTGGATTTATATACACAGATATAAAAATAAAATTAATAATAATAATAATAATAATAATTCAGTTGAATTATAATTTCTCCTAAGTTCTTTATTCTGGTGATATGTAATCAAGTGAAAGCTGGCAGTTGTGAAATAACAATAAACAAACAAATAAATAAAATTTAATAGGTCAGGCTTGGACAAACTCCTCCAGACAAACTGGGATCAGCTCAGTTTCCCAGGATATGAGGCTTTAGCATTATTTTCCGTGGGATAAGTACAAGAAAAATTGGCTCTGCCTGTTCCTCCAGTTCCTGAACTTCCTGTGATGATTTTTTGGAATCATGCTGTGAAACAGCAACTGATGCTGGAGCCCTTCAGAGTGGTTATGAAAAATCAGCAGCGCTTCCCCTCTGTCCTCGATCTCTCTCTTTCTGTGTGTTGCATTTTCTCTGACACCAAAGCCACCTCTTTGCTCTGATGGATGCCCCATCACAAAATCATGGAATATCCCAGGCTGGAAGGGATCCACAGGGATCATCAGGGGATATTCACTGTTGTCATTGTGTCCCCACCTCCTGAAGGCATCAAGCACAACCTGTGTGAAGATCAGGGGGTGCTGGAGAGCCTGGAGCACCCACATCCCACAGGGACAGGGCAGGCTCTGCTCCTCAGGAGCTCCTGTGTGTGTCCATGGGCTGGATCCATGCCTGGGGGTCCAGTCCATGGCCAGCAAAGAGCTGGGCTTGCACAGGAGCCACCCAGCCTCAAAGAGCTCCCCAGGATGGGTGGCAGCAGCCTCTGGAGGTGCCCTCCCCTCTGCATGGCCCGTGGTGGCAGAGAGGTGACACCCACTGCACCGCCCAGAGGTGACACGGGGCTCTGGGACCTGCTCCTGCTGAGTTCTCCTCACCCTTCCACACCAGGAGCACCAACACCCTGATGGCACATGGGGGGAAAGGTGGGACATGGCCCATGAGGTGTCCCAAGTCACCCCCTGATGTCACACAGGAAGGAGAGATGGGATGTGGCCAGTGAGGTGTCCCAAGCCCAGCCATGGTGGCACTGCCACCCACACCCTGATGTCACACAGGAGGGAAAGGTGGCACATGGACCACGAGGTGTCCCAAGCCCAGCCATGGTGGCACTGCCACTCCTTCATGTCATACAGGAGGGAAAGGGTGGGACATGGCCCATGAGGTATCCCAAGTCACCCCTTGATGTCACACAGGAGGGAAAGGGTGGGCCATGGCCCATGAGGTATCCCAAGTCACCCCTTAATGTCACACAGGAGGGAAAGGTGGGACATGGCCCATGAGCTGTCCCAAGCCACCCCCCTGATGTCATACACAAGGAAAAGGTGGGTTGTGGTCCATGATGTGTCCTAAGCCACCCCCAGATGTCACACAGGAGGGAAAGGGTGGGATGTGGCCCATGAGGTGTCCCCAGCCTGCCCATGGTGGCACTGCCACCCCCAACCCTCCCCACGGTCCCCGTGGCCCATGGTGGCTCCTCTCCTCGCCTCTTTTCCTCTCTCCCACTGCCCTTCTCTGCCATCTGCAGATGCTTTTGGCAGAGCTCGAGGTGCCCTGGCTGCTGGACAATCCCCTCCAGTGGGATAATGGGGGTGCAGGAGCTGGGAGGGAGGCAGGGAAGGAGGAGCTGGCATTGTTCATCTCCTGAACCAAAGGTGCTCAGCTCTGCTTTGTGACACGGCCCAGGAGCCGCAGGCTGATGCCATCACCTGGTGCTCAGCAGCCAAAATTCCAGCCCTGCTGGCAGAGGGAAAAGGGAACGAAGCACTGAGATCCCAATGCCTCTGGTGCTGATTTTAGCCCCCTTTGCTGGCGCTGGGAGCTGTTTCACCCCCTCAGCTCTGGTGCTGAGCTTCACAGAGCATCAGCGGCTCAAACAGCGCCTCGTGTGCAGGGAGGGAGGGGGAAAACGCTGGGTCCCTCAGCTCTGTGGGGTTTGAGCCGAGTTCTGCAAACAAAGCTGCTTCAGCTGCTGAGTTATTTACAGGTTGGCTCGTGCAGGCCTCAGTGACAGATTTAAACGAATTAATTTCTCCGACTTTCATTCGCTGTCTTCCCCTCGGGCTATTGCGGGTAATTACAGGAAATCTCCGTGTGTCGCATCTTCAAAAAAAAAAACAAAAACCCAACAGCGGAGATATCCACTTCTGCTGGCTTTCATGTTTGTTTTGGAGGGGATGAAAGGGTGTGGTGGAGCTTTTCCTCGCAGCACCCCCGAGCTCTGCTCAGATCACCCAGCGCAGGCACCCCGAGCGCTCCTCTCACTCAGCACGGACAGGACCTGGCAGCCCTGCAGCAATCACTTAGAGCTTTCTTGGCTCTCAAACTGCTTTTAATGATTATGGGAGACATCCACAGTAATCCAGCTGAACACGGTTTTTTTGGCTTTTTTTTTCTTTTTTTTTTCTTTTTTTTTTTTTTTTTGGAAGCATTAAAGAAGAAATGCAAGTGGTTGTTCTTTTAAACCTGGGTGTTTTCTTGCTCAGGGAGGAAAGTAGTTGTTGGAAGTTGTGCTGTCACATCTAAGAGGCAAAACCCCAAAGCACAAACTTTATTTTGAACCCAACGTTAATTTAGGAGATGGAAAGACCTGCAAACAACCCCTAAACCAACATGTTTGAGCTCAGAGCTTTGGTGAGCAAAGAAAGGGAACAAAAATCATCTGGATTTGGCTGTGATCAACCTAAAATATCACCAAGAGCATCTTTGTCCCCACCAGAGGGTAAAAAAACAGATTAAGAGAGAAAGGGAATTAAGTAAAAACCAAAACAGGACAAAACAGGGAGAGAGAAAGAAAAGCTCTGCTGGTTCGGTTGCCTTCAGAGAAATAAGTGGTTTGTTGGTTTTTTTTAATGGAAAAAAAGAATTTTCCACTGGAACCTGGGCAGAAAGTCAGAATGAAATAGATGTAATTGAGGCACAGGCCCAAATGAGGGATTACATTACTGATATGTTTTTTCCTAAACGATTCTTCTTTTAATTTTATGTACTGTCAGGGAAACCTCTTAGATACATAAATACTGCTGGGAATTACGCTGGCCTGAGAAATGTGGGGTTTATCTTTTTTTGACAGGGGCGAATCAAAGGATAAAGTCTGGATCTTTGATAAAAACATAACAGAGTTTGTGCCAGGGAGGTTTTACCTCTCCAACCCGGTGTGAGCAGCTTGCAAACTCCACTGAACGTCAAGGCACTGCCGTGGATATTTATAAAGGGAGCTTGATTTAAATCAAAGAGAGTCCAATTCCTCCTCCCTGAGAGTGGGATCACTTCTGGACAGGATTCAGACAGAGCCCACACCCCCACCCATCCCAACCACCACTCTGACATCACCCTCCAGTTTCGTGTCTTTTTGACCACCACATAAATTGCACTGAGGCCCAGTGATATCACTGCTCCAAAATCCCCTTAATCCTCAAAGCAGATACAACCACAGGGGTTTAAACACCTCTGTTAATCCCTCAGAGAGAATAATAAACTATTTGTTGGGGGGAAACTTTATCTCCCAGACACCAGCAGGGACACGGCTCTGACATGAACCGCCAGGAGTGATCCAAGGGTTAAGCACAGGAAGTCAGAACTAAAAACTTGACTCAATTAAATCACAGATTTAGGCAATTTTCTGATCTGCAGATGAAGGCTGAGTTCCTGGCAGGTGATGTAAGCTGTGCCTTGCTGATGGACACGACTGCACACGACACATTGCGGGTATCCCAGAATAAGTTCCTGAATTATTTGGCTGATCCCCAGTGGAGAATCTGCTTTTTCAAGAGGGTCATGAACATCCTCAGCTCTTACATCAGGTCCAGAAAATGGTCCCTCTCTCCTAAAAAATCCCCAAACTATGGATTAAAAAAAACAAAACAAAACAAAACAAAAAAACTTTACCTTGTATCACCAGGAAAAAAAAAAAGGAATATAAAACACCCCCAAAACTGCAGCAACCATAGGGCAGTGATAACTTTGTGCTTCGTGGCAGAGGCACAGCCATTCTTCAAGAGCTTGGCTGAAGGTTTTCTAGCCAGGAAAAGCCCTCAGGGATGGAAAAAGCCCACACAACCACGTGTCTATGGATAACTGACCTCACCCATGGCAATGCCCCTCTTCACCTGCTCAATGGACTGAAGCTGAGGAGAGATGGAGCAGGGCTGGAATGAGGGGCACATTCCCTCTTTTGAGATGTTCCCTGCTGGTCACCAAATAGAAACAGATTTTCCATAAATTATTGGGCTGTTATGGTGATAATCCCAAATCATTTTAGTCTCACATTCTGAGAATTTACAAAGTGTAGCAGCAACACAAACAACAGGGTCAATAACTCAACCCATCCCTGAACGTGGCCTGTGTGAGAATGAGCTGGGACAGAGGTTTGGGGCAGGAAATTTTCCTTTTTCCATGGAGAAATTGCTGGGAAATTTTCCTTTTTCCATGGAGAAATTTCTGGGAAATTTTCCTTTTTACACGGAGAAATTGGCAGGGGAATTCAGGGAGACAATCTGGAATCACACACAGAGGACTCTGCCCAACTTTGCACACCTTGGGTTTGATTTTCAGATGTATTTTCTTAGAAAATCAGCCCCAGGTACTCAAGCTTCCCACAGGATGTATCACTGCAGCCTGATGAGCCTTGTTGTCTTACAAAACGATCCTGGAAATCTCCAAATGCTGTTCCAAGTCCAGATGGAAATCTGAAATGAGGCAGCAGTGGAGGTGTTTGGAAAGTGAGGACACGAAGCCCTGAAACGAGATCCCACCACGGGTGCTGCCCTCACTGGGGCTTGTTTGTTCTGCAACACCTTCCCAGCCCAGGATGGTTACAATTTCCTTGGAATCCGTTGGGTTTTTTAGAATATAAAGTGAAAAAACAGAAGGGGAAAAAAAATGAAAAAAAAAAATAAAAAAAAGATTTTAAAATCAACTGTCAATTCCTGGCAAGGCTGAGCATCCCAGCAAGGTATTTGTTTATTATCAGGTATTTCCTCAGGATCAAATCCAGGCGAGAGAAGTCTGGTCCTGGTTAAGGTCTGTGTAAAGCCCTCCTCGGAAAGAGATTTATGCAAGGAAATTACCTAACCTGGGGCAGGGGCTGAGTCAGCGGCAGCGGCTTCTCCACGCTCATTGTTGGTGCCTCGAGGGGTTTTTATTTTATTTTATTTTTTTTTCAGCCCCGCCGAGGGCGCCCAGTGAGAACAGCGGCGGGTCCTGGCTCACAGAACGGGATCAAAGCTCCAATTGTTTCGAAGGAAATGACCCAGCAGGAGCAGAGTGCTGGACACTGGCTCCCAGCCTCAGCAGCAGCTCTTGGCACCTCCTTTGGGGTGAGGGACACATGGGTCCCCTTGGTGCTGGGACTGCTCTGTCCAAATCCCTCCTCTTCCCGTGGCTGTGCGAAATTCCCACCTCCCTGGGAGGTTTTCCCGGTCGTTGGCTGCTCTTGGAAGAAGGGGACACCAATCTCTTCCCAGATTTTGGAGATTGATGGCTTGTGGACATGAATTCAGATTCGTGGAGATTCAGATTTTGGGAGTGGTGGCTGTGCAAGACTCCCACCTCAATGGGAGCTTTTCCCAATTTTTGGCTGATTTTGTGACTGGGGGTTGTGCAAAGATTCCCACCTCAATGGGAGCTTTTCCCAGTTTTTTGGCCACTTTTGGGAGTGGTGGCTGTACAAAAATTCTCACCTCCCTGGGAGGTTTTCCCAGCCTTTGGCTGCTCTTGGGAGAAGGGGACACCAATCTATTCCCAGTTTTTGGAGATTGATGGCTTTTGGACATGAGTTCAGATTCGTGGAGATTCAGATTTTGGGAGTGGTGGCTGTGCAAGTCTCCCACCTCAATGGGAGCTTTTCCCAATTTTTGGCTGATTTTGTGACTGGGGGTTGTGCAAAGATTCCCACCTCAATGGGAGCTTTTCCCAGTTTTTTGGCCACTTTTGGGAGTGGTGGCTGTACAAAAATTCTCACCTCCCTGGGAGGTTTTCCCAGCCTTTGGCTGCTCTTGGGAGAAGGGGACACCAATCTATTCCCAGTTTTTGGAGATTGATGGCTTTTGGACATGAGTTCAGATTCGTGGAGATTCAGATTTTGGGAGTGGTGGCTGTGCAAGTCTCCCACTTCAATGGGAGCTTTTCCCATTTTTAGCTGATTTTGTGACTGAGGAGGAGGGAGCTTTTCCCAATTTTTGGCCACTTTTGGGAGTGGTGGCTGCACAAAGATTCCCACCTCAATGGGAGCTTTTCCCAGTTTTTTGGCCACTTTTGGGAGTGGTGGCTGTACAAAAATTCCCACCTCCATGAGATATTTTCCCAGTCTTTGGCTGCTCTTGGAAGAAGGGGACACCAATCTCTTCCCAGTTTTTGGAGATTGATGGCTTTTGGACATGAATTCAGATTTGTGGAGATTCAGATTTTGGGAGTGATGGCTGTGCAAGACTCACACCTCAATGGGAGCTTTTCCCAATTTTTGGCTGATTTTGTGACTGGGGGTTGTGCAAAGATTCCCACCTCAATGGGATCTTTTCCCAGTCTTTGGCCACTTTTGGGAGTGGTGGCTGTGCAAAAATTCCCACCTCAACAGGAAGTTTCCCAGTTTTTGGCCACTTTTTTAAGTAGTGACTGTGCAAAATTTCCCACCTCCATGAGATATTTTCCCAGTTTTTATCTGATTTTGTGAGTGGTGGCTGTGCAAAAATTCCCACCTCAAGAGGAGCTTTTCCCAATTTTTACCTGATTTCGTGAGTGGTGACTGTGCAAAGATTCCCACCTCAAAGGGATCTTTTCCCAATTTTTGGCCAGCTTGGTCCCATCCCAAGGAGCATTCCCCAAGGAAGTGGCCCTGCCCCATCCAGGCAGCAGATTTACATCCCAAAGGATGGAGAAGATCCCTGAGTTCATCCTTCCTGCCAGCAGCCAATCGGATGCATTCGATTGTCTCATGATGGCACTTCCACTCTTTTTTTTTGGGGAAAAAAACCCTTCCCATGCCCAGCTGAGCTCAGGGACACTTCAACCCACGGGCAGCTCCAGAGCACATGACCAGGGTTGAAACGAGGTTTTGGAGGCAAAACACAGCCTGAGCAGGTTGCTGTGTTATTTTTCCAAGGTCGCCGCTGGAATATCTGGCAGCCTTTATCTCAGGGCTGGGAAATTTTACTGTACTTGCAGAAAACAACCAACATTTCCCACTCTGCTGCCCGACTCCTCGCTGTTTGTGTTGGTTTAACTTCCCTGACCCCAAAAACACCAAACTGCAGCGAGGCGGGCTTGAAGCGGAGCCCGAGGTGGATGTGAGGGATGTGTGTAATACAGTAAAGGACTGGGAAACAAACACCCAGCAAGCATCCTGGATGGAAACTCTTTCATCTGCATCGATCTTTGACGTCCCTGCTGACAGGGCAGGGCTGTGCCAGCGGCCTCTGATCACTTTGAAAAGCCTCACAAATACGTCTCCCTGCACTTAAGGTTTTCCGCTGCTAAGAAATGTCTTAATGCTAAAGATTTGTTTACAAGGGGTGGCTGTTTCCACTTGCTGGAGCATTTAAGAAGTTGTTTTTTCCAACCACAAAGTAGATCTAAACATTAAGTGTTTCTTAGCTTGGGTTTCCAGCTCCTAGACTGCTATAAACATTAAGTTTCATTGGTTTAAAGCAAAATATGGCAAAAAAAAAAAAAATGCTGCTTGCACTTAGCCTCTCATAATGTAAAAGAAAAAGAAAAAAAAAAAGAGTGTTTAAAGAGAAGTTTTATTTTTAAAAGGCTCGTTGTGCAATGCCCTGTGGTTGAAAACAGGGTCATGGGGACAAAGCACTTCCCTGTTTGCACTGAGGGTGCTGGGGGTGGGTTTTGGACCTGTCCCCCTTCCCTGGAACTCTGCTGGGAGGGGATGATGGTCACTGCCAGCTCTGCTGCCACCAGCTCCAGCCAGAGGAACTGAGATCCTGGAGCCTTCCCTGCAGGGTGGCTGGGGGTGGATTCTTTGGGGCTGGAAAGCCACGGGGTTTGAGCTCTGCTCTGAGGGGACACTGAGCCCTCTGCTCTCAGTGTTTGTAACAATTGTCCTTGCAAAAAAAATCCCTTTCCTAAGCCTGGCTTTATTCAGGGGTCAAGCCTGGGAATGGGGGATCTTCCATCTGCAGAACTGTCCTGAAAAACAAAACATTCCTGGAAGTGTCCAAGGCCAGGCTGGATGGAGCTCGGAGCAGCCTGGGACAGTGGAAGGTTGGAATGGGGTTGGAATGAGATGATCCTTAAGGTCCTTTCCAACCCAAACCATCCTGGATTCAGTGGTGATGGTGATCACCATGATCACCCCACTGCCCAGGGTCAGCTCTTCTTCAGGGTTTTGTGATGGTTGTCTGCAAACTGGCAGCCCAAAGGAGGGATTTCTGTTTGAAAGCAAGGGCTGCTGAACCATTCCACATTCCCAGCTGGACCACTGCAAGCAAATGACCAAAAGGAAAAGAATTACTGGTTTGGAGTGGAAAACACAATGTCTAGAAAATGTTCCTGTGTTATAGAGGTGTCCCTTGGATCAGCTGTGATGTCACCAGGTGCCCCAGCAGCTCTACAGAAAGAGCTCTAATTCATACCCAGGTTTTATTTGCTACGATATTTTTGCAATCTCTGTAAAATCAGGGAAATTCTGGTGTTGGTGAGCATTAATTCATGACTTAAACATCCTTAACTTTCAACAAACTCTGCCCAGGCTGCAACTCCTTGTGCCTTCAACATCTGAGTGGTGAATCCCGAGCCAGGCCAGGCCTGGCTGCTCTGCTGAGTGCTGGGAGCAGCTTTTCCCCAGGCAGGAAGGGAGAGCCACTCTCTGCCAGCCCCACCTGGGGCTCGGGGTACCCTAAATCTGCTGCCACATCTCACAGCAGCCCATCACAACCCTGCCAGGCTGCTCTGGTGCTCAACCCCTGTGCCGAGTCTGTCCCCACGCTGCTGGGGATGTCACCTGGCCTCTGTCCCTGTCCCCCAGCTGAGAGGAGACTTCCCATGGGATCAGGATGATGCCACAGCCAAGAGCCCTGAGCTCAGACCTGGCACAGCTCCCTCAGCTCTGCTGGGTGGTTCCCTGGTGTTCGGATGCCACCTTAGCAATTCTGGGAGCAGATTGGGAAAAACTCCAGGGTTTTTTGCCTGTCTGGTGTATCCTCACTTTCCTTAAGGGAAATTCAGGAGCTGGAAGCTCTCAGTGAATTGAACTGAAGTTAAAACTTCTTTAAACACAGCTTAGGCAGTTCATGTGCTCAAACTCAAATGCTGCTTCAATACTTCTGCTCTGAATTTATTATTTTTATCAAGAAAGGCACATCTTGAACTGCCAGGAAGCTCCTGGGTATTTTCAGATGACTCTGAGGTAGAATCTCCTCTCTGCTATTCCAATGTTCTCTGCACAAAGGAAGGAGTTGTCCGTCTCACAGTCTGCTTGAAATGTCAAAATTAAGAGATTTTTAACATCCCAAGAGTAAAACCAGGATTTTCTTCCAGGCTGTTGTTCTTTCATGAGGAACCTTGAATTTAAAAAAAAAAAAAAAGTTGCACGAGTCTTTTCTTGGTGAAAAGGAAAGCCACTTGTATCTCCAAAACATTTCAAGTGGAAATTGTTGATACACTTTCACTTTAGACAAAAATATAAAAGCACTTCAGGGAGATTAAACAATAAATGTCCATCATTCTGCTCCGCAGTCACTTCTCCTTTTCCCTCGTGATGTTGTGCATTTAAATGTGACCACAACATCCAAGTTTCCTACGATCAGAGTTTTTATCCTGGTCTTTCTCATTTCCCTCTTTCCCCACCTGAAAATCTTCATCCTCTCTGCAGCTCAGAGAAATCCACACAGGGAAGAGTTCACCAGCAGCAAAAAAAGCCTCTTCCTCTATTTCCCCTGACCCGAGGCAGCCCTGTGACTCTGATTTTGCATGTCTCAGACTGGCTCTTGATATTATAGCAAAAGCCTTCTGATGTTTTGGAACTCTGAGCTGAGTTCCCAAGCCTTTTCATGTAAATAAGAAATGTTTACATTCCTTGGTTCTGATAGAATATTTGAGTGATTGGTATGGTCACCAATCCAAGTGATGGGATGTTCTGCTTTGGCCAATAATTGGCCACCTTTGTACAGTGGATAGAAATGGAGTCAGAAAATTGGAATAAAGAAATTTTTGCATACTGACTTCAGACCTGTCTGCCTCCTCCTTTCCAAACTCCAAAAACAAATGCTGCACCCCCAAAGAGGTGCAACACAGCCCAAAAGAAGGAGCCCAACGCTGTGGTTGGCACAGCCTGGTCCCCTCTTGGAGCAGGACAAGGACACCTGTGCTGGGCCGAGCACGGCACAATGCTCGGAAATCAGGGAAAGTTCATCTCCAGGCAGGGATGGCTGCAAGGAGACAGCACAGAATGCACAGAGCCTCAGCAGTGGCACGGCTCAGAAATGGGAACAGGATATGTTTTTCCCATGGTTTGGGAACAATATGAATACTTTCTCACACGCTGTTGGTGAAGCACTTTGGCACACCTGTGCACTTGGACAGCTCTATTATACTCCAAGGCCTCCTGCTCAGCTGCTAAGGGCTCTTTTCCTCTCTAAGAACGTGGATTGATTACGTGGAAACATGATTTGATTTCGTATTTGTGCTGGATCATGGATCAGGAGGAAGCTGCAGCATGTTCTGGCTCCTGAGCAGAGATTTCTGCTCCACAGCTCAGGGTGAGAGAGGAGCAGGGGCAGCCCGGAGATGTTTACACAGCTCCCTCTTTATTTTGACCATCCTGAACAAGGAAAAATTGTTTACATGCTCCAGAGGATGTTTTGCCACTGTCACTTCCTACAGAAACGTCCTCGAGTTTCGAGTGCTGGCAGAGACAAATCACTCCCTGTGCCTTTGGCTGGAGTCCCCCAGGAGAGAGCACAGATCCTGCTCCTCCCGGGGCCCATCAATCCTGTAATCAGCTCTGCCAGACCCAAACAAATCACAGTTGCTCCAGGGCAGCTTGTTATTCCAGATGATTTTGAGTGGGATGCACAGCAACAGGAGAGCTCGGATCCCTGGGCAAGGGGGCTGAGCTTTGTCCCCAGATATCTCCACCCCGCTCCTGGCGGGAGCCACACAACCATTGAATGCCACTGGCTTCTTAAATAGCCACTGCAATGAATTTAGAGCTACATTTTATATTTAAGGTTCAGTTTGGCATGGTCAGGGGGTGAGGACAGCACAGAGTTGCTGCTCTGACAAGTGGATCCTGTGTCACTTCCCCTTCTGAGAGTTAGAAGAGTGTCCAGCTGGTTTTTCCTTCTCTGCAGATGATTCCTCAGTCCCAGGCTCAGCACTGGTAGCAATAAAGATCCCCTCAGAGTGTAAATTTAGAGTGTAAATTTAGAGTCCATCATATTTGAGCACCACCACCAGAGCCAAATTCTCAGCTTCCTGAGCTCCTGCAGCTCCAGTTCTGTTGGTGCAGCCGTGTCCCGTGGGTGGGACAGCACGAGGTGTTTTCCTAAGCTGTAAAACAGGGTGGCTGCAGTCAATTCAAAGTTCACCATTTTCCATCCCCATGCAGAACCAAACAGGGCACGAAAAGCCAGAGAATTGCAACATTTTCCCCCCATAAACGTCCTTTAAAAAAAAAAAAAAATGTTTTCAGCGATCGTTTGGCGCGGGAACGCAATTTCCATCAAAAAGCTGTTGAAGGACAGGACGGTTCCCCTCCTTTCCCTCCACAACCGGGAAGGAGAATTCATCCCTGCAAAAACCATAAGGAATTTTCCAGCTCAGGAACCGAAGGCCCAGCCAACACCTGGCCACGTGTGTGTGCAGGGAGATGCCGAGGGAGCTGCCGCATTCCCTGCGGAGCGCGGCCCGTGCCACGCTCGGCCTTGGAACGAGGCAGGAGAAGTGAAATGAAGAAAACACACGAGGCAGCATCACGCACAGGAGCACGAAACTACCTGGGTTTTATAACATCCACCCCGGGCTCCGGTTTCATCCGCTTGGCAAAGGCTCCGCTGGTGGAAATAATTGAGGCCCGAGAGTCAAGAGCGATGGAGGAAATATCCAAGCTATGAAATGTCGAGCTGCTTTCCAAAAGGGTTCTGATCTCCAACCACACCACAGAGGAGGGTGTCTGAAAAGACAATCAGGATTTTTTTGTCAATTAGATGTAGGGGTTTTTTTAGTTTTTCTTTTGGTTGGGAATGCAGGGTCAGAGGAATGCCCGGCCTGGGGGGGGGGATTTATCCTCCACAACCCTGCAGGGCTTGTTTTTCAGCTGGGATATTTTCTCCTCAAAGATTTGTATTTTCTATAAAGATCCATTCAGATTATCCTAAGTGGGCAGTTTGGGAGCTTGTTTTCATTTTTGATTTTCAGCTTCAGGTCCTGGGATGTTTTCTCCTCGAGGATTTGTATTTTCTATAAAGTTCCATTCAGATTATCCTAAGTGGGCAGTTTGGGAGCTTGTTTTCATTTTTGATTTTCAGCTTCAGGTCCTGGGATGTTTTCTCCTCAAGGATTTATATTTTCTCTAAATTTCCATTCAGATTATCCCAAGTGAGCAGTTTGGAAGTTTGTTTTCATTTTTATTTTTCAGCTGCAGGTCCTGGGATATTTTCTCCTTGGGGATTTATATTTTGTATAAAGTTCCATTCAGATTACCCTAAGTGAGCAGTTTGGGAGCTGCTTGTTTTCATTTTTGTTTTGTATCGGGGAGGTGAAACCTTCAACACTTCCAAACTGCAGCCAAGGAGGAAAATATTCATTCTCCAATGAACTCCTACTGAAACAGCATTTCAACCTGAGAGTGCAGAACCTGCTGCACAGGGGGATTAATTTCGGGTAAATATCAGCCACATCTACTGCCCAGCAAACCCTTAAATAAATAAAAGTGGTTCAGAGTGGAAAAATCATTCCTGAACATGAACCATGAAGCATCATCCATGTCTTACAACTGGATATCAAAGCTACCAACCACTCACTCTTCCATTTGACAACTCATTCCTCATCCCTGAAGAGGCAGGAATTCTGGAATGACTCTTTCATGGTTCTTTGGAGCCTCTCAATCTTCATTAAAAAAAAGGGAAAGAAGGATGAATGTATTCTTGAATATACCAAAAAAAAAAAAAAAAAAGAGCTTTATTTTCCCGGGAGAATTGAACTATATTAGTTTACATCCTGTGGTATGAATAAATAAACAATCCCTAACCAATTTCAGACTTGCTGCTGTTTTGGCTGGCAGAACCTTTGCTTGGAGAGGCTCAGCTAACGCTGCTCTGACCAGCTCCCATTTTCTCCTTCCCCTCACTTCCGTGCCCCTGGGCCTCCCCTCTTCCACTCTCCCTCCTTGCTGATCACTTTCATGTTTCCTGGTTTCCTCTGTTGCCTTTTTTTTTGGTAGACAAGGCCCTTTCCACATCCATATTTTAATTATTCCCAGTTGCCAAATTCTCTCTCGTTGCACTCTGCCAATGGAGGTGGCGTCCATAAAATTTGCATTTATGGATTGGGGATTAATAACAGCACAGGGGTGGGGGGTAAATAACATATTTAAAATAAACTGCTGAGCTCCTCCAGGACAGCTTGAGGTTCAAATCCTTGCAACCTCTGCTGTCACTGAGCCTTGGTGGCTTCCCTGTGCATCTCTTCTGCTCTGTCACCCTCTGGACACCATTCCCAGCTCTCATCCCGGGATGCTGCTCCACTGTGGGTGACAAAGGGCTTCTCTGCACCAGGTCCCTGCAGAGCTCCTTTGTTTCTGGAGCTCTGAAAAGCCAGCAGAAAAGGAGGAACAAAACCAACAGCCCAGAGGGAGATTGAAAGCTTGGCTATAATTAGGGAACTTTGGGGCTGGGTTGTGTGGGGATGAATTGCTCCAGGGATAAGTAGGGAAGGACCACGATGGTTCCTCACCATCCCTGGGCTCACTCCCAGCACCAGCAGGCTCTGAGGGTGCCTCAGCCGGGGCTGTGGGGCAGAGGAGGAGCTGCACTCTCAGTCATCCCCCTCATTTGGGGGTGAAGATCCCTGCGGAGCCTTCGGGAACAGAATCCTTCCTTTCCCTGGGCTTGGCTCACTCCTGTCCCCTTCCAGCACAGGACACCAGGACACTTGGGGACAGGGTAAGGACCTCAACCCCCAGGCTGAACCCGCACCCTGGCAGGTGCTGAGTGCATCAACACTGGATTTCTTCCCTCATACAAATCCAGCAGGGGAGAAAACCATCCCGGAGGCAGAGCCAGCTTGGAAAGCGCTGTTTATTCCCTTGAACTGCCTGCGAATGACACAATAGAACAATGGGCTGGAGGCGATGGAGAGGCGAAGCCCTGAGGTCACCTTCTCCTGTCCCAGCTGGTGCAGCATTGTTCCCTGATGGGAATTTCTGCCCGTGGCTCAGCTCCGTGACCATGTGTTTCCTACCACTGCTGCTCCAGGCTGCTCCCTCCCCCGGCCCTTCCGCCTCTTTGTTACTCCCTCAGAGGCCAGGATTGTTAATTAATCCTCCCTCAGGCTCTGGGGGGGATGGCCATGAGGAACCTTGAGGTGGAGATGGGGAACTGATGCACAAAGAATGGGAATGACCTTGGGAAAGCCACAATGGAGAGGCAACAGCCGTGCCAGGGGTGCCTGCGGGGCACAGCGACCCAGAGCAGCCCTGGGAGGAGGATGTTTGTGGGCACCTTGGAATTCCAGAGCTCCAGAGATGTGCCAAGAGGCAGCAGGTTCCTGGGATGATGCTCACAGGGTTGTCTCCCCTCTGGGATCTCCACAAAGCTTCATCAGAGCTTTTGGGGCACCATCCAGCCCAGGATGTGGGACAGGCCCTTGGGAGATGTGGGGTTTGCTGGGGCACGATTGAACCTGGAGCATCTGAGCTCCTGTTGGTTGTGCACAATATCATCCATGTGGGTGGCCAAACCCTCTGTCCTAACAAATCTAAAAGAAACATCTTTGTTTTCAAATGACCTTCAAGAACTGCCCACAGGAGAAAAAAACCCACCCAACAACACAGAGCAAAAAAACAACATGAAATAATCTCTAAAATACACCCCGTGGTTAGCAGGGGGCTTAGGGGACTCATCTCCCCTCCAGTAGCACTGGCAGGCACAGCTGCACGTCCTTCCTGTTCCACTCAGGGCTGCCTATCTCCACCAGGGTGATTTATTCCAGCCAAAAAACCTCTTTGGGGAAGAGCCCAGCATCAGGGAAGTGGCAGCAGCTCCTCGGGAGGCACAGGCAGCAAAGGGCCTTCAGTGCTGGCTTGGGATCAGGGGCAGGGCCACCCCAGGGGGCGCAGGGAGGAGCTCGTTGTCATTTATTAAAAGTCTGACACCCCTCTCTTAGGACAGAGATGAATATCCCCGCATTTAACACAACCTAATGGGTTTTGCAGGATTCAGGGAGTGCTGCTGCTCCGGTTGGCTGAGCTGGCAGCTCCCAGTTTGTGGCCATATGGTTGGCTGTGAATTGGGCTAATAAAAATGGAGTGAACTTTTTTTCTTCTTTTTTTTCTTTCCTCCTTTTTTTTT
>VWYP01000080.1:0-14568 GCA_013400435.1 Pycnonotus jocosus
TATATATATATATATAAAATAGATATAATAAATAATTTCTGATAACATAAAGGGAATTCCCCAGCACCACATCCAAACCCAGCACTGAGCAGACATTCGTTCAGCATTGAATATCAGGCCAGATTTCAAGATGGGGATGTGAGAAAGCTCACCCAAGAGTAAGCCCTGAAAACCCAACATGACAGCAACAGAAAACACCTTTCATTGCCAAATTGATGGACCAACACCCCCAAAAAGATCTCCCTGTGGTGCCTCCCGCACTCACCAACCATGTGTTTGCGCACGTGGGCCATGGTGTAGAACTTCTTCTCGCAGATCTCGCAGGAGAACTTCTTCTCTGCATAGCCATGGACGATCTTGTTGTGCTCATGGAGAGACCAGAGCTTCTTGAACCCCTTCCCACACGTCACGCACTGCAAGGACACAGGAGATGGTCAGGGAAGCACGGGAAGGAGCTTCATCCATGGAAAGGGAACATCACTGTGGAAGCTACAGCTGATACCAAAAATCATAACAGCCTGCAAATCTGATACAGACCTTGTCACTTCAAAACCTCCAAACTTTGTATTTCTATCCATGGGATGAGCAAGGGACAGTGACCTTCTAGGGAGGGATGTGGAATCTCCAGCAGTGGCTGTATAAGGACTTGGATAAGCAACAGCTTCCCTATTCCCAAATGGGAATTTTATGACTAAATTAAGATGTTACATAAAATAATCTCAACCCTCTGTGCATTGGAAAGCTGAAAAAAAAAAAATAAAAACAAGGAGAATCCCAAGCCAGGGCAGTACAACTTCAGTCTTCAGCAGATATTATGGATCCTTCACCACTAAATTAGTTTTCCAAACAGATCTACGATTCCATGATATCCAAAAGGACCAAAATGGACCCAAACCACCAGTCCATCAGCTCAAGGAAAACAATGTGACATGTAAAGTCTTCCTCAAGAAGTTAAGGCAGAGAATCACTTCAGCTCCAACAGGTTCTATGTTCCTCTGGAAGCTCCAAGGAAAAGCTGCAGGTTCTGTGTGAGTCTTCTTGGAGTCATGTGAGACCAGTTCAGTGCTCAGGGAGACACAGGAGAGAGATGTCCACAAAGGAAACCACGCCAGGAGCCAAGGGTCAGCTCCTTCCCCTTCACCTTTCCATGGCTCACATTCCTCTTGGTCAATAAGGGATAAAACCATCCTTTCTCTCCTTGCAGATTTCCTGAGAAAATAATTCATGCCTTGAAGGCATCTTGCAAACACGTGGCTGAACTGTGCTGGTGAACCTGGGGAGGGATTCCTCCACTTCTCCTCCTTCCCAGAAGAACAGATGCTTCTTGATAGGCTTCTACCAAATTTTGCTGTCGTATCGTGGAAAACACACCATTATGCTCTGAAGTCACTGTATTTTTCCATATATATTTATATTTAGGGGCCCCAAAGGAAAAATTAAGGTAACAGAACCATTTCCAAGCCTCATCATCTTCATCTTGCCATTCTCAAATGTCAACATGAGTAGTCCTCCAAGTCCTACTGTTCCCAAGTATGTATTTCCATAGATCAGAACAGCTTTATCTCTGTTTTAAGGAATATTTCAGGGCAAATTCAGGACTGGAGCCTGCTATCAAAGACACATCAATATCCATTTTCTCCACTTAAAATGAAAGAGGCAGGGGAATTTCAAAATGAAAGGTAGAGGGAAAGCAGCAGAGGTAGAAAAATCCCCAGGGCTGGGACCAAACACCCTGGAGGGCTGAGCTCTGTGTCCTCACTTACTGCTGAAAATCATCACTCAAAAATATAGAAGTAATGTCCAAATGAGGGGAAAAAATGAGGATATAAATTCTTGCAGGTAAAGGAAAATCATACTGAAGCTGGCCAAAAAAAGAATTTGAGGAACAACTCAATAAAGCAAAGGAGGAATCACTTCTGAGGTGATAGAGGAAAGATGCACATTATGGAGATGGAGAGTGAACACAGGGAGCAGGATGGTGCTTAAATCCTAAAGCTTTATGGATGAAATTTGGGGACGAAACAGGGAAAGAAAGCAGCAGACCAGACTGGGAAACAATGGATAGTCCCTCCATGGATCTGATTAAAACACCAGAAATAAAAACTATTATAGGTAGAGTGCTGAAAAAATTGCCTTTTCCATCCAGACATAATTATGTGGGATGTTGATAAAGTTATTAAATATTATCAGAGCAAATGGAGTGGATTTGGCTATTTGTAAAATTAAAAATGCTCAATTAAGTGGGAGACAATTATCCTTTTTTATGCAGAAGGAGGTCACTACACACGCAGTTGTGGTTCATCCTATTCCAAAATGATCTGGAAAAGGGATAAAAAGGAGGGGGCAAAACAAAAAAAACAAGCAATGAGGTGATAGCTCCATGTTATCCACCTGGAAAGTAGATGAAGCTGAATAAACATTCTGGTAAAACTCTTTTTTAACAGGTTTTATATTAGGCTCTGAAATGGCCACCACTACGCAGGTATTGGAGCTACACTCATCCATTCTGGGGAAAAAGCATCCAAGAAAAGCAACTTCAGCGCTGTGAATTTGTCAGGAAGATCCACAAAAGGGTCAGTGACTGCTTCACCTACGAGCCAAGACTGTTCCTGCTTCTGTGTTCCCTGCTTGCCAAGATCTGCCTCATTCCCTATTTTGTTTGGGATGCCACCAGTGAAGGGCTCCAGTAGCACTTGGGTTGTGTTACCTTCATCAGGGAGAGCTGTGAGATCATTCAAAATCTGGTGGCTGGTGGGAAGGGTGACGGGAGAAGCTCTCCATAAAGTGGTATATTTGTAATCATTAGCAGCAGCATCCTGTAAAACAGCTCATCAGGAATTAGGAGACGGAAATTTGGAGGGATCCTCAGGAACACACGTGTTTGCTGCTCTGATTGGGTGGCTCCCTATCCCCCCAAAACTGCACTGATTTAACAAAGTCAATTTGCCAACACACAATCTCATTAACACAGGGAAAGGCCACTCCAAGCCTGAGCCATGCATGGATGTCAAACACACTCAGGAATTTGCTAATACACACAAAAAAAGCACAAAAGGCAGATTAAAACCATTTTAACTCCTGTCAGCAAATCTTCAAATTAAGCTAAAATGGGTTCAGCCTGAGTGGGAACACTGGAGTGTGTCTCCATCAGGGGCTTGCAGTGTTTTATCCAGATTAACTGAATAAACTCAAAAGAAAAATTACTCCTCAAAAATTAACTCCATGTTTCCACCCAGCCAGTCAAGGGGAAGCCACAGCCCCTGTGGCACAAATCCTCTGATTCCAGGTCACTCTGGGACCCTCCTGAGTCTGAATACAAGCCGTGGGTGAAGGAAGGTTCCCTCCCAACTGCCATGTGCCAACTGCAACATCAATATTATCTGAGCATGAGCCCATCCCATGGTGCAGCGGGACAGGATGACCTCCATGGTGTTTGGGATGCCCTTCCCTCACTGGGACATCCCAGAGCGGTGGGATGCTCCTCCTTTGGTGGGATGTCCCCACCTTGATGGGACATCCATCCACTTTGGCGGGGTATTTCCCCCTTGGTGGGACATCCATCCCTAGTGGGACGTTCCACCCCAGGGTAACGTATTTCCCCCTCAGTGTGATGTTCACCCCGGTGGGATCCATGCCCTGGATGGGTCCATGCTCACCTGGATGTTCTTCTCACAGTCGGTCTGGTGGTGCAGCAGGAGCTCGCTCTCCAGCAGGAAGCGCTTCCCGCACTTGTCACAGATCTGCATCCGGCTGTGCGTGACGTTCATGTGCTTCTCCAGGTACCACCGGTTGTTGAAGATCCGGGGACACTTCTTGCACGGATAATGCTGCTTCTCCTCCAGCTTCACCTTCTGGCCCAAGCCATCTTGTTCCTTCTTTCTCTTCCTTCCCCTCTGGCCTTCCTCTTCCTCCTCCTCCTCCTCCTCTTCCACCTTGGCCATCTCCTGGGACCTGGTTGCCATGGCAGGTTTCGTGGCTTTGGATGCCCGGCTGCCCCTGCGGGGCTGCCCACTCTTTTCCCTTTTCATCTCTGAGGCATCTTCATCATCATCATCCTCTTCTTCCGTCGTCTCCTCCAGGTCTTCCTCCTCGCTGCGCTCCTCCTCCTCCTCCTCCCCCACCTCCGCATCCTCCTCCTCTTCCTCCTCCTCCTCCCCTTCCTCATTCTCCTCCTCCCCATCCTCCTCCGTGTCGCGCCCATCCCCGTCCGGCCGCCCCATCACGGCCGCCTCGCTGGCGGCCGCCTTCCCCTCCGTGCCCTTGGAGACGTTGAGGGTCTGGTTGTTGAGGTTCACCTCCACGATGATCTGCTCCCGGTTGTAGGAGCCCTGGCTGTCCAGGTCCTCCTCAGACTCCTCACCCTCCATCTTACAGACAGCACCAGCCCCTCCATCCTTCTCCTCCTTGTAGTACTGCTTGGCCGGGCCGGCGGGGAGCGTCCCGCTGCCCGTCCCATCCTCCACCCGCACCGAGAAGGGGTCGTTGCCCTCCCGGGCGTAGATTTTGGGGTGGGGGGCGTCCACCTCCTGCTTGATCTCGCAGTAGTAGGGCGGAGGCCCGGCGCAGCCCTCGGCGGGCAGGGCCATGTCGGTGGCCAGGCTGAGCGAGCGAGTGTCCAGCAGGTCCTGGCAGGACGACGCGATGTTGTTCATCTGCAGCACGGCGGCCGCGTTCAGCACGTCCTGCACATTGCAGGAGTTGACGAGCAGCTTGGAGGTGTAGATGAAGTTGAGGATCTGCTGGAGGCCCTGCGAGGTGAGGGCCTCCAGAGAGAGCTCCACGCGCTGCAGCTGCTTGTTCTGGGTGAAGAGGGAGTGGAAGAACTGGCTGTAGGCTGCCAGGACCCCCTTGTGCGCCGGGAAGATGCTCTTGTGCTGCACCAGCACGATGTCCACGTCGCACAGGTCCGGCTGAAAGAGGCGCTGCTCGTTCAGTCTGTCCATCAAACACGTGAAGTGGAGGGCTACATCCTCCACCAGGGAGTACTCAGCCGAAGGGTAGTCAGTCGTTTTTTCGACTATCAGCTGTGGAGAGGAAAGAAATAAAGTAATTCAGGGCTCTTTCCCCCAAAAACACCCTTCTGGCCGTGCCATCCATCCCTGTCCCTGCATGCCCATGTCAGAGATGCCACCTGAGAAGCTCTACTGCCAGCCCCAGCTTGGAGGTGCCAACCAAAACATTCCATCACCAACCCCAGCTTGGAGATGCTAACCATGAAGTTCTACCACCAGCCCCAGCTTGCAGATACCAGCCAAGAAACTCCATCATCAGCCCCAGTTTGGAGATACCAGCTAAGAAAATCCATCACCAACCCCAGTTTGGAGATACCAGCCAAGAAACTCCATCACCAACCCAGTTAGGAGATAATGGCCAAAAATTCATTCACCAATCCCAGGTTGGAGATAATGGCCAAGAGACTCCATCACCAGCTCCAGTTTGGAGATACCAGCCAAAAAATTCCATCACCAACCCCAGGCTGGAGATACCAGCCAAAAAACTCATTCACCACCTATTTAGGAGATAATGGCCAAAAACTCATTCACCAATCCCAGATTGGAGATAATGGCCAAGAGACTCCATCATCAGCCCCAGTTTGGAGATACCAGCCAAGAAACTCCATCACTAACCCCAGTTTGGAGATACCAGCCAAAAAACTCATTCACCAGCCCCAGGTTGGAGACAATGGCCAGGAAACTCCATCACCAATCCTGGTATGGAGATACCAGCCAAGAAACTCCATCACCAATCCCAGTATGGAGATACCAGCCAAGAAATTACATCGCCAACCCCAGGTTGGAGATAATGGCCAAGAAACTCCATCACCAATCCCAGTATGGAGATGCCAGCCAAGAAACTCCATCACCAATCCCAGTATGGAGATGCCAGCAAAGAAATTCCATCACCAATGTCAGTACGGAGATACTGGCTAAGAAACTCCATCACCAGCCCCAGCTTGGACATGTCAACCAAAATGCTTCACCAACAGGCTCAGCTTGAAGACACCAACTGAAAAGCTCCATCACCAACTTGAGTCCAGGAGACCCAACCAAGGAGGAGAAGCCCCAGTGAAAATGCAGGTCAGGGCCACACAAGCACCCACTGATATTCCTTCAAGGTGGGTAGCAGGCACCATGGCCACCAAGGAGGTCCAAAGGCAGGCTCAGGTGTCCACACTCACTCACAGATGTCACACAGGAGAGGGGATGCCTTGACCTCTTGAACCAGGTGGAGATCCAAGTGGGTATTTGCCCCAAGCATGAAGCCAATTTTAGGCACCTGCTGAGATTTAACCCCCTAAATAAAAAGAAATTAGGACTTTATAGCTCCCTGCTTCTACAGATAATTACATAAAGCCCAATATCCTCTGATATTTCTGAATTATAACACGTGCTCTTGCTCACGACAGCAGCTCACTCACAGCTGGATTCATTGGGATGATTTATGCACTTTTTAATGCTCATATTCCCTTGCCTAGGGAAAGGCACTACCTGGAAAAATTCAAATCAGGGAGCAGCACCCCCAAGCTGGGAAATGCTGCGACTGCCAACACTCCCCAGGCTGAGTTTTCTGGGTATTTAATCCAACTCCCATGTATTTCACATGGTCCAGACCATCCCTGGTGTTCATCCCCTCTCCTGGTCATACCTGAGCCCCAGGATGAGTCTGCCTGCTCCATCCCAAATCCAAGGGATATCCCCTGCCCTAAATCCTGTGTCCTGTGTTAAAAGAAGGTGGGACACCTCCTTTCCCTCTGCTTTCTTGCTGAACACCCAAATTCTGGATGGAGACAGATCCAGACCCCATAACATCCCTTTTTCTGACCTTTGCAGGATGTGACCAAGAACATGGTGCAGAACCTTTCGCTCCAAAAAGAGTTTTTCAACTCCCATTTTTTTTTTCTGGAACAAGTGGCAGCTCTTGATCAACACACAAATTCCAGCAAGACATGTTCTGTTTGTCTTTTTTTTTTTTGTCTTTTTTTTTTTTTTTTAAACTGGTGAGCCAAAGGCAAAAGCACACACACAGACAAAAATGTTTAAATAATAAAAAAGGGTGTTTTCGTCTCTGTTTTCCCAATAAGCAAAAAAAAAAACCCTCTTCCCCCTCCCTGCTAAATTTTTTCATTTTTGTTGGATTTCTGCTCCACAACCAACCCGTCCAACCAATTGGGATCCCAGCTTTGCACGGCCTTGATAGCCCTGGAGAGCCCCAGCAAGTGCTGGCACCCAGGAAAAACATGGAAAAAGCAGTTCTGCTCCAAATTCTTTGCTCTGCAGCCTGGAGTGGGGCAAGGAGGTAGGAAAAGGGTTGGGTGTTTATATATTTTTATATACTTTTTTAAATTTATATATATTTAAAACTTTNAAATATAAAAATATATATACATCAGCATTCTTTATATATGTATTTGTTACTAAATGCTGCATCCCAGCTGGAACATCCATCCACCCCACCATTTTCTGAGCCTCTCATGACTGCCAAGAACATTGTGATGAGATCTTGGATGGTTCAGCCCACCCCCACCCCCCAAGACACAGAGAAAATAATTAGGGATATAATAAATATCAAAAACTGAAGAGACAGCAGGAATTCAGCAACGCAGCTTGCTGTTTGCCAGGTTCTCTCCTGAAAAAAAACCCAAACCACCTAAATTCAGGTTTTCCCTCCAGGGACCCCATCTCACCTCATTCCCCATTTAGGATACCCCAAACTTGGCACAGAGACAACCACGGGAAAAAATGGGTGCAAAATAGAGGGGAAAAATGGGTCTGTGGGGCGACATCGCCCAGTCTGGAAAACAAAAGCCGGCTTTTTCTCCCCTCCGCATCGAGGATTTTTGGCAGAAGGGGCTGATCCCTCACCCAGCGCCGGTCCTTGCCAGGCGGCTCTAATCAGTCCCAGCAGCGGCGAGGACAATGCGTGTCTTGGCCGCGTCCCGCCGGTGACTTCAGCCCGGGCTTGTCAGCGGGAGCCTTTTGCTCTTTATTGCTCTCAGATGCTTTTCGTGAGCTCGCCCGGAGCCAGAGCCCCGGCCGAGACAAGAGGCGCCTGCCGGGGTGAGATGCCGAGGAAGACCCCAGCTTGCCCCAAAATGCCCCTCCGGCAGCTCCCGTCCCTGCAGCTCCGCTGGAGCGGAGAAGCCTGACTAATGGGGATTAATGGGAGGGTTAAATCCAGTGCTCTTCCTCGGGGAAAATGCAAATATATATATTAATATTTCTTTTATTAAAAATACATATAAAAATTTAAAAATAATAACCACGAGTTTTGCTCTTTTCCACCATCACCACCCCTGCCCCTCTGGCTCTGTTTAGTGCCAGGAGCAGGTCACCCATCCCATCTCCATCTCCATCTCCATCTCCATCTCCATCTCCATCTCCATCTCCATCTCCTGCTGGACCTGGGGCAGCTCACTGGATGCACTAAACCAGGGTGAACCCTAAAACTGCGGGGTCCTCACCACACCTTGCCAACATCTAAGCAGGTTTCTGGCATCACCAGCACAGAAAACGCTCCTAAAAATTATTAGAAAGCAGCGTGGCCGTGAATTCCGCACCCCGAGGGGCCGGCGGCACCTCCAGCCAGCCCTCCCCACCCTGACGCTGCCCTCCAGCTCTATTTTAAGAGGGTTTTCACGTGATGCTGCCAAAATCCCATCCCAAAACAGCTGCTGGGGCAAGAGGATGAATGAGGAGGATGCTCGAGGTGGGATGAGCCCCGAAGGCAGGGGATGGAAGGAAAGGATGAGTAAAGGAATGGTGGAAGGAGATGCTGATGCTCACTGGAGCAGGGCAGCCTCTCTCCAGCCAAAACCACCAAAAATCCCACCCCAAGCTCCATTTCCACCTCGCCATGTGTCTCAGTTTCCCTAAACAGCCCCACCAACATCTGAAAGGTGTTTGCTGCTGGATTTAAATCAATGTACTATGACAAAACCTCACTTTCTCTCAGCAGCTATTTGAGAACAAGATCCCCTGAACGTTCCTGCAGCTCTAAACCTCCCCATAGGACCAGAAGGTTGGGCCACTCTGGATATATTTAAATACTCAAATCCTCAGTCCCCCAGAAGACCATCTCAGACCTTCACTAGCCTCTTATTTATTTAATTAATTAATTATTAGTTTCTAGCGCCCTCATTGCCACAGCATCCAGGCTCATGAGTAATTCTTTCCCACATAAGCACAAGGACAGGGGGTTTTAGGGCATAAAATTCACATTTAAGTGGTGACAAGACCAGCTGCCTGTGAACCACTTTCCATTCAGCACAAAATTTGGGGATTTCTTTAAAATTTTCACCCTCAAGATGTAAAAAAAAAAAAAAAAAGCAGCAATCTGCTTTTCTGTATCATTTCCAACCACCAAAGCATTCATAGTTGACCTTCAGTATTAAATTGCATTAAAGAGAAGTGCTTTAATAAGGAGCTAAATACAATGTCAGCACTTGCTCAAAAAAAAAAAAAAAAAAAAAAGAAAGAAAGAAAAAAAAAAGTCCCTCATGCCCTCTTCTCAATTTGGACATTACTGCACTTCAGGACAAAAGAGCTGGGCTGGAACTATTTAATGTCAAAACTTGACTTTTTGCTAAAGAAAGAAATAATGCTAAACCCTCGTTTTTACAGATTAGCTGGGATGACACAAAGGGGCATCGTTACAAATCCCAAACACTCACGCTTTCGGTTTTAATCCTTGCCCTCCTACAACTTGCCCTCTGCCTTCCCTACCCTCGAATGAAACCTTCAGCCTCTCTTCCCTAGTTTTGAGGCCATCAGAAGATTATTTTTTCAGAATGATGTGTCTGCCCACAAGCCCCCCAAACCGGGACACACCGAGACGGAGCTGCCCCAGAAGGAGCAGCTCTGCCCGGACCGTGCACATCCCATCTCCAAACCACCCAAATTCCGGAGCATGGCCGTGCTTGCAAACCTGGCAAGGGGATGAAGCACATCCCAAAGCTCCCGCCCCTCGCCTGTCGCCTACCTTCACCTCTCTGCTGTCCCCTCCCTCCCCGGGGAGCTCCCCGTGGGTGCTTTCGTGGCGGCACCGCGCTGGGCGTGGGGGTCTGCTCGCTCCTCCGACGGGTGTTTTTTATTTAATTAGGAGAGGGTTGTCCGGAAAAACAAGCAGGAAGGGAAAAACAATAGCCCGGCCACAGCCCCGCCTGGCGAGGCGCCGGCCGGCACGGCCCCGAGCGCCCACCGCCGGCATCCTGCCCGCCGGGACCGGGATGTGCCCGGCCTCGCTCCCCAGGCTTTAGGGATGCTGCTGACACCATCCGAAGGGGTGTTTGGGTTTTTTTTTTCTCTCTGTGTTGTCTAAAAGGGTGCCCAAAGCTGAGCCATGTGCAGCTGCAGCGAGAGTGGGAGAAGGGAAGAGGGCTGACCTGTCTCATCGCGGGCTGTCGGACACCCCAAAAAACCTCCCAGTCTCTGATGGGTGAGAAAGAGCATTAACCCAGTTGTGGGACAGTCAGATGATTCCCAAGCTTTTTATTTTTTCCCTCCCTTTTGGTTGTTCCTAATTTTTTATTAATAATATCCAGCATTTACAGGCTTTGGCTCAAGGATGCTTTTCCCTGGCAGTTGGTAGCAGCACCAGGCCCACCAGTGCAACGGGACAGGGACAACTCCTTCCCCCATCCCTGTCTCCCTGCAAACAAGAGGACACCTTTGCAAAGGGGAAAAGGTTAATCTGGGGTTTCTTTGGAAGCACCATGGCCACCAGCAGCGTGGGGAGAGGAGCAGGATGAGATGGGATGAGCAACACAAAAAGTTTCATCCACGGGGAACAGCCATTACCTACCCAGAGCGGGTTAATGGCTTCATGCTTTTTTATTTCTAATATATTTTTAATTTTTGTAAGCCCTACCAGCCACTCTGGGTGCTTTTCTCCTTTCCTTTTGCACACAGAGCTGCAAAGCCACTGTGACGCTTCCAAGGATGATGGATCAACCCTGCTGTCACCCCCCATCCCCAAATTGTCCCAGTGAGGTGACACTGCTCCTGGGGGATGCCACCACCGAGATGGCATCGAGGACACCATCCCTCTGTCCCACCAGGGGTGACAGTGAGGGCAGTGCCAAGCCCTTGGAGTCCATCCCAACAAAGTCGAGCACTGTCCCCTGCTCAGACACAGCCTCTCCTGCAAAAATATGGAGATTTTAGCAATGCCTCATTATTTTCATCCCAGGACAAATCCTAATCCCTCCAAGAGGGCAAAGGCACCAAAACCTGGATGGATTCACCCTTCTGTGTGTCCCTGTCCCCTCGGTCAGGGCTGACAGAGGTGCAGCTCAGTCAGACCCAACACGTGGAGCAAAAGCTCTGCAGGTGATTCCAGAGCCACACAAAGCCAGGTCCGGGGTTAAATCCCAAAGGGATGATGCTGGATTTCAGCAGAGCTGGCATGGCCCTGGCAAACGCTGAGGGCAGACAGGACAGACAGGACAGCCAGGCCATGAGGACCCTGCCAGCTCCTGGCACAGCCAGTGACACCCGGCTGATGGAGATGTCCCTGAGCCAGAGCGCTGGCACTGGAGCAGGCAGCGGGATGGGATGGGATAGGATGGGATGGCATGGGATGGCATGGGATGCTGCCCTCCATCTGCAGGATGCCAGCCTGCCCACACAGTCACTGCCAGGGTGGAAGAGCCCAGGGGACACGCACACACACGCAAAGCCACTGTCGCCCTCCCTCCCCTGCCCGAGAAAAAACAAGCGGAGGGAAGATTGAGGGAGGAAACGAGGACAAAACCCAAGGCTGACCTCCCCAGCTGGGCTGTCGGCCAAGTGGCTGCACCAGGGGCCAGCTCCAGACCACTGCCCAGTCCAGAGTGCCACAAAAGGAGGTGGCATCACTGCCCCAGGGATGTCCCCACTGCCACTGAGGGAGGGTGTGGATAAAACAGGACAGGCAGTGCTCAGAGCCCCCCACAGCTCACAGGATCCCCCCAGGAACCCCAAATTCAGTGCTGGAAGCAGGGATGGGTGCAGCAGGGCAGCCACAACATTGCTTGTGCAGAGTTTGAAGGACAAGATACCCCAGCTCCATGTGCAGCCAGGCTGGGATCCCCAGAAGCAAGGTGGGATGGATGGGTGAATGGATGGATGGATGTAAAGATGGATGGATGGATGGATGGAGAGATGGATGAATGGGTGGATGGATGGGTGGATAAATGGATGGATGGATGATGGATGGATGTAGGGATGGATAGATGGGTGGATGATGGATAGAAGGATAAATGGATGAAGCCTCCTCCCAAGCACTGCTGAATGAGGTTTCCATCAAAGGGCAGCATCCCTTGTCTGGCACCACCATGCCCATCCCTGGGGCAGCCACCACAACTTTCCAGGTGGATCAACAGTGTGGTGGGATGTGACACCTTCAAGGTTTGTCCCACACTCAGCCCTCAGTAAACCCCAAAACCACAGCATTTCCTAACCCAACCACAAACTTGCCAGAGAGATCCAAGACTGACTCCATCCCAACATCCTGGGCAGGACTTTCCATCCATTCTCTCCAAACCCTGCCTCTGACCCCAGGGATGGTCTCCAGTTCCATCCTAACCCCAGCCTTGACCAGGGCTCTTTGGGAATGAGCCATGCTCCTCTAATCCAGCCACGGAATGATTTGGGCTGGATGGGACCCTAAAGATTACCTTGTTTCAACTTCCCTGCCATGGGCCATCTTCTTTTAGATCCAGTTGCCCAGATCAAGGATCTGGATGCACCAGATCCTTCCTGCCCAACAATTTCAACATTTTTATCAACATGAATTATTTTTATCTTCATTTTTGTCACAATTTTTCCAGTAGCTCGGGAAGCAGGGCTTTAACAGACAGGGTGTCAGCAGCCCTGGCTCCAGGCAAAAGATGCAATCATAAAAATAATAATAAAAAGAGACAGCTTATTGTAATTAAGTCTTCTACCCATCACATCTGCACCACCATGGCCAGTCTTACCCCATATCCAAAGGAATCCCAGTTTTCATCCCCAGCAGAGGTGCATGAACACTGAGCTGGCTGAAGAGGGGACAGCAGCCCCAGAGGACAAGGGGACAATTCTCAGGTGTTCCCATGCAGGAAACCCAATGGGGCCAACCCTGCCCTGCACAAACCACTCCAACAACACAACACAATTCCCTTAGAAATAAGGAAAAAAATAGGGGCAGGAGGCACAGAGCCTGACCCCGAGCTTATCCTGCCCATCAACGTCCACTCCCCCAGTTTTACAGGGACCCATGGAATGCCAGGGGACATTTAGGACACAAACCACATAGAGGATCGAGATATCCACATCCTTGGGGCCAGGCAAATGTGGCAGCAAATTAAAAACTTCATCCCTTGCTCTTCCTGGAGAGTCACTTTCTCATGGCCATCACCAGGTCCCCTTTATAAAGGGAGAGCCCTCAGTTTTCTCCTCCAGCCAGAGCACAGAGGGAGAACGGGAAAATCAGCGATTCCCCCAAAACCTTCAAAGACCCTCTGATGTTTTGACACATTCAGTTCATCCTCACAAGATTTGGGGTGTTGTTTTTTTTTTTCTCCCCTCCCCCTTATTTTTTCCTGGAGCAGCAAAATCTGCATCTTAAAAATAACCAATATTTCATCAACTCGCGGGCAACCGACCTCCCTTTTCCAAGGGAGGAAAGGCGATGGAGAACCCATCTCCAAAGGCGGCAGCGGGTTATTTTTGTGGAGGGGGTGACAATGTCTCTGCTCCAGACGCGAGACAGGAACACAGGGCCGTTTATCTCGCCCGCTGATAGCCGAACGCTCCGTTAATTCCTTCCGGGGAGAACAAAGCTCCGCCGTCATTCCAAGCCCAGGTGGCAAAGGGGACCCTCCGGCCATCCCCGGGAAAAGCCCCCTTGAGCCCAGCCAGCATCCTCAGGGAAACTCTGCACTTGGAGGCAGAAGGTTTGCACCCAGCAAGGTTTCACCACAGATTCAAGGAAAAATAAATAAATAAATAAAAATAAATCCCTGAGTGTCTTTCCAAGGAGGAATTTTGCTTTGTAAAGCAAATCTTCCTCTGGTTCTTGCCGAGGCAGGGTGTGGAAGGAAGGTTGAATTCCCAACTTTTCCCCGTCTTCCTGGCGGGGCTGCTGGCTCGGGTGGGCTCTGGGTATCTCCATCCCCACCTCGGGGCAAGAAACGCCCCCCAGAACACCCCGATGTGTCCCCGGGTCCCTCAGCATCTCCTCTGGGAAGGGATGCAGGGGCGGTTTCAGCAGGGATTTCACGCCAGAAGGAATTTCACAGGCCGAGTGTGACTGCCCAGCGTGAACCCAAACCCCAATCCCCACCAGTTTCACCCCAATATCGCGGTCGGGGGGTGCCGAGCCCCATCCCACCACCTCATCCGAGCTTGCACTTTCTTCCCCTTTCCAAAATTCCTCTCGGACGCTTCCCGGGGTGTTGGGACGGGCACGGAGCCAGCGCTGGGGCAACCACAACCCCGCACTTTTAGGGATGGGGGAGGCTCCGAGGTACCGGGAACCTCGATCCTGCGGTCACGGCACATCCCAGGGGGATTTCCCGTGGATCTTCCCAGCTCAGGCCTGCCCTCC
>VWYP01000080.1:21539-69641 GCA_013400435.1 Pycnonotus jocosus
TGGAAGGGCTGCGATCCAAGCAGGGAAGACGCTGTTACTCCACTCTCAAGCACAGCATCGAGTGCCAAGCGCATCCATCCAGTGCTGCAAATCCTGGCCCTGGCTGAGCTGGAATCTTGGTGCCTGGGAGGGAACCACCACCTCCCAAAGCTGCAAAAGCCACTCCATCCCGTGGCAGGTGCTGTTTCCACCAGGAATAACTTTTAGCCTCTGCTTGGTTGAGGCAGGGAGGGGAATCCACACTCCAAGTAAGACCTTGACTCATGAAACCGCACTGAATTTGTATTTTCTGTATTTTCCACGTACCCAAGAATTTATCCACCTGTGGGTATCTTCTGGATCTGGCAGCAGGCAGGTTTTAATTCTCAAGAGGAGCTCATATTGGATTCTAAGCCTTTTTTTCCTACCAACTTTGTAGTCACCAGGTTTAATATTCTGTTTGGTAGCACCAATATTAGGAAGTTTTATCCTTTGAGTCAGTGCACAGCAATGAGAAGATCCAAGAATTAATGAAAAAATGCTTGGAGGAGTGATTTTGGCTTGGTGGCTGGGTTTTGGTAGTGGGGGGCTACAGGGGTGGCTTCTGTGAGAAGCTGCTGGAAGCTTCCCTTGTGTCCAGCAGAGCCAATTCCAGCCAGCTCCAGGACTGACCCAGCACTGGCCAAAGCCAAACTCATCAGAGAGGATGGCAGCACCTCTGGGGAAAACTGATTTGGGAAGTGGGAAAAAAAACCCTGTGCAGCTGCAGACAGAGAGAGGAGTGAAGGTATGTGAGAGGAACAGCCCTGCAGACCTCCAGATCAGTGCAAGGAGGAGGGGCAGGAGCCAGAGGTGCCATTCCCTGAGATTCCCATGGAGAGGCAGCCCCTGCAGCTCCTGGATCCACCTGCAGGACATGGAGGAGGCCGTGCTGCAGCTGAGGGATGCTCAAAGCACCCTGTGACCCCATGGAAAGGCTGGAGCAGGATCCTGGCAGGAGCTGTGGATCTGTGGGGGAACGAGCCCGCACTGGAGCAGGTTCCTGGCTCAGGCTGGAGCTGCATCCATCACAGCCCAAACATCTGCCCAGCTGCTGGACTTCAAGAATTGCTTATTGGGTACAGAACTGGAGCCAGGTGAGGCTGGGCTGTGTCTCTTCACTCTGCCTGGCTCAGCGTGGCTTCAGTGTCTGTGCATCCCCAGCTGTGTTGATGTTGGCAGACACCGACTCGTTAGCAGCGAGGCTCATTAGAGCTGGGGCCTTGGGGGAGGTTTTCATGGAATTCTAGAATGATTTGGGCTGGAAGGAACCTTAAAGATTAATCATTTCCAACCCCCTGCCATGGACAGGGACATCTTCCACTCTCCCAGGTTGCTCCAAGCCCTGTCCAGCCTGGCCTTGGACACTTCCAGGGATGGGTCACCTAAATGTGTTCCAAGCCAGGAGATCACGGAGCAGCTGCCATGACCCTGCTTTTGGAGCTGGCTCTGCTCATCCCTTTGGATGAGTGACAGCAGAGCACTGCCAGGCCTTCGTTTTGGGTGGAAAAGGGCTGATTTGGAGAGTTATTTAAGAGCAGGTTTTACAACCAAGGTCTGTGCTCGGCATGTGCTGAGCAAGCCAAGCCAAGCCAAGCCAAGCAGCAAAGCCAAGTTGTCCTCACTGCTGTTGTGTTGGAGGAACGATCTCTATTAACAACTTGACTTGGCAGTTTCAACGTTTTGGGGAGAGAAATATTTTTATTCTCCCACCAGGCCTCTCTCCAGCCATTATTGGCTACTGCTTCCCTGTGCTAACAATTTAACTCCTGTGATGTTCAGCACACTGGACAAAAGTTAATTTAGTAAAATTTCGCCTTTTCCTGACAGAGCATGTGGATTCTATGATCTGGGTGGGAAAACTATAGGATTTTATGTACTTCATTTTTTTAAAAGCCTTCACAATACAATTAAATAAACTATGTTGCTGCAGGACTGGAGAAAAGGTCCTTTTGTTGCTTGAAAACTGGTGAAAAAGACAGAAAGCGAGAGGTTTCAGTGTTAATTTCTCAGGGTGGAAATGAGTCCAGGGTGTGGTACAGCAGAGATTGAGTCCAGGGTTTTTCAACATCCTCCTCCACAACCTGCAGGAGCAGGAGCAGCCCCACATCTCCATTTCTGCAGGAGAGATCTTCTGAGGGCATCAAGTGCCACACTGAGGGAAAGGAACTCCGAAAGGCTCTTTAAAAAAAAATGGAAAAGCTGAGAAGAAATTTCAAATAAGCTTTGATGGGGGAACAGATAAAGCAAAGCATCTGGAGAAAAAAAGATTTGAACACTTCCTGTGCTATGCTGAGGCTGGGTCTGGCACCACGAGCTGAGATCTTGGACTGCCCCCAGAAATCACTGGCTCAGCGTGTGGCCAAGGAGTGTTCAAGGTGGCAGCTAAAAAGAGACAAGAAATTGTTGTTCCTCAGCCTTCCCTGCACACATTCAATGCTGAAGGCATCACTTTGCTGCTGCAGGAAACCCTGATGTGTCTTCATTTCTGTAGCCCTGATCTCCAAGGGGAGCGTGGTGGTGGTGGTGGAGGAGAAAGAACCATGAAGCGACCACTGGGATGGGGCAGCTGCTTTACCAGGGGAGATGGCAGCTCAGGATGGTTCAGCCTGGAGAAGGGAAGGCTCTTGAACCAGGAGCAGAAAATCCTGGAGGTGATGAGGTCAGTGAATATGAGATTATTGATCAAATGCTAGAGATCATAGAATCCCATGGTTTGGGTTGGAAAGGACCTTAAAGCTCATCCCATTCCACCTCCCACTAGACCAGGCTGCTCCAAACTTGGCCTTGAAGCATCACCTCCTTTTGCTTCTGGAAAAGACCAATAGGTTGGATAAACCCACAGAGAAATGGGGCAGTTCCAGGAGCAGACTCTCCGAAATGCAGCGAGATACACTTGGATCGCTGCTCACTGTGACTCTGATTTTGCATGTCTCAGACTCGCACTTGATATTAAAGCAAAAGCCTTCTGATGTTTTGGAGCTCTGAGCTGAGTTCCCAAGCCTTTTTCATGTAAATAAGAAATGTTTACATTCCTTGGTTCTGATAGAATATTTGAGTGATTGGTATGAACACCAATCCAAGTGATGGGATGTTCTGCTTTGGCCAATAATTGGCCACCTTTGTACAGTGGATATAAATGGAGTCAGAAAATCAGAATAAAGAGATTTTTGCATGCTGACTCTGGACCTGTCTGCCTCGTCCTTTCCAAACTCCAAAAAACAAATGCTGCACCCCCAAAAAAGTGCAACAGCTCACCACCTGCAGGCTTCATCACTTGGGAGCAATAAACCTCATCCCTCATCCAACACACATCCCAAAGGTGGATTAAATATTTATCCTGTGCAAAGTTAAGGATGGAATTCCTGTGACAGCTCTGAAGGGCGTTGGTGTCACCCCCAGGTTTGCCAGGTGTGGATCTGCACGGTCTGCCCAGCACGGGGCTGGCAGCTCAAAGGCAGCTTTGCATATCAAAGGAGAGAGCGGTAAGAAGCAGCTTTTCATTAGTCAGGAAGTTATAAATTGATACCTTGATTGAAATAATTAGCAAGAATTACAGGAAATACCCGGAGATGCATTTATATTCAAGAGAGTCTCCAGGGAGTTGGGGAAACTTTGCCCCAAGGAGGAGTTTCTGTTGGGGGATGCAGCGCTGCAAAATGAAGCCCCACCTTTCAAACCCCCCCTCTACCAGTCCTGCCTTTTACCTGTTTTCTTAGAACAGATTCTTATTTTCTCTTCTTTGGATAATCCTGTTTTTTAAGGCTGCTCTGGAAGTGCTGGAGTTGCAAAGCAGATACATATTGGAACTGTAATAATTTCACAGCCTTTTCTCTCCTCTCTGGCTTTTAGGATTCCCTGGCATCCACAGGGAACTACCCACCGTAGCAGGAGTATCCAGAGAAGCTGTGGCTGCCCCTGGATCCCTGGAAATGCCCAAGACCAGGTTGGGCAGGGCTTGGAGCAACCTGGGATGGTGGAAAGTGTCCCTGCCATGGCAGAGGGCTGGAATGGGATGATCTTTAAGGTTCCTTCCAACCCAAACCATTCTGGGATTCTGTGAAATTGGTAACATGAAAAACAAGAAACCATCTTACTCTGTAAATACTCACGTACAGGAAATAGCCAGTGAGTTTTCCTGCCCTGCCTAAGCCATGCTATATAATGCCCCAAATTAAAAAAAAAAAAANNCAAACCAAACCAAAAAAAAACCCAAAAAAAAAAAAAAAAAAAAAAAAAAAAAAAAAAAAAAAAAAAAAAAGCCAAAACCCAAAGAAAACCAGCCAAACAGAAAAACCCCAAACAAAAAATCAAAATAAGTAAAAAAATCCAGGATGAAGAACATACAAAAATTAGTCTGATTTATATTAGTGCCAACATCCCCCATCAGCTGCTGGTATTTGTGCTGAAATATTCAGCAGAGAGGGTTCCCTGCCCATGGCAGGGGGGTAGGAGTAGATGAACATTTTAGGGTCCCTTCCAACACAAAGTTTTCCATGATCCTAAGGATGCAGGGGTGAAGTGAAGGCCTCAAAGAGGTGTAGAAAAGTTCAGCTTCTCAAGGATAAATTTACAGGGGTGTTTAGAAACACCAAGGCTCCAAGGGTGGGGTGTGCAGAACAAGCCACGGGCAAACCTTCAGCCACGGTTTTGTAAAACCCAAATCCAGAAGCTGAAGTCAGACAAGCTGAAGTTCAAATTAAATTAAGATGCCAGGCAGCCCCTGCTCACATCCCTGCAGCTCCAGCACAGCTGGAAGAGGGAAGATGGCAGGGACAGATGACACGAAGCCGAAGGAAAGCGGTGCTGGAAGGAGGGAACATGGCTCGCAGGAGTTATTTATGATCCGCCGGGAAAGCGAGGAGATACACAGCCTGGGACTCCCTGGGGATCTGTCCCAGGCCTGGTGCTGCTCAAAATATTTTTTTAATAATTACTTGCATGAATAGAAAATTTGCTTCTTGCAGCTGCAAATGATGCCAAGCCGGGAGGGGCTCGGAGCACTTTGGAGGATGGGCTGGGACTTCAAAACAAATCTTGACGCAGTAGAGAATTAGCCCAAAAAAAAATAGTCTGCAATTTGGGAGAAACAAAGGGAAAATGCTGCTTGTATAAGAGGAGCTGGGCTGCAGAGCACAGCCTGGGAAGGGAATGGGGGAGCAGGGATGTGGCAAAGGCGTCATATTCCTGCCTGGGATGAGCAGCCCTCCTTGTTCTCAGGGAAAAGCAGCAAACCACAGGCAAGGGCAGGTGAATGTTGACACGTGGAGTGGTGATTTAGATCCCTGTGGCTCCATGGATCCTCACCAGGAGTGGTGATTTAGGTCCCTGTGGCTCCATGGATCCTCACCAGCAGTGGTGATTTAGATCCCTGTGGCTCCATGGATCCTCACCAGGAGTGGTGATTTAGATCCGTGTGGCTCCATGGATCCTCACCAGCAGTGGTGATTTAGATCCCTGTGGCTCCATGGATCCTCACCAGGAGTGGTGATTTAGGTCCCTGTGGCTCCATGGATCCTCACCAGCAGTGGTGATTTAGATCCCTGTGGCTCCATGGATCCTCACCAGGAGTGGTGATTTAGATCCGTGTGGCTCCATGGATCCTCACCAGCAGTGGTGATTTAGATCCCTGTGGCTCCATGGATCCTCACCAGGAGTGGTGATTTAGGTCCCTGTGGCTCCATGGATCCTCACCAGCAGTGGTGATTTAGATCCCTGTGGCTCCATGGATCCTCACCAGGAGTGGTGATTTAGATCCGTGTGGCTCCATGGATCCTCACCAGCAGTGGTGATTTAGATCCCTGTGGCTCCATGGATCCTCACCAGGAGTGGTGATTTAGGTCCCTGTGGCTCCATGGATCCTCACCAGCAGTGGTGATTTAGATCCCTGTGGCTCCATGGATCCTCACCAGGAGTGGTGATTTAGATCCGTGTGGCTTCATGGATCCTCACCAGGAGTGATTTAGATCCCTGTGGCTCCATGGATCCTCACCAGGAATGGTGATTTAGATCCCTGTGGCTCCATGGATCCTCACCAGGAGTGATTTAGATCCCTGTGGCTCCACGGATTCTCACCAGTTTGCACAGATATGGGGATGTGGGAGAGTTGTGGAAGCTGGGAAAAGGGATCAAAACAAACTCACCCAAACTCCAAAACCCCCTTGAGCTCTCCCAAAATAACCAAAGGACTTGGAGTTATTTATTGCAGAGAAGACCAGCTTTGGGCAAGAGCTACCTTGCTACCTCAGACCTTCTACAAATATTTAAGGTCCTCTGTTCTCTTCTATTTTAATATTTACAGGGCCTTGGAGAGGCAGGACAAGGGGGAATGGATTCACACTGCCAGAGGGCAGGGTTAGATGGGATATTGGAAAGGAATTCTTCCCTGTGAGGGTGCTGAGGGGTTGGAATAGAATTCCCAGAGAAGCTGTGGCTGCCCCTGGATCCCTGGAAGTGTCCAAGTCGGGGTTGGACAGGACTTGGAGCAGGCTGGGACAGTGGAAGGAGTCCCTGCCCATGGTGGCACTGGATGGGCTTTAAGGTCTCTTCCAACCCAAACCATTCTGAGATTCTCTGATTTTATTAGAAGGAAACAGGTCATTGTCTTCCTCTCTGTGACCAGCAGTGATGGGCTCATGCAACAGAAAAGGAGCTTTAATTTAGACAGCAACAACAACAACAACAAAAAAAAGAAGTGAGGAGTTTGTCTTGGTTTGTTTTTTGTTTTTAGGGTTTTTTTAATAGAGTGCGTAGTTCAGGCAATTTTGGTTTTGGCAGTCCAATTGCTCAATATCAGCCCTGAATTTTTTTTGTAGATTGGTTGGATAAGAACTGCAGTGATTTATACAGCTGGAGTTTATCCTGACTCTGCAAAGCAGGAAACTGTGCAGAGCTGAAAAGGTCCCTTTTTGCCATGTTCTCTGGCACAAACTCCTTGTGAAAGGTGTCAGTTCAGAGCTATTCATGGAAATGAAAGATGGGCATGGAATCTCTGCAGCTTCCTGCAGAAAGTCAGTAGGGAATCCATTGCTAAAGCTGGATTTCTCCATCAATATGTGGAGTTTGTTACACAGAGCAGTTTTGAAAAAAAACAGATTTTTTTTTTTTTGGTTTGTTTTCCCTCCTGGTTTAATAGAAGAGAGGTTTATTGCTACACTCCTGACATCAAAAATCACACCAGAGACACAACCAGGCAGCCTGAGTTTGAGGTGATGTGAGCTCCTACTCCCAGATTCCCTCCTGTTGACCAAATTCTCCTTAGACAGCTCTCACTTCTGGAACAAGCAATCCTGCCAAGCCCAGAAGGGAATCACATCTTCACAGCCACCTGTGAGCTCTCTGGAGCAGAGAATTGTCCCAGATGATGCTGGGTGGCTTTGGTGGCACAGAGAAAGCAGTGTGCCCCTCAAAGTCTCTGGAAGGGCTCCCACTCACCAGCCCTGCATCCCACTGATGAGAACATCGAGTCCTTGATATCCTCCCTCTCCCTTGGGTTTTTTTTTTCTTTTACAATTTTTCATTTTTAAGAGGAACAATTGTTCATCATAAGGGAAAGATCTGATCTTTGAAGAAGGGAGAGGTAAGGCCCAGGGTCTAGAGCTCATGGGCTGAGGGTGATTCCTGTTTAGCCAGAGGGGAAGAACCTGTAGGTCTGCGTGGAATATGAGATTTCTAACATGTTCCCTAAAATCATCACAGAATCCCAGAATGGTTTGGGTTGGAAGCAACCTAAAAGCTCATCCAGATCCATCCTTGCCATGGGCAAGGACACCTTCCACTATCCCAGGCTGCTCCAAGCCCTTTCCAGCCTGGCCTTGAACGCTTCCAGGGATCCAGGGGCAGCCACAGCTTCTCTGGGCACCCTGTGCCAGGGCCTCCCCACCATCACTGCCAAGATTTTATTCCTCATATCCAATCTAAACCTATTCTCTCTCAGTTTGAACTCATTCCCCCCATCCTGTCACTCCAGGCTCTTGAAAAGTCTCTCTCCATCATTCCTGCAGCTCCTCCAGGCACTGGGAGGCCACAATGAGGTCACCTTGGAGTTTCTCTCCTCCAGGCTGAACAATCCCAGTCCTTGGAGCCTTTCCTGGGTGTTGAACAGCGATGGCACTTGGGGAGCAGCAGCTGCCCTGTGCCAGTGACACTGGGTGACGTCAGCAGCTCACAGGGACACCCCTGGGCAGCCCCGACCATGGGACACCACAGGGACTGGTCTGTCCCTTCAGGGCAGACACTGGGAATAAGGGGAATTAAATGACAGAGGGTATAATATCTAAAATTGACATTCATTAAGTTTTTCTTTTTTAAAAATCTTTCTTTATGCCAAAACATGTGTCCCTCTCAATGGAACGGGTTTGTTCTCATTCTTTCTCAAATATCCTGCTTCTGAAGGCCATGAAGTTCTGCAGATTGATTAATTTCACATCTCCAAGAGCCAGGTGTTTTTTCTGGAAGTGTCCTTCATGAGGACCTTCCCAAACCTTCTCATGCTTTTTATTTGCCAAAATTCATTGGGGTAGAGTTACCTGGATGCTGCCCAAGGCACCAAGGAGAGGGGAGGGATCTTCCTCATCCTCCCTCACAGGGTGCACCATGAGCTGGAAGAAAAAGACACCCCGAGAGGGAGGGCAGCTCCTTCCTGTGTGAAGGAATTAATTAAGGAATTTTGCAGCCTGAAGCCAGGGCTGGGACACAATGGCAGAGTGGGAGCTACAAGTGTTCACAAGCTGTGTGGAGCTCAGAACTCTCCGTGTCAGAATCCCTAAGGTTGGAAAAGAGCTCCAAGATCGAGTCCAAGCAGTACCACAACACTGCACCACAAACTCTGTCCCCAGGTGCCACATCCACACGGGTTTTTAAATTCTTCCAGGGATGGTGATCCCACCACTGCTCTGGGCAGCCTCTTCCAATGCCTGTCCACCCTTTCCATGAAGAAATTTTTCCTGATATCAAATCCAAATCTCTCCTAGCACAGCTTGAAGCCATTCCCTCTCCTCCTGTCCCTGTTCCCTGGTGGCAGAGCCTGACACGCCCCGGCTGTCCCCTCCTGTCAGGGAGTTGTGCAGAACCACAGGGTCCCCCCTGAGCCTCCTTTTCTCCAGACTGAGCCCCTTTCCCAGCTCCCTCAGCTGCTCCTGGTGCTCCAGACCCTTCCCCAGCTCTGTTCCCTTCCCTGGACACGCTCCAGCCCCTCAGTGTTTTGTTGGGTGAGGGGCCCAATCTTGCACACAAAATTCCAAGTGCAAAGTCAGAGATAAGGGCATCACTGTTCCTGGGCTGCACCCCGTCCTTGCAAGGACAGATACACAGCAGAAATACCAATTAATCCCCAATTAATGCCAATCCCTTCTTTGTGCATCCACCATGCACAAATTTATTACCTTCATTTAAAAACCCTCCCCAAATCTGCTGCAGTCCCTCTGATTTCACTCATGCAATCCCATCCACTTCCCAGGGATTACATGGATGTGATGAAATTCAGGCCTGGGTCCCTTTAATTGTTCAGATGATTTGTAAGCAGTTTTAATGTACCAGGTGGAAAATCATTCCTGTTTCAGCACCACCTCAAAAAGAATTATTTATGTGGCTGTGAAGCAGGGGCGGGGCAGGCAGAGCTTGATCTCCTCCTGATTTAAATCCCAGGCAGCGTTCCCTTTGGGAATGACACCAGATGGGATTCCAGGGTGCAGCTCAAGGTCATCCAAACACTCTGCTCTGCTCTGAACTGCGAGTGGGATCATCAGGAACCACACAAAGCCAGGACAGAAATTTAATCCACTGCCACAGACCCAGGGATCCTCGGGAAGAGCATTGGGAATGCTCCTTCCCCTCGAGTTCAAGGACACAAATAGCCCTTGTTTGGAAGTGAGAGAATGGGAAGGAAATCTCTTGGCGCAGAGGTATGGCAGGGAAAGTGTGTTAATGCTGTGGCTTTGTAAATCTGTGATTTATAAGAGGAGAGGCAGATGGTTCATTTAATATTCTTATTTGAGACAAGGCACTCACCTGCAACTGGAGGCAGAGCCACTCCACAATATCCTGTGGATAACCTATTCCCAAAACAACTCCAGACCTGCACACCAAACCTTGCTTAGAGCTTTTGTTGTTGTTGTTGTTGACGAGAAGCCACCTAAGTGAGCATTAATTTCACTTCACTGCAGGATTTCAGACCTGTTTCAATCCTGAGCAGTCCATGCCTGGGTGTCACCACTCTATTTTTACCCAGCACTCCTCCAGCCCTGCTGCCAGAGCTGGCTCAAGGTGACAGTGTGACCTCCACAGCAGCAGCAGCACCTGAGAGGAGCCCAGGGATCCCCAGGATTGATTCCTGCAGGGAACACAGCTCTGGCAGCATCAAAACCACTGTGTTCTTGAAGGAAAGGGTGGTGACTACTTCTAACACCCTGTTAGGGAGAGGGTTCTGTCCCTTCAGCCCACCCTGCTGTGCTGTGTCCAGCTCTGGGGTCAGGAGGCACCTGGAACTGCAGGAGCGGGGCCAGAGGAAGCCAGGGGGATGTTCCAGGGCCTGGAGCCCCTCTGCTCTGGAGCCAGGCTGGGACAGCTGGGAATGCTCACCTGGAGAAGCTCCAGGGAAAGCTCAGAGCCCCTTGCAGGGCCTGAAGGGGCTCCAGGAGAGCTGGAGAGGACAAGGGATGGAGGGACAGGCCACGAGACAATGGAAATGCCCCATTTTCTCTGCAATGGCACAGGTTTCCTAGAGAAGCTGTGGCTGCCCCTGGATCCCTGGAAATGTCCAAGGCCAGGCTGGATGGTGCTTGGAGAACCCTGGGATGGTGAGAGGTGTCCCTGCCCATGGCAGGGGTGGCACAGGATGGGCTTTAAGGTCCCTTTTGAGGTCCCTCCCAACCAAGTCATTCCATGACAAGCTGGTTTGTGCTGCTTTGTGACACAAGTGCCCAACACTCAGTATTTCACCTGCTCTGTGCTGGTGCCACTCCCCCTCCAAGGTCAGGCAGTGCCAGATTATCCACATCACACTGAAGAGCAAGGAACCACCTCCGACCCAGGCAATTCCCTTCCCTCCTGCCAAAGCCAGCATTTCCACTGAAATCCAGTTTCTGTGGAACAGAAGGTCTGAAAGACTAAAGGATCAGTCTGCAAGCCACCACAGCTGCTGCCATGGACTAACAGCACATTTCCAATACGCTGAGGAAATGATCTGAGATTTAGCAGAGTGGATAAGCTCAGCCCATTCCCAGATTTCCGTGGAGATCTGTGAAGTGTTTCTTTTCACCAAGGAGAGGAACCTTTTATAGATCTCAAGGAAGTGGCCAGACCTCAAATCACTTGGAAATTTCAAAATATTTGTTCCTCCAATGACTATTATGTAAACCCAGAGTCCTGCTGAGGAATCGTTCCCCTATGTAGGTCAGGAAAAGCAACTTTGTGTCTGAGTCTTGCAAAGGACAAAAGCGGATTCTGAAAGTGTATTTTTAATTTTCCTGCCTGTTTCCTTCAAGCAGCACCGTGGATTTTTCCAGATGTAGAGAAAACAGCATTTGCAGATATGTACAAAAGTTTATTTTACAAACAGCAACTACTTTGGAATAGCAAAATTGCAAAAAACATGGAGCAGCGTTAGAAAACCAGCTCAGGGGGACATTTTCTATCTGAAGCACAATTTTACAGACTTCACTAAGTAAAAATACCCCCAACCCTTCCCTCACCCCCTCCCCAACCATTCTCTACCTGATGGAATTTCTTTATAAACCTTTGACTAAAGATATGAAAGACTTTAGTGACAGTGCAGAAATTTTTGATAACTACAGTTAATTGTTTGACCGTATTTCCATTTACCTTTTCCTGGCCTTAAAAAGTCAAATCAGATCTGAAATATGATAAAAAATCTGATCCTGGAGCAGTATTTTCACTAGCAGGTATTGAATAGTAATGGTTATATTTGAATATTTTGTAACACCATGAACCCCCTAGTTCTATTTTCTTAGTAAGGGAAAAAAACCCCAAGTTACAGTTGTACTGAAAATGATGAAACGACAACAAATATCACTGAAATATTTGGTCAGGACACTGAGATGGCTGCTGCTGTTAGAAACATGTCTGTAAATGTATCCTGACTTGGATATTGAATGTATTTAATGCTAAAAAGCTTAAGAACTTTACCAAAGGGTGGAAAGGTTGTGGGCACACACTTTGTCACTGAACTCGAAGTGTAGGAAAGGGGCAAGAGCAGAGTTTTGGGTACTTCTAGGAAAGTGAAAAACCTCCATGGCCAATTCAGCTTCAGGACCGTGCTGTGGGTGAACAGAAATGGAGGGAATCACAACCACCTCCCTTTGAACTTGCTTTTCATGCTTCATAAGGGTGCCAAAAATTCATTGAATGTGGGGGAGCATAATTCAATCAAAGAGAGAAGGAATTGATGCCTCAGCGAGAAATTACCGCTTTTAATTTTCAAAGCTACTGGGTCCTGATGAGATTAAGAAAAAAATCATTTCCAATATTTGAAAACGAGGAAATGAAAGCATCTCCAGACATTACAGCAAGTCAGTAGTGGAAACTGTTTAGGTACAACAGTGCTCGTTAGCTCTAATCAAACCACATTTGTTTTGTCACTACAGACTCCAATTTTCAGGTTACATTATGCCATTAAAAAATCTGCTTCTCAGTACACAACTTTCTAAACCCCCCCCCCAGAAAAAAAATTTACAGATTATTTTAAATCAACTCAATCAGAATATAGCAAGAATTACTCAATGGTTTTCACTCTGACTTTTTTTTTTTTTTTTTTGCAAACCATTTACCTGTAACCTAAGAGTAATTTTTGGTACTAAACTTTACTTTGAAACTATTGTTCATGCTTTTCATGAGGCAACCCAGTATTTTTTGTAGTCCTGCTTTAACAAGATATAGTTCAGTATCTGCAATAACAGTATCTGATATTCCCCATGGTGAATGGGATACAGAGCTTTTATAAAGGATGTTTTATAAAGGAACCTTTATGGCTGGTTTTCTCAAAAAATTATCATCATGTCAGTTTTTGAAAGAGTGCTTTGGACAAGCTCATGATACACAACATTCAAAATGTGCTGAAGGATGCCAAGCACTGTAATAGGAACTGAAATCAAAGTCAGGAAGTGTTTAGAAACACTTTTTTAGTTTCTGAAGGACATTGCTGTTTGTCACAAAATTCCTCTTTCAAACTTAAAATGTTTAGACAAATTGGATATTAAGCTCCAAACTCATTCATCACACTTTTGCTCACTGCTTGTCAGTTTTTGACAATTCCCACTGTGCATCATCTCACCTTTTCCAGCAGAATTCCAGAACATCATAGTTCAGGAGGGATTAAGACAGAGTGGCAGGCTTTGTTTTCCTCACCTATATCCTGTGTAGAATGCAATAATCAACAATCAAGACAGCATGGAAACAGCTTCCAGCAATAAAAAAGCATTTTCATCAACTAGAAATGGCAGCCTTTTTAAGAAATTGACTTCACAGTTTAATAGTTGCTAGCACATCTTTCCTAAGGTGTTTCTAAACAAACTCGAAGACAGTCCTGACTGCTGCACCCAAAAAGTGGCAGCAGCAATTCATCTAAGTGTCATTCATGGCTTGGAAAAGCTGATTCAAGGAAACCAAACTGGGTTTTTTTATTATTATTATTTTGTAAAAGTTGCATTTGACATAAAAAAAATAAAAAATAACATCAGCTGTCGAGCTCAGTCCTTCTCTCTGTAAGCAGAGAGTTGAGTTCACTGTTAAACAGGAAAGTTTCAGCTAATTCAGCAAACAACCTTCACTTGTGACACTGTCAGAACAGTTTTTTTTTGAATATAACACTGAAAAAATTCTGGAATAGAGTTTCCATCCTCAAAGGAACATTCTCAGCTGTATCTGCTGCTCTCACTGGGGCTCCTGTTGTTGGAGTAGCTGCGGTCGCTGTCGCTGTCAGAGCCGTAGGACCTGTAAGGAGGAAAAAAAGATTTAAATGCCCCCAAAGCTGCAGTTTGAGCTTCAAATTTAAAACTGCATCATGTCAGAAAATTGTCACAGATAAGGAAACACAGCAGTCTTTTACAGGATTGTATCTCTTAAAGTGAAGGCTTCATTAAAGGACACTCAAAATGGAAATAATCATTAAATTCATATGATGAAAACTTTGTGTAACTCAAGTCAAACTGTTTGTAACTTCTGGCTTTCTGTGTTACAGCTAAAACCACCCAAAATTTATGGCTTTTTATATAAAAGCTAATTGAGCTGAATGAGAAGTGTATTCTAACAAGTGGAATTTTACACTGCAAGCATTTCTCAACTAGGATAACTTCACAAATCCTTGATTGATATATTTTATTTTCTTGTTTGAAGGAGCGTCTTAAAAATTAGGCTCCACAACCACAACAGAGGTGCATTTGTGTGTCTGCAGCGTGGAAGTTGTATTTAAAATGTTTTGGCTCCTCCAGACAAATTCCAAGCTCAGCACCTGGCCAAATGTCAACACAGAGCCCAGATGGTTTCAGACAAGCCACAGGACACGTTCAAATTACACAGAACAAGCTTTCAGAGGTTTTCCAGCCTCCTGCCTGTAAGGGAAGCTTTCTAAATGAAAGGTGAGCATTTCCTAATCCCATAGTGTTCCTCTAACACTCCTCAACATAATAAAGCAATGGTTTTTAAGTTTATTTCCACATTCTTTGTTAAATCTCATTAATTGTCCCTCCAACACAAGATGAAAGTTGTCTTGTGCAAATGGGTGAGAGCAAAGTCCATTAAGAGTTGGTATAAAGTTGTGAAAAAATTCATATGAGAGGATGAAAATGTACAGTAGTCTAAGAAACTTGATTTATGACTATTATGGAGCATATTAAAAGGTATAAAGCAAATCATCAGTGATATTAAATATATCTACAACTCTCCATCCAGATCTCTGTGAAATGTGCTCACTTACACCTACATAAATCCCCCGGACTGAGGAGAATAAAATTTATTCTAAACACATCAGATTTGCAGGTAAAAATATTCTTTCAAAATACATCCTATGTAGTTAAAAATTAAATCTGAATTGCAGCAAAACTTTTAATTTCCTTTCCAGATTGTTTTAAATCCATTTCTGCAGTGTAACCAAGAATTTACTATCCAGTGAAATTCTCTGCATACCAGGCAGCTTTTAATCCATTACAGAGCACTTGATTTAAATCTTGTCAGCTATGTGGGCTTTAAGGAACACTTGATTATTATTTAAAAAACCCAAATCATAGAATCATTAAGGCTAGCAAAGACCTTTGAGATGACCAAGTCCAATGGGCAACCCAGCCCCACTGTCTTCACTATTAAACCATGTCCTCAATGCCATCTCCACAAGTTTTTAACACTTCTAGGGATGGGGACTTCATCATTTCCCTGGGAAAAGGTGTTAATTTTGAATGCATGGATACAATGAACTGGAAATCACCCTTTTCTTATCCTGGTTGCTTCCCCATCCTCACATTTGCAATGTCAGAACTTCCAACTTCCTCGCTCACACACACACTCTGATTTGAATTAGAATTTGGGTTGAATTATTACTTTTGCTGAGCATATTTCTTATTCTTATGGGGAAAAAAACCCAGCACTGTGGCCTTGTTAAACATCCTGTGTTTGTGTTCAGCAAATCCTTGTGCACCAAAGCAGGGTCACAGCCCCACCTGGATCTCCGGTCGTAACTCCGAGATCTCCGGTAGCTGTCGCTCCTCTTGCTCCTGCTCCGACTCCTGCTGTAGTAACTGTCATAGGTGTAGGACCTGCTTTAAAGGGGGGGAGAAAAGTAATTGTGAATTCACAATTTCTGGTCTAAAATGCTGTCTTAAATGCTGGTTTAAAGGATATTTATACACAGACATGAGGGGCTGTATAGAAACTACTTTCAAGGATGTGACGAACAATTCTACACTTTATAAAGGTTTCACAACAACAATCTTTAAAATAACAGTAAAAATCTCAGATTTTATTAGGAAGGGTATACTAAGCATTTATAAAGTTTTGTGCTTTCTCTTTTTTTTTTCTAGTAAAATTCTTGTTTGCTGATACATCTGAAAGCAAGCAAAGAAATTCCATTTATAACTCAATTTTATTTAAAAAAACAAAAGCAAATGTGTTCACTACTACTTATAGCATTACCTGCAACTGTAATGCCAGGGTGGTTTGGGTGTTTTTAGCTTTTGAAAGTGTCTTGTGTTCATTTTGCTTTGTTTAAAGTTGCCATCATGACACTATAATATTAGTTTGAAGTACTACAGATCCTTGAAGTGTCCAAGGCCAGGTTGGATGGGGCTTGGAGCACCCTGGTCTGGAGGAAGGTAAACCTGACCATGGCAAAGGGTTGGAACTGGATCACTTTTAAGGTCCTAACTCAAATCATTCTGGGATTCTATGAGATAAAAGTAATCTTAAAAAAGTATTTTTATAAATAAATCTATATTTAGATATGCATTTGTATTACTGTATGTATAATAAGTAGTATGTATGATATATAATAGTATCATATACAGTAATTATATAATAATGTTTATTTTACAGAAATGTAAATAGAAGTACAGTTAAACTAAGATGATTTGATGGGCAGCACATTTCTTCCAGAGTTTGTATAAAAGGACAAATCCATACCTGGATCGACTGTGGTGACCATAGGAACTGCTCCTGGATCGGCTCCTGCTGTAGCTCCGACTGATAAAATCAAAACCACAGAGGGGTTTTTTAGTCAACAGAAAGCAAAAGTGCAGAAGAGAGCAGGGGGAGAGGGGGAACAAGAGGAAAAGAACACTTTTGGCTCAATCTCCAGCTGGATGAACTCACCTACGGCTCTTGTAACTGTGGTAGGAGCTACTGCGGCTCCTGGAGCGATCCCTGCTGTACCAGCCCCGGCTCCGGCTCCTCGAGTAGCTCCTGGACCTGCAACCAAAGACACCAAGAGAGAACACAATTGAAGAGAAGAGCAGTAGAAAATGGCAACCAGAAGTCATGAATCTTTAGCTTTCTAGCTAAATATTTATTCCATACTTGCTAGATGATTCAGGTACTGAGTTAATCCAAGGGCTGGGAGAGCTGGGAATGTTCACCTGGAGAAGGGAAGGCTCCAGGCAGAGCTCAGAGCCCCTTCCAGGGCCTGAAGGCGTTCCAGGAGAGCTGGAGAGGAACTTTGGACAAAGGGTGGAGTGACAGAACAAAGAAGACACTTCCCATTGTCACAGGGTGCCCAGAGAAGCTGTGGCTGCCCCTGGATTCCTGGCAGTGTCCAAAACCAGGTTAGACTTGGAGCACCCTGCAATAGTGGAAGGTTCCCATGGCAGGGGGTGAACTGGATGGTCTTTAAGGTTGGTCTTTGGGTTGGTCCTTTCCAACCCAAACCACTCTGAGTTTCTGTAACACAGGACTGTTAAAAAACCAAAAACCACAACCTGAAAAGCATTCCTTGAAAATACAAAAACATTCAATTTTCCAGGGCTGGCTGTGGGAGCAGCACAAGCTTCTCACCTGTATGAGTATGTAGAACTTCGGGATCGACTTCTCGAGTGACTGTAGGATATGGACCTTGTTCTGTGTCTGGATTTAGACTCAGATTTACTTCGTGACCTGCTGAGACTCCTGGAAGGGCTGTTGTCATCTCTGCTCGGAGATTCCTCCTCGCTGGAACTTTCTTGGTTCCTTGGCCGACGATTTAGCCGGGCTGTTTTCCTCACTTCATCAAAAAGAGACCCAGGCCTTACTTTATTTTTTACCTTTATTTCAATTCTTAAACCTGCTGTTTTAGGCTCTGGTGCTGATGTTACGTTTTTAACCTCTGTGGTCGTACTAATTGTTGCTGGTTTTAAGTTACCAACACCTTGCAAAGGCTTCCATTTATTGTCTATCATATTGCTTGGTGTATTTTCAGAAATTTCACTTTTTAAACTACAGTCTTTAGCACCAGACACAGGGGCAGAGTTATTTTCTTGCCTTCCCGTTTCTTTTTCTTCTTTAATATTAATAAAGTCTCTTATGTTGTTTCCTAGTTTGACAGCATCTTGCTCAGGGGTCTCAACCTGTAACTCTTTTTTTACATCAGCACTTAAAGGTTTAGCAGTGAGAATGACAGGAGACAAAACATCCACATCCACCTTCCCCGGCGAGTTACGATCCGGAGTACAAATCTCCATGTTGTCATCTGTCTGAATTACATCTTCCAGCCCATTCTGGGTATTTTCTTCATCTTGTTTCATCTCACTCTTACAGGCAGCCACGTTTATTCCTGAGTTTAAAATACCGCTTGAAGTGCTTGTTTCAATGGGCTCTTTATTAAGGTTGCTGCGATCTGGCGAGGCCCCACATGTGGTGTTTTTATCTAAAAGGTTTTCATTCACACACGACTTTTCACCATTTCCCATTTTATCTGTGACTATTTCATCCTTTTCATAAACTTGTTTTTTATCCTTTATGTCCCTGCTAAGCTGCTTTTCTTTTTTATCATCCTTGGTAACCGGCTTTTCATTTATCTCATCGTCCTCTTCTTCCCCAAACTCAAGGGGGGGCTGCCAATGAAACATTTCTTTTCTTTTCTGGACTTTGTGTTTTTTCTCTTTTTTGCCTTTCGATTTCTCCTTTGCTTTTTTGGAATGTGATTTTTTAGGAGTCTTTTTCAACCCATGTTTGTGTTTTTTCGACTTGCCTCGAGTATCTGCTGAGCTGGAACAAGAACTCTCAGACTCAGAAGATGACAAATGTTTGCTTGTCTTCCACATGCAGTCAGAACCCAAAACGCCTTCTGAGGAATTGGATTGTTTTTTTATCCTTTTGGTAACACTAAGCTCCGTGTCAGACCCTGAGGTGGCCTCTCCTTCTTCTTTCCCAGAGGAGGGTCTGGAATCCCCCCTATTATGCTTTGCCTCTCCTCTTTCAGAATTCGACTCCGAGTCCCATTTGCTACCTGAGTAGGATTTGCGTTTCGTTTTTGCACCACCTCTGGGCTGCTCCGAGCATTTCTCCTTAGCTGCTTTCTTTTTAGAGTGATCAGAATCCCGCTCACCCTTGGCTTTCTCCTCCCTTCTCTCAGAACTTAGGCTGTTTTTATCCTGTTTCTCAGCATCCCCTTCTAACGGAAAGTGGCCTTCTTTTTCTTGGACCGCTTTGGCTTTGGCAGAGCGCTCGCTGTCGGAGGAGAAGTCTGAGGATGACAAACTGTCACTCTCCTTCAACCCTTGGGAAGACTCATCGTAGTCCTTTGGATGCTTGTAAGGCAAAGTGCTTTCAGAGCTCGTTTCCTGCCTCGGTTTGAGGCCCCGAGCTTTGGGATTGCTGGGCGAGGATTTCCTTTTGCTCCTGTGCCTGTCCTCATCACTGAGGGAATAGTCAGACGTGGACTCGCTGTACCCTGACCTGTCACTGCGGTATTTACTCGGGGATGGTGACCTGCCAGAAGAAGGAGATTTTGTCCTTGAGCTCGATGGGCTTCTAGACCTTGAGTAAGATCTAGAGTACGACCGGCTTCGAGAGGACCTGCTCCTGGACCTCTGCCAGCTCTCTGAGCTCCTGTCACTGCGACCTTTGGAATAACCGCTCCGATCGCTCTCGGAGCTCCTCTCCTGCTTGCGATAGGAGGATGAAGTGTTGGCCTCCATAACGACCACTAAATTATAATTCGTTTGGGTGGGAATTAAGTGGGTTGTTTTAGCTTTCATCTCCTGAATTCGCTCATACGATGGCTTCCAAGGTTTCTGCCCAGGTTTCCACCTTGAAGGCGGGGGACTGTCACTTAAGGGTATGACAGGGAGGTTTTCTGGGACAACTGGTGGCACAATAACCTTGTCACTGGGCAGTATCACTGCTCGGACAGGCTCAGCAGTCTTGGTCAACTTAGTGTCGTTTAACCGTGCTGAAATATTTCGTGGAGAGTTGGGAACAGTCTTCTGCTGCCTGGGGTTAGAACTTGACCGTGACCTACTTCGAGATCGCGATGATTTAGAAGCTGATCTTGATCTAGAACTTCTTCTGGAGTAGGACCTTGATTTAGATCTAGACCTGGATCTGGACCTGTAGTACGATCGAGACCCTCTGCTTGATAAAGATGATAAGCTCTGGTCTTCCTTATCAGATTTAGACCAGTCTCTCCTGGATGAACGCCTGGAAGACAATGAGGAAGAACGAGATTTCCTCTCACGATCACAAGATGATTTTGTCCTCCTGTGGTAGGAATGAGAGGATTCTACATCTGAGGAGGTTGATGTTTTCTTTTTCTTTGTTTGCTTGTGCTTCTTGAAATGCTTCTGCTTTTTAGATTTCTTTTTATGCTTCACCTTCTTCTTCTCTTTCCTGTGCTTCTTGTGATGGCTGGAGTATCTCACAGTGCTTAGATCAGCATAACCGTTATGGGACCAAGACCTGGATCTCCGGGATGCACTTCTCTCATCCCATCTGCTTGTACAGGGGTCACTCAACCTGGAAAACAAANCTGTCTGCAGGACTTTGACCTCTACAACTACAGGATCTTTAAACCACATTTAAATACAAGTTTTAAAACATCTCAGTACAAAAAAAAAGAATCATCAGAAACATTTGCAATTATTGACTAATAGTTACATACAATATTTTAAAGTTTTGCTTTTAAGATTTATCTCTCATATTTTAATAGAAGCTCATATTTACTATCAAGCTATCAGGAATTCTGGAGAGCTGACTACCATCCATCACACAGTTTGCAATTGCTGAAAGAACATACAATTGAGACAATAAAGGCTTGGTGGATTTGCTGGTGTTACTCCAAAAAAACCAACATAATCCACTTTGAGGATAAGGAAATCACTGAATCCTTAAGGTTGGAAAAGACCTTTAAGATCACCAAGTCCAACCACCAGCACCACCACCTTGTTCAGCAGTAAACCATGTACCCAGGTGCCATATCCACATGTTTTCTGAACACTTCCAGGGATGGGCAGCCTGTTCCAGTGAAAAAAAAAATAATTCCTAATATCCAACCTAAACCTCCCCTGGCACAACTCGAGGCTGTTTCCTCTCACCCTGGCACTGACGTGGTACATCTACAGCATCAATCAGAGCTTGTCAGAAGCCAGCACATCTCAAAGCTGTGGAAAGGCTGATCTTACTTGTCTCCTTTGCTCCACTTCTCCCCGCTGGGTGCTCGGTACGTCCGCAGCCTCTGCATCTCCTCCTTCCAGTGCGGAGGGGTCTCGCTGCTCTCGTCATCGTCGGACTCGGAGCAGGAGCGGGAGCGCGGCGGGGTGTGATAGCGCTGGGACAGCAAAAACACACAGCTGCAGGGAGGCCTTTCTCACAGAGCTGCTGCCTCTTTTATACTCACAGCATTCTGCAAAGCCTCAGAGAGGCCAGCAGCTCACCCAGCTTTTTGAAATATGAAAGGAAGAATCAAGGAAGAGGCCACGGATTCCCTTTTGGAATAACACAATTACTGCAGATAACCAGCCTTGTTTTTAAAGCACAGATGTTTCACTTTAGTCAGACACTTCGTGTTTTGTAGGAGTAAAGACAAAACCCCATTTCAAAAGTTACTGCTGCTCAACTCTTCAGAAATGGGAATCCAGATTAAGCCACTTTAAAGCAATTTAAAAAATAGAAAACCAAACAAAAAATCCTCCCAAAACCCATCCCAAACTCTTTCACAAAAAAAGAGCAATGAATCTCCACATTTAAAAAATTATGCATAGGCAGAGCATTTAAGTAGGCAACAAGAGCTACTTGTGCAGTAGAGAAAGAAGAACTGTGTTATTGCAAACTCATTATTTTCCATTACCCAGTGGGATACACACTTAGGTAAATTCTGTGAGGAAATCAGATGCTCCTTGACTCAATAAAAGCACATCTGGATTTGACTCAATTATTTTGAGCCACTTATGAAAGCAGTAAAAATGAGGGGGGGAAAAGTGTTGTCCCCCAGAATAAAATCATGCATGTATTTATTTATCCAGGTAATTATAGAAAGCTTTAAGACATCCTTCTTATATTAAAAAACCAAAAATCAAGAAAACCTGCTACTCAGAGCTTCCCTATTGTTTCAGCTGAAGCAATTACTACTTAAAAAACACCCAGCTTTTACAGAAGAATGGTCTAAAAGATTGCAGGGTGTCATGGACCTCCCTAACTCTCACATTTTATACTCTGGAGTCTCATGGAACTTATGTACAAGTATTTCAAAAAACATCAGTGAACTTCACCTGGACAGAAACTGTGCTAATCAGGACTATTAGAGATGGAAGAAAAATGTGCTTATCCAATTGCCAGCCCTAAGTGACACCTTTTTTCATTCTTAATTTTGCTGAGGGTGCCAAAATGATGAAAAAAAAAAAAGACAGAAACCCCAATATAGGGCAGAAGCCAACTCCATGTCGCTTAAAGTCTTTTTTTTCCCCAAGTCTTTATTTACATAAGCGTTTCCAAACATTCCACTTAGGTGTTTTTTTCTCCAAACAATCTTTAAGTAAAAAGACAGTAACAGGAAGGATAGAAAAGAAGTGTTATAAGATCAACTACCTGACAAGATTTCAATGCTTGCTAAACTGGATCCTACAACATGTAAATAATGTGTCATACAAAGCCCTCCAGGGAAATTCAAAGCTCAAAGTGAGAGGAAATAAAGAAATAAATAAAATTGTCACATACTATTGTGCCTCTTCCTTTAATTTTTCGTCCAGATTTAGAGACTGATGGTTTCTGGTCAGTCAGAACTGGTGCAGCATCAAGATGCTTCCTACATAAATTAACAGAGTATGAAGTTACATACCAAAAACAACCCAATTAACTTACAATTAGTTTAAGTTAAAAATGAGAAATATTCATCATCTTCTCATTCATTTTCAGACAGAATTCAGCATTTTTCTCAAGAAACAAAGCAAGAGAGTTCTGCAACAAAAGGCAAATCAACATGTATTTGTTTTCAACCAAATGTGCAGCCTGATGTCTTGACACAGAAATTAATTCTGACAATGAGCTTGCAAAACACTGTCACAAGAGGTTAACTTGTGTTTGGGCCACAAATCCTGAAGACAACGTGGGCAGAAGTGTTTCAGGATCTTAGTTCAGGATAGCTCACAGATTCTAAAGCTTTGCTTCTTTCAGCTTATGTAATATCCCCAAAAGAAGTTAAGTCAATCTTTGGGAACATGAGTGATGTTCCAAGCAAAGACTTACAGGAGACTGTACTGTTAAGGGAAATTAAAAAACCCAACACCAAACAAACCCAACACTGATTTCAGAGGCATCTAGCACTGCAATGGATTAGCTCAGTTACAAACGCAAGGAAATTTGACAGTGGAGGTATAAAACACATTGAAAGCATCTCATGAACTTGTGACTTCCTTTTCAGCAGAAGAAGTGTATTTTCTCTTATTCTCTAACATTACTAAGTCATGGAATTCCAGGTGATTGGTTCTGAACCAAAGTTTCTTCATCAGTCTAAGAAAGATGAAAAATCACTCCTCTCAATCTCAAATTTCCCTTGCAATCAAGTATTTCCTGTGGTTGGAATTGCATGATTACTTCTGAAATTATTCATTAATTGTTTTAAATTGAGTTTAACATCCTTAAAGACCAATGAAATCAACTTGAGATCTCACTGAAAACCCCTGGCACAGGTGACAAGGAACATTACGAAGGAAACTGTAAAAAGGACAATGAAATGACCTCATGCAGCAATTCTGACACTGCAGTCAGCAGCACCAGGAAGAGAATGTTAACAGGAACATTTCATGCACAGTTTTCAGCAAATCAGAATAAAAAGCTCAGAGATCCTTACGGTTCAGGCTCTATATTGACAACAGGCACATCTCTTCTGAGCAAAAATCTATTTTCAGGCACTGGGGGGATTTCTTCAGGACGTACCACGGGCTTGTCCCGCTTCGTGCTAAGGTCGACTTTGTCTGCGACATCGCTCTTGTCAGAAAGGCTGCTAAGGGAAAGAGCAGAGGGAGAAATCACAATCAGATGGAAAAATCCCTTTCCCAACTGGATTCCAAGACAAGATGCATTGAACTTAAAGTTGGCTTAACAACCAAAATGTGTTCCACAACCCACTTCAAGCTAAAGGGAGGATGGGTTACTATTACTAGAGAGAAAGTTCAGTTCTTGCTTTACAGCAAATAATTCTGCTTTTCATTTAGAACTTGTTGTGAAATGTTTTTAGAATCGAATCAAATATATTTACAAAGTTCTGCAATTTGCCTTAAGTCTCACTTTTACACAGGTATGCTGAGCCCTGAATAGTTTCAAATGCTTGGATTTAGTTATTTCAACATCACTCTTGCTTCTATCTACAAAGATCTTCAGTTTCAAGGAAAAGTAAACAACAACCTCATCTTTAGGGGTTTTTTGGCTGTTTATAAAATCATGCACCAAACCTCAAACTTTAAAGCATTTTCATATTTAGTGCTTGAGCACTTCATGAAAACAAAGCAGAATTTCCCAGATTTCACTGCAATTGTTGAATTTAAGAGACCAGTCACCGTCTTTGGCTTGAGGTTCGCTTGCACCTTGGATCCTCTTTCTTCCTCTCCTCCTTCCTTCGTTTCCTGGACTGTTTGGTTTTAGCTCTTCTCTTCCTCTTTCTCCTCCTGCTCCTTTCATTCTCAGCCTCACTCTCAGATGAGGATTCTGAAGAGCTGGATGCACTGGAGGAGGACTCTGAGGCTTCTGAGTCAGAGCAAACTTTCTTCTTCTTCTCCAAAGCTGGAACAGTTATTTTCAATTTACACTGTGCACATGTGTGTGCATGTAAAAGCACAAAGCACACAATTTTATAAATTGTATAAATACACAAATGGGCCATTTTAGAGAAGCTCTGTGAACTTTTTCACAATATTAAGGAATCACAATAAAAATTCATCTGATTGTGCCCAGTCTAAATCCATGTTGGTATGATACAAATATTTTCCAGCAAATACAGAATACACAAATAAGCAAAAACCACTTATAGTAAAAAAGGCTGGGTGCTTTTGGAAATAATGCAGAGGTTGCAAATCAAAGATTAAGAACAAATTAGTTGCTGGCTCAGTTGTGTACTTTTTATTTTTAAAACTTTGTCATTTTCTCTTTTCTGCATCCTCTCACTTTTACACTATGGCCCCTCTTGGCTTTTTCTAAGGGCCATAAATAACCACTCTATCCTCAAGGAAAATCAGAAATTAGGTAGAAAATGCAAGCTTGTAACACTCCACTTATACACAGAGACTGTCCAAACACATATTTAAGATCTTTTATTCTTCGTGAATCTTCATGAAAATGAAAATAAGCTTGACCACATATATTGCATATATTAACTTTACAGAATTTGAAATAAACCTTTGGAAAGTGCAACTTTAAGAAAATCACATTTGTGTCTCCCTCTTCCAAACACAGAAAAAGAACTTTTCACTCATTTTTGAGTTTGTCATGTCAACCTCTAACATGAACAGGGGACAAATATTAAGGGCAGAAATTTTTTCTTTTTTTTTGGCTGTGCCTTCCTCTCCTACACCAAGATCTACATTTTACAGCCTCGCAAGAATTAAGTAAGATTCTACACTTTTACCATGATGATTTTTAGCTGTTGGTGGAATTTTTGCACTCTCTGAGAACACGAACATCACTAATTTTGGGAATGCTGGCACTCACCATCTTTAGCTGACCTGGTGACCAGCACCCCGCAGTCAATGACCCGGACGTCTGCGTAGGGCCTGCTCGCTGTATCGGTTTTGAGATTTTCTATCTGTTCTATGACCTCAAACCCAGAAATAACCAGTCCAAAGACGACGTGCACGCTGCAGAAAGAAAGTGTTCACAAAGTGCAGAACATCTATGAATCGCTGTAATGATTTTCCAATTAATTTCACACTTTAAAAGTCAATCTGAGGTAGAAACGTTGAGCTCTTAATATGCTAAATAAAATTTTTAAAATGATTTTAAGTTTAACATTGACAACAACGCTAAGATTTTATGCAATGTGAAACAAAGATCCATTCTGACATCAAGTATTTCCCTCAAATTGAAAGAGTCTCCTCTCTTCCACAAGGGCAGGATAAACAGAATGTAATTCCTCACCCACCCTTCTATTTTTGCAGTTTTGTGCAATAGAGATCAAGAGCCCATCTATAAACACGACAAAAGTCCTCCCCAGAGAAAAAGAATTTATAGGTTTCTACAAACCCAGGACACAATTCCCCCCTGGCATTGCAGGGACAGTTAAAATAAAGGAATCCTCGGTTTTGTTCTATGGTACCACATTTCTCTTCCTGTCTTCCATTTGCCCCATAAATTTTAGGGATAAAAACATGCCTCAAAAGAGACGACTGCTCAAATATATTAAACTTGGTAATTCAACTCCCAGATTGATGGGCTGAGGGCAGCAACCAGTTTTAAAGAAATAATCCTAGGATTTAAGACAATTCAAGTTTTTGTCCAGCTTTAGGAAATAAGTTGCCACTTGAAATTTTTATAGAACTGTAACTTTTGTTTTCCATCTCATCCCATTGTATAATCTTCCACAGAATCAAGAATTTGTTTCCCCATTGTTGTCTACTTTCAATACGACCCTCAAACTTTAGAAATCATTTGAGAAATTGGAAAGGATTCTTACCCATCGAGATGAGGAGCAGGTTTTGTTGTTCTGTTGGACAAACAGCAAGATGGGAAGATGGTAAAATAAAATAAAATCAGGGATTCGGATGAAGTAAAAGAGGAGAATGACACAGAAAAAAAAAAAAGAGGTGAAGGTAAGACAAAAATAGTGAAAAAATGTAGTTAAATACATGGAATTAACAAATTAAAATTACAGATTATACACATATGCTTTCTTAAACTTTTACATGGTATTTGTTTGAAGTTTAGCTAAAGCTGTACCAAGTATCATTTCATGCATGCAGTAAACAATTTCCAAGTTAATGTCTTTAAATACACATTCAATGTAACTTTACAATTTTTAATCACAGAGAAGATACAATTTGGTGATAAATATTAGGTGACCAGTGGGATCTAAACGTTCCTTAGCTTCTTAGATTGCAAGGTCACTTTAAAGACAGTTTATTTTAAAAAAGAAGAGTTATGATATGTTACAGATTCTCTCCTTTCCCTCACTTCCCACCACTTCTTTCTCACTCCCCATTTACCTGCTTGGCCTCCTGACTCAGAATACAAAGCAATATTTTGGTCTTAAATCATCAAACACTTCAGCTCAAAAACTCGCAGGCTTCCCAAAATCAAAGGCAGAAATTCTGTGCCACCTACACTTCTCTGATAAATGCAGATTTCGTCCCTATTTCTCAGCTTCTTATACTGAGCCTGAATGGAGAATGCAACTGCCCTTTGTAGCAATCTTTTGGATTCTAATGCTGTGAATCCTTTTCCAAAACCAAACTAAAGTTATTTCTCCAAGTGAGCCTGAATTCCTGCTGTACAGGAGATCCTGCTATGCAGGAATATTGAGTAAAGAACATCAGAACCTGCTCAAATATTGGGGGAGAAATAAAATAGTAATCACTTTTGAAGTTACTTTAATATGTGAAAACCTTCTTCCTCTCTCTTCTCCCAAACACTATTGTGCTTTTCAAGTCTTCTTCCAATGAACTCTCCTCTCTCAAAATAAATAATCAGTCACAAGTGATTTTTCTAAATTTACAATAACACAGATTTAGTATGAAGCAGTCAGTTTTTCACTGCTAGAATAAAATATTACCTCTTAAACACTTCTCTTCCCTCAAGTTTTGAGCTATTAGGTCAGAAAACACTGCAGTGCTGAGCACATCCCAAAAGGTGGAACTGTGAATCAGGAGTGTTTACACTCTTGATTTTTTTTAAGCTCCAAATGTCAACCAGCCCATCCACTTCTGTAATACTGAATAATACAGAAAAACTTCTTTGGGTTAACACAGGGGAATAAATGCTATTAACACAACATTAAATTTCCCAATAGCAGTGGGTGTTCTTTGATTTTTCCTTGCTAACACAGCATATTGCTACAAAGAGAAAAATCCTTATGGCTTTTGAAGCTCTTGAAGGAAGAGTTAACTGCATTAACAACCTGCTGTTAAGTAAACAGTTTAAGTGGGTTTAATTATGAAGCTGATTTAAAGGGGTGAAAAAAATAGAAGTGGGTTACTTCAATGAAACCAGTAGTGGTGAAGATCTAGTGTTTAGAATTGGCTGCCAACAGCAATAGGCTCAAACCCAGGGCTGGGGAGGCTGCAGGTGCTCCTGCCATGCTGCAGCAGCATTTGAGACTAATTAAGCAAATTCTCTAAGCAGGAGCTGCCTTTAGACTGGTCCCTACTGAGCAGAGAAAGGGGTGGTTGGTGCATTAAGACCCGTGCAGAGGCTTTCCCACTCCCCTGGCAATTTGAGAGATAAAATGGACAGGGTTTCTGTCCTTGTTCACCAAGGAGAAGCTCTGTCCCAAAGGGAAACCTTTCAGATGCACCACAAGGACTTGGGTGACCGAACAACTTCCCAGGGGAAACAGAGCCCCAAATCCTTGTGGCGCCTTTGAAAGTTTTCTGACCTCAGTGTTAGGGCTGTAATCTGACATTTATTCTGCAAAGGTGCACTTTTAAAAAAACAGTTCAAGGTTTTCTGCATCAATCCTTGATTATTTGCTCTGGCTTCAGAACTTAACCAGGAGCAAACCTACCTCCTGTCTTGGCACTATGGAAACCTAAAGTCATGATGAGTTCATCCCCCAAAATAATATTTTGTTAGAACATTTCTATATCGAGCTCTCATCATTGAAACCATTCAAAATCTGACTTTGAATAGACATTGTTATGCAACTTATTTGCAGAAGGACAAATACCTTGCTTCACTCAAGTTTAAATTGGTTTAAGGTACCGCTGAAGAGAAAAATCATCTTTTTGATAAAAGCACATTCTCACCCACCCCCCACAAAGAACCTCAGGCCTAACAAAGGGTTCAATGCACATAACAATATGATCAGAAAAACAAGAAAGATAAAAAACAGAAAGAAAAGGAAAGGACACAGCCTTAGAGGAATGAGACATTACCTTTGGAGCGCACGATGTAACACTGTTTCTGTAAATTTTACACAAAAATGGCAGAAATAAATTGTAATACATTTTCAGACAAAACTGAGTCTATGTTTTATTAAATACACGTTTAAAAAATTAATATTAATCAAGTTGTATGCAGAAAAAGGATGCCTAAAAGAGGGCTCTAAATTTTCTTTAGAATACAAGGTACTTTGAAAACGGAAGTTCTCCTTAAAAACAAAAACAAAACTCAAGACACAACCTGTTTGCAAAACTACTGCAGAAACAAACAATTAGAAAGAGAATGCCCCCACTCCCCTCTAAGTCTCAATCCAGCAGAAAAATGCCCAACTTGAAGCAGAATAACCAATTTCTGTGGGTTTATTCACATGCTTGGAGTTCCACAGGGGTTCAGAGGTTCTGCTGAATCCATCCCTAAGCAGAAAGTTCCCAGGCTGGCACACAAACGTTTGGATTCACAAAGGAAATGTGTACAGCCAGGAAATTCACAACTTCAGACATTTCACCATCAGCTGCCAATCCTCCTCCTTACTATGAAGCTTTTCTACAACTAAGAAAAATCAGTGTTTTCTCTAAAATATGTGCGTTGATTGCTTCTGTTCAGAATTTTAGAACAAAAACCACATTGCAGGTGCAAAAAAGCCCAAACAGCTGCAGCAGCTGATACTGGATTTGTCCTCTGGTGTAATTCTGAGCAGCAGCAATGTTTTAAAACTGGATTATCAGCTGAGCTTATCCACAGCCACCCCCCACCAATAAACTATCAGTGATTAATTATCTCTGCATAGTCAAGCACTGAAATGATATTTTTGTTTTTGATTAAACACAAAAGTATCCTGGGAATGTTTTCATTTTTCCATACACTTTTGATCGAGCCAATGGGACTTGCTTGTGTGAGAAGTGCACATGTACCAATAATGCTCAAAGATAATGCAACATCAGCCCCTTCCATTTGACATTTTTTTCATTTTTGTATTAGTCAACTGTTCAATAATTAGCTCAAAGGTATTTCATTCACAGCAAAATTTTAAAAAAGGAAATTATTAACTGTTGATTAGAAAAATACCTGGTTTGGGACACCAAAAAGATATGAACTATTTTTAATGAGCTGGTAACATTCAGAAATAATTTGTAAAATCAAAACAAGAGTCCTCCCAAATTATTTTATCCTTCATTTAGCAGATCAAAGTGGTTCCTTTGTTTCAATTTATGAACTGGGCACACCACTACGGATTAAAACATTTTTAAAACAAAAAATCCTATTTAGTTCTGAGCAAGAAAGAAGAGCTTGAGAGACACATTAAACCAACAACTCCCTCAATAAGGAAGAAAAAAATCTGTCAGTAATAGGAAATCAGACTCAAGTTTTAAATAGCTGTGGAACAGAGAGGCAAGAACTCCAAGCATTTGAACTGATAAGGAAGAGAATCCACGACTCATCTTTAGGTTGCACTAAGGGCTTATTCCTCAGCAAACTCCACAGGTGAATGAGGCAATAAAAGAATTATTACGCAAAACTTCCCTTTTTTAACCAAGAGATTATTTTTTTTTGCTTCCTATTGTTGCTTTACTCTTCCTTCTCAGGGGCACTTTCCCCTTTATCCCCCTTTTCACCAGAGCTGCACTGTTTTGTCCTGTGAATTTCCTCCCTGCCAGGTGGGGGATGGCCACAGGAATGATGGAATGGCTCTAAAGAGACAAGATATTCCCAGATGAGCTGGACTGAGAAGGGAGCACATGGCTCCAGAACATCACTCAAAGGAATCCAGCTACTGAGCTGGAATATCCAGGAACAGCCCTGGATATCAGGGCCCTGAAGAGCCCAGCTCTGTTTGTGCAGAGCTCTCCCAGTAATTACTGCTGATGTTGGCAGCAGCAATTCAAAGCAACTATTGGAGATAATGAAAAGATTCTGGAGTGGTTCCTGCCAATCTCTGCCCCATCCTAGGGATTCTGGATCTCAGTACCCACATGGAAATTACAGATTAACATCCCCATATGGTTTTACAACACTTGCAAAATCACTGAGGGTTATACAGGAAGTTATTCACAAAAAAAAAAAAAAAAAAAAAAAAAAAAAAAAAAAGGGGGACCCCCTAAANAAAAAAAAAATCAGAGTGGGGCTCCCTGAAAACTCAAAGAGCCAATTCCTAACCTGGTGCCTTTACAACTCTCTTCAACACAAGCCTGCAATGAACTGCTACAAACCTTTGGGTAAAGAAAACTGAAGTTGCAGTATTTCACAAATCTAAAGGGATTCTCTCTGGATCCTTCTCCAGAGCAGGAAATGTTTCTCAGGCACTTGAGAGCAGACTTGGCCTATTTACAGCACATGTGCATTGAACTCACAATCCTCCCTCAGCTACACATTCTCCTTCCCACCCAACTGTTGCTCTTACTCAAGTGAGGGGCAAAAAAAAAAAAGGGAGGGAGGGAGGAAATCAGTCTACAGGCATTAAACCCAGCACTTTTGACACTACACAAACACTTTGACTCTTTCCACCTTTGCACTGTGCCACTCTCCACCAGTGCTTTGATTTCAGCCCCTGCTTTTCCCTGGAGCTTCCTAACATCACTTCCACTGCCTTTTCCATGCCCAGTTCTCATTGCTGCCCATAAATCCTCCAAGCTCTTTCATGCCAGAGACATTCCTGACTAATCCTAGAAACCTGATGGTTTTTAAGGATGGGTCAGATGCCTGTTTACACTAAGATGAGTCTGGAGATTCTAGGTCAAGAAAATTGACCACTTTATATCAATTTTTAACAACTTCTAGGCATTGCAGAGTCTTGCTGTGCCTGGTTTGTTGGTGCCTGATTACTTCCTGTGAAGATTCATTATTCCAAATAAAACTTTTCCGTGCTGAGCAGGGAATTCTGATGAATTAACAATACTGTTACAGCCAGGATCCTTGCTATTATTTCAGCCCTACTGGGACAAACTGTTATATAAAAGAAAATAATTTATTTGCACTCCTTATGTGCTACATTAGATGTGTACAAGATACAGAGTTCTCATCCCTGAAAACAAATGCAGAGCTCTAAAGCTCAGATGAACTATTCCCCCGTCTATAAGTTCAATCAATTAAATTAAATAGATAAAAATATTTTTTAAAAGTCTGAAGGCTACCACTGAGGATTGCCTATCACACACTTTTCAGGTTAAACATTTGAAGTTTTTCCTGATGATAAACTACAGAGAAATGGAGCATTTTTACTAGGAGTATAAAAAAACCCACATTTTAATTTCAGCTTAAAGGGTAAAGGAAGAAAATATTTTCTTAAAGGAAAGTTCTGTAGATGCACTGTATATTCCCTAATGTAATCAGACAAATGCCACCCAGCAAGACTAACTGCTTTAATAAACTGCATTTTAAAGTGAAGGCAGAAACTGCCTAGATAAAACCTTTAGGAGCTGTTTCCCACTTGGAATCCTGATTGTCTTCCCTGGCTCCAGGGCAGGCTGGTGCCTTTCAGACATTAGAGATACCCCAAAAATCTAAACAGGCAGGCAGGTAAGGCAAGAGCTCCAGAGCATCCTCATCCTGAAGGCCACAGAGGACACCCCAGGAGCCCAAACCAGCTCTGGATTCCTGCAGGCAGTTCAGGTGAATCCAGCTCACATGGAAGATTTTAGGTCTCTTACTCTGCCTCAATTCCCACTGAGCTCACACTTCTCCTTACAGTGATTCTATTGAAAAAACCCAGAATTTTTCAAGGAATCTGCCTCTTTCAAAATACTTCTGAATTTGATGAAAGTGCTTTTAAATAGTCTCCATTTATTATCCTGTATTAATCATAATTTAGTATCCAACACAACCTCGGGTTGTTTTGGTGTGTGGGGAGAGACAAGGTGTTTAAATCTGATTGAACAAGCTAAGCCTACACCAAGCATCAGGGAAAGAAGATGACTTTGGAATCAAATGCAGGAGAGAAAAGAAACTTTAGAGCCCTCAAATAACAGCTGCTTGACTGATGCGACATCATTAGGTTTGCATGTTTAATGTTCAGATAAGCTTAAAAATGGAAAATTAAGGCAAGAGAACCCAAAGGCAAGTCATCAAGTGAAAAATAATGAACAAATGCCTTCAGAGAGCTTATTAAGGCATGGAGTTGTATTTATATAAACTCCTTTCCACATTAATGTGCACACATATCCTTTCAGATTTATTGTAATGAAGCACAGCATCTAAAATTTCATTTGAATGGAACACAAAACCAGCTTTTGAAACAATTGTATCTCTATGGAATGTCTGAACAGCAGTAACTGTCAAAGACTTTCTTTTAGGTTCCTATGCATCTTCCATTTTTAGGACATTTTTTAGGAAAAGACCTAAAAATGCTTCTTATCTGAACTACATCATATCATACTGAAGATCTTTTTCAGGCAAAGAATAAAAAACAAGATTCTTGAGGACAATTTACTCCTTTACTGAAGACAGGGAAGCGCCATTCATTCTTATGCCCCAAGAAAGATGGCAAAGGAAAAAACTTTTTCTAGTTAAGTAACTATGTCAAAATTTCCTTTTGAAACCCCAGTGTTGCTTCACAAAGTATTTCTAGACTGAAGTTATCAACCTGCTCTTTCCAAATACAAACTGTTAAACATTAACAGGAGGCAATTTTGGAAAGGGAGTTAACAAGAGGAATAACCACATCAAAGTTTGCAAGCTTAAAAATACTGATACTCAACCTAAAATACACCTGCTTTGACCAGGAAACCCTCAATTATCAGACCTGAGTGTTCTGAGTAAAAGTAAATGTGTCTTCTGTAATTTCTATGATTTAACAGAATGTGGTTACTGGAATGGCATTTTTTTAAAGGTAATGAAGGAAAAATCTGGTTATCAGCACATAATTTTACATAGTGTTGGTATATGCATAAGTTAACAGAATTATGCAGAATATGTATTAAAAAAAGCATGTCAGGCACAAACACTAAAAAAAAAAAAAAATAGTAATCACCATAATCAAATAAAAAACCCCAATAAACAAAAGTCTCTGAAAATTATCCTCTTGAAAAAACAACAAACAAAACATCCTCCTCAAAAGAAAATAATAAATCATCATTTTTTCATGAGCAAAACCATACAAACCACCTCTGGATCTCACTCCCCCTCAAATACAACGCTCATCATTGTCATTTGCAGATAATCTGACAAGATTTGTGTACACACAAAAGCAAAGAATCTATTTTCTGCCCACTAAAAACTGACCATAAACCATATTTTTAGGGAAAAAAAAAAGCCACAAAAGAAGAACATCCATGAAGCACCAGCTTTAATCTAAATAAAACAAGGAAATAGTGATCTCTACCATATTCCTACTGCCACTGAGCCCTAGCCAGGATCAGATGGGTAACATGGATATGGATAATTTAGCAATACCATCTTTCTCATGAACAGCGCTTCTCTGTGTGAGAAAAGCTCCACTGTGGGATCACATCTACTCACATGAAAAATTGGGAACCATTGGTATGTTTCCCTCGGTTTGCCATTGACAAAAGGAACGCTCTGTCATGTTTGAGAATAAAGTTTTCATCTGTTTGAAGAAAAAATATGTTTGTCAGATTTTCCCCTGGCAAAGGGAGGCAGGTTGTTTTCTTAGTAACTTATGGATGCTTTAAGGAGAAATTCTGCTGCTGCTGGAGAAATGGGAACAGGTTGGAGGAAAAACAACAATCAGGTTTAAACAAGTCTCTCAAACTCAAATTACAGTTGAGACAAAACTTTCTTTCTTAAAGAAAATGGTACAGATATAGTGCAAGCATTTCTAATTGAAAATAATTCAAGTCATTATGAGTGTCTTCAATAAACAATCGATTATGGATTTAAATCCTGAATTATTTGGATAAGAACAAGGTTGGCAGAATTACTGACATTCTAAACCAAGCATTAACATACATGATACTGTTATTTACACTCCAGGTGGAAAGACCAGGAGACAAAGCCATTTATTTCCCTGCTATGGCACACAGAAAGATGCCACCTCTCCACTCAAAACTGCCAGTCTCACAGCATAAAAGGAAAAAAAAAAACCTCTCTCCATACCTGAATCTAAGTATAAAAGCAATTAAAACTCAACTGAACATGCATTTTATATTGTAGTGAATTAAAGAGGAGTTCTGGTTGTACAGCAGAATATAAAACCAGACCTTCTCAAGGCCATTTCCAAAGATAAAAATACTAATTTGAATGTGCAAAGCTATTAATTTTTAGAGCACATATCAAAACACAATCCTGTATATTTAGCACTCATCATGAGAAACAAACCCTGAGTAATTTCTTAGTAAGTGGATCTGCTCAAGCCTTTCCTGGACTAAAAACTTAAATACTCCCACATCAAACTATGTCTCTTTTTTAAGAGAAACTTAATTTGATGCATCTAACCAGAGCTACTTGCAATATACACAGAACCAGAGGCTGTAAATAAATATATTCATTGCCTTAACACTTGAATATCACAGTAACTACCTGTTTTTTTCAACAAATAACTGTATGTCTTTAAACAAGCAATTTATAAACTCACCATTTTCCTTCCAATAGATTTTTACAAGAGGTAATTGTACATTCATTTACCAACTCTTTGCAAGGAAAATGACTTGTGTAGCATATAAAGTCAGAAATGAACCCTAAGCATACAAACCTCGAGTAGGGAAGGGGAGGAAAAGGGACATGAACAAAAGAAGAAATCACTGTTTAGAGCTGGAATTATGTGGATTTTCTCTCAGAATAAGTCATTAACCCTCAGAAAGGTTAGACACAGAACTCTTCATTTCTCCAAGCAACACAGATACCCATCTACAAAGGGACTTAGCAGTTGTCTATATATTTACTAGGGAAGGGACAAGGGAACAGAGTTTGCATTTGTGTTACTGAGCTTTTGTCTCTTACCTTTTCATTTTGCAAAAGACCACATTCTCTATAAACAAAAGAATATGTTGACAGTTTTAGGCAGGAAGATAGGAGTTTATTCATGAATAAAGTTGCCTAGCCTCCATGCTGAAAGTCATGTTTAACCAATTATGTTAGCCTTAATTAATCGTCAATTTAAGTTTAATATTAACAAAAAAATTATCTGAAAGTCATGCACATAAAAGGAATTCTCATGCAACATTAGTTTCATGCAAAAGGTGATCTATGAGTGGACCTGTTTTCATTAAGTAGTTTGGAAATCAAGACTTGTTTATCTCAGAACTGAGCAAAGAATCTGCAAAGACATATTTGCTCTTACCTTTAAAATAGCCACCATAAATAGATTCACCTCCTTTTCCGTTACCTACACGTTAAAAAGCAGCAATTAAAACTTTTTGTTTCATTTATACAAAGGCTGTGCATAACATTCCACCAGCACCTGCCTCTCAAAATAGGGTATTTGAGGCTCATTTCATCAGGCCTAGGATTTCAGGACACAAATATTTTGTTAAGGACAGGTACTTCAAGAAAGGAATAAAAAATCCTGGAAAATTCCTTCTGGAGGCTTTAAAACATTTCTAGTTCATTCAATGCTTTATTATTATTTTTAAACTTATTCAAACAGTTACATTCCTGTACCAACAGAACATCACCAGTGTTGCCTCTACTGCAGCCATAGAAGTGAAAAGTTAAGACTAGAGCTTGGATTTTAATTGTTTTAATAAGAGGGAATATCATAAAACCATTCAGTGAGGAGTTTTTAACTTTTCTAAACAAATATTACATAAGTTGAAACATTTTAGAACTTTAAAAATTAACAATGAAATGGGTGATCTGTGCTCTACTTCACAGCAAACAAAGTATTTTTATGGCATTTTAATACTTCCATGGTATTCTCTGAAGTTCTATATTATGAACACACAAATGGTGTCATTTCTGTTCCCTTTTAAACTTGGCAGCTTTAAAAGCCCATTTTACCTTCGCTGAAGTCCCCACCCTGAATCATGAAGTTTTTAACCACACGGTGGAATGTGGTGCCTTTGTAGCACAGCTTCTTTCCAGTTGTTTTGCCAATTCCTTTTTCACCTGCAAGAAGGCGGAACAAAAAGAATCTACAGATTGTCGCTGCCCAAATCCCAAGGGTTTTCCCTCCCTAGTTCTAATGGACATGGGAGCCATAACTAAAAGATAACACAGTTCTACCTGATGCCTTTTCACCATCCAAAAAAGGGATCTTTACAAGGGGACTCTGAGGTGAAAAATTTTTTTTTCCTTAAAAAAATTTCCTCCCCCCCTCAAGGAGTGTGTAAATCTACTCAGGATAACTTATAAAAAGAAGAGCTCAGGATAATGGGGGGTTAATTATTTTCTGTGTGTACAGCTACACTCCTATGTAGGTCCCAGTATCCTTTTCAAAGCACTGACACATCTCCATGTGCCAGATAATTCCCAGGAGAAAAGCCAGGAAAACAGGTTTCAACTCAGTTTCAATGTGATCCACACTTGGAAAAGTGGGATTGAACTACTCCAAGTTTCCACACCTTCACCAATCCATGCACAGTGTCAGGCCACCCCTTTACAACAGCTGCAGGTCAGGTTGACCAGTGATTTTTGAGTTTGTGTTCCAAGAACCTCAAGTTTCATTAACACTTCTCCCAAAATTCAGAGGAGAAGCTGCCCTGGGCTTGTGGATGAGGTCACAATGAGTGGCAGGGCTGAGAGTCTGTGAGTGGGTTCATGAGGGATTTACACTGGTCAAGAGACACTGACTTGAGCTTCCCAGAAGAGGGCAGCTGGCAGAATGTGGCAATTAAGAGTAAAAATCCCACATTATCCACGTGTCCAGGAGATGTTGTGTACTGAAACACGAATCAACAGGACAAATAACCCAATGTTCAGTTTCATCCCATCAGTGGTTGTGGAATAGGTATTTAACACTGGGCTAGAGGACATTTCACCAAATATTCTGCACTCTCGGAAACGCAGGTACACTCATTACCCAGAGCCAACACTCTCCTGCTGTAATCTATTACTCTGCCACCCCAAATTAACTGACAGCTCAATCATCCCAAATTTGCCATTCCAAGCCCATCACTGCCAGGATGAGGGCAAAGGGCAGTTTGTGGCACAAAACCCACTCAGGGCACTGCTGTTTATCATCCTTCACTCATGGAATTAAAGTTATTTACCTGCCTCTCCACACCCATAATGCCAATCCATGCCTCCTCCTACCCCATTTTTGTTTTCCACGAGTTGTGCAAGCAAAGCTATTTATTACAGGGATGGACACACTCCTACCCAAAATATGTCCCTCTTTGCTACAGCACTGAGAACCTCTCATCAAACAACACCATGGAGTATCTGCCTGCATGTTTGGTCATGATTCAGGATGTCCCTCAGGGCTATGAAAATCCCCTTAGAGGATGGTATCCTGCATGGCACCTGAGCTGGTCCACTGAGATGGGAGCTTTGGCCATGGCCAGAAGTCACAGTCCCTTTTCCTTCTCCCCTTTAGAGTTTTGCCAGTACTTTCCCAGTCAGTTAAAAGACACAGCAGTTGTTTCCCTGGCAAGAGCTGCAGCACCTCCCTGAGCTCAGACACTTTTCCACAACAACCAGCACAATGCCCATGAGCTCAGCTTCTCTCTTGTTTCAGGCCAAACACCAGCCTTGTTCTTTTTGCTCTAGATATGCACGAATTTTGTCTGGAAAAGAAAACTCATTGTCTTTGAGCCCCATCTACTCACACCCTTCTTGCCTAAGGGGCTCTTTCCATGCACTGCAAACCCCTTGGAAATGGTTTGGCAAAGGAGAAGCAGCTCCCTGTTGACACCTGGACTGGCAGCTCAGTGTGACCCACTTTGAATCAGGTGCCAAGCAGTGCCTGTTTGAGACCAGAAGGGAATCAGCTCCTGACAAAGCACCACAGCAGATGGGCCCCTGTTTATTCCATAGGTGGGCAGCATCTGCAAGTCCAGCTGCTGGAATTTAAAAGCAGGAGCCTCTCTCTGTCTGGGCAGAAAGGACCTTTCCAGAGGCCAAATCTACTTCTGACAGCAGTGCCAGAATCACCCTGTCCTCCTCCATCTGCCAGAAATACCCTGGCTTGATGATGGCTTTATGCAGATTATATGGTCCAGAATGGGGCAGCATCCCCTCTCCATTACAATTTACCTCCTCAGGAGGGTGCAGGCCTTGCATATGGCTGTTGTTTGTACTTGTATAAACAAATAATGATTGTAAGCAACAATAAAAATGTGAAATATCAGATTTTTTTTATTTTACGTACCCGAGCACAAGCACAGGAAGTTTTTACAAGTCTTCGGACAAATGTCTGAGAACAGCTGAAACATAATTCGACCAACTAGAAAGTAATTTAAAAAAAAATAATTAAAGTTTTAGAACTGTTTGAAATAAGAAATTCTGCTTATAAATCAATCTGTATGTTCTAAAAATGTAATTTTAGGAGAAAAGGTTATTTTATCAAGTAGAACAAGAAAACACCTTAAGTATGCATATATTAAAACACACAGCTAGAAAGTAGAATAAAATAATTGTTAAAAAAAAGGACATTAAATAATAATATTCCATCCAATTTCTCAGAAGTCCTAGAGATTCCACTGTGATTTGAACCTGGAAAGCCAAGCTGATTTACTAAAATAGTTTAATCATGTCAGATCTTTTCCATTTTGAAAATGATTTCCCATAAATACAGCTCCTCAGAGAGATGGAGCAATTCCCTCCTCAATTACTGTGTTTATACAAATACATTAATAATCACATTTCCACAGTTTTCCCTGTGATCATTACCTACAAAATCCAACTGGCTTAGCTCCATATTGTGCTGAGGATTACAGCTGCATTGGCACTCTTGGCCTAAAATCCTTTGGTTTAAAAAAAACCCCAGATAAACCAAGCAGGGAAGATGAAAGGCAGGCAGGACTACTGCTCCACTTGCCAGGTACTGAATGAACCAAGTATTTTCTCTTTGTTACTGGTGGTAGTTTTGCTATGGACATTCCAAATCTGTTAAAATACTGCTGAAAAGTGGTTGAATTAAAAAAAAAAAAAAACTGTTTTAAAACTGATTTACATTTTTTATTTTATTTTCCAAGATACTGGGATGTATAGTACTAAATAAACAAACAAAAAAAAACCCACAACAAACTGCTCCCAAATGTATGAAATCTTAAAAAATTACATAATTAATACAGGAAAAAATGGTATCTCTGCAGGTTGTAAAATAATCCATAGAAGCCTCACTGTTGGGCAGGATTACAAGGAGACCAGTAATAATCTGTCAATGAGCACTACACTCTAGTGGTGCACACTGGTAAGACTTCATCATTTTAAAAAGTAACTACTCCAGGAATAACTTCTCCTTTCTTTCCTTTAAAGAAACAGAAAATTTAAATTCAATGTATTTAATTCAATACTTAGTCACAAAAAAAATTTTTTTGAAAGGCTTCTAAGAAACTGCATACAATTTTAAGGTGCTGTCCAAATATATACAATTATAAGATGGTGAATTGTTGGTTCAGAAAGGAAGAAATAAAATGACAGCACCACTACTTGATAATCTTAGACAAAAATTCAAGATGCCTTGAGCTGCTGAAAGGTCTGTATCTCATCAACTGCAGTAAGAATGTTCTCTATGCATTCATCACCACAGCAGGAAAATCCAAAGGAGATGGGTAAGGAGAGTGTCCAAAGAATGAAGAAATAGGGAATATTCAAAGATCTCCTATCAAACAGCAGCTCTGTAACTAGCACTATTTGCAAGTGAATAAACCATTCTAAGCTGTGAGGATTGAAGATTCCTACAAGGAACACAACAGAGAAGACAGTTTAGCAGAAGAGTTATCAATTTTCATTATAACCCAGGAATTCAGGAGAACACAAACACCACTCCTCTCCTGCAAAATCACCAACTGAACAGTGACTGAGAGCTTTAGAGAGCCATGTCCAGATTTTACAGAATCATGGGAGAGAATCTCAGAATGGTTTGGGTTGGAAGGGGCTTTAAGGATGATCCAGTTCAAGGTCTACTGCCATGGGCAGGGACATCTTCCACTATCCCATTGCTCCAAGCTCCATCCAACCTGGCCTTGGACACTCCCAGGGATCCAGGGGCAGCCACAGATTCTCTGGGAAGTTTTGCCAGGGCCCCAGCACCCTCACAGAGAGGAATTTCTACCTAATACCTGATATAAACACATCTTCCTTCAGTTTAACACCAATCCCCCTTGTCCCATTGCTCCATGTCCCTGTGAGTCCCTCTCCAGCTCTCTTGGGGCTCCTCTAGATCCTGGAAGAGACTCAAAGGTCTCCCTGGAGCCTTTTCTTCTCCAGGCTGAACAGCCCCAACTCCCTCTGTCTCTGCAGGAGAAGATTCCTCCTGCATTCACTGTGTGAAAGAACACACGACACTTTCCAGGGAAAAAGCTGTCACTACCCCCATCCTGCTCTCCAGCCCAGCTGCTGCTTCACCAAGGTGCCAGCTGCCAAGTTACTGAGGGCTGCTACTCCCTGCAGGCTCCAGAAGGGATTTTCACCCTGAGGCATAAATTGTAGGATTTTGCTGCAAGCCCTACTTCACAAACCCACCACATTTAGCACCTGAAGCAGCAGACACCACCACCGTGGGGTTCCATTGCAGGAACTCTCTTATGTTCTTGCAGATGACAAGGCAGAAGATGGAAAGAGACATTCATAACGGAGGTATCAGTTTCAGCAGTATTTTTCACCAGTGCTTTGTCAATAACCAACTCTGCCAGGTGCTCATAAAATCACAGCATGATTCGTGCTGGAAGGGATCTTAAATCATCCATGAGCAGGGACACCTTCCACTAGATCAGGTTACTCCATGCCCCATCCAGCCCAGCCTGGTCTTTTTATGTCTTTTAATCCTACAAATTGTAATGCACATATATCCAACATCCAAAGATTACAGATGCAGTTTATAAGATAAGGGCTTTCTCCTCCATAAAACCTGGAGCACTGCTTACCCAGCTCCATCCAGCCACAGAAAACGCTCCTGAGCCACAAACCACACACGGTGTATCCATCTGCTGGGTTACTGTCTGCATTTTACTGCAACTGCATGAATATCACCAGCGCTGAAAGGCTGTATTTTCCACTGACAAACAGGCAATGAAATGTGCCAGAGAAAGATCAAAGCCATTTTCACACCTTGGTCAAAGATGCATGAAAGGACAGCTGCTAACAAAAAAAATTAAGAGAAGTGTGTATGATTAGAACCTACGAATCTTTCTGTTGTCTTATCCCTCACAAAAAAAACCCCAACAAAAATCTCATTTTAAACTTGGAGCTGAGGTACATGCTGATATAACACAGATAAAAAAAGCATTTGAGATGCTGCTTATTTCCCCGGATTTAGACACCTCTCCTCTGAAATGATCCACCTTCACTGCAGAGAATTTCCAAAGCTTTCTTCAGCTTCATTTCCTCGATGCAAAGGTTAAATGATCTGATGAGGGAGCAAGCCCTCTGTGACTAACCACAATATTTGAACAGTAAATTAAATAAACAAACAAAAATCGCTAAAAAAAACCCCAGTCAAGCAGGCAAAAGCTGCTCACAAACCTACCCAGAGTGCTCAGTTGGCTTTAACCAAGAAATGAGCCAGCACAGACACCTCAATTCCAGGCTAAAGTAAAAACTGCTGGGATTACATTTGCTTATTATTCATGAAACAATAATTTGATAAAGTATTCTTTGTAAGCAGGCTTTGAACTTATTTCTTAAAGAATCAGAGTAAGTGGTGAAAGAAATATGTACATTACATACAGCAAGTGATGCCTGTATAAAATCTAAGCTGTTTGCAGATTTGATGAAGTGCTCTCTGCAGCTAATGAGCTGTACCAACTACAGAATCCAGAAGGCAAAATGACCAAAAATAACCCAATTTCAGAACTCTGTCATCAAAGTAAAAGATGAGGGGTTTTTTTTTGTTTTGTTTTTGAACTCCTTTACAATTTTCTAGCTGAGGAAGAACTAGTACTTGATTCAAATTAAGAGGTGGAAACTCAGGGTAGGAATATCCATGCAATACTGAAATAAGGGCTCCTGTTAGCAACGTTTATTAAAATAATAATTGATTTCAAATGTTTATTGTTTCAATGATAAATCCTCCAATTTAGCTGCTTAACTTTTTGGAAAAAAAAAAAAAAAAACAAAACCAAAAACAAACTTGGGAACCAAACACATTGATTCAAGCTATTTTTCAAGTAATGTGAACTGTTTTGCTACATTTTATTATGTTTGGATCACACAGGCATCAAGTTCAGCTACACACTCCCAAAACAATCCTGGTTTTTCCGAGCTATCTCTACTGGATTTTTCCTCAATTTCTAAGAGCAAACCAAACAAGAGGTACTTTTCCCCAGCCTANACCCGGTTTTTCTGAGCTGTCTCTACCGGATTTTATTTTTCCTCAATTTCTTAGAGCAAACCAAACAAGAGGTACTTTTCCCCAGCCTATCAGCAGGAATATCCTGCTGAAGGAGAAAGCAGGGATTACAACCAGCGAGACAATGATGCACAGCCCAGGACGGCTGCCAAGGGCCCAAAGGCTCAGACAGATTTCCATACGAGTTTAAATAACAGCTCACTAAAAAGGGCCCTATTTGAATTTTATTAATTTGTTTATCCTTAAATCTGTGAACGCTAAGGCACATGAATTGTAAAAAAGCTGCTTCAAAGGAGAAATGTGGCTACAGTTTTCAGGGAAATAAAAACCTTAGCATGGAACAAGAATGGATTTTATTTAAAATATGAGTTTCAAGAATGGATGCCCCAGGTCCCCTGAGCAGGGCTCTGCAGCCCTGACAGATGAACACTTTGTTAACACCTCCCTGCCCCACCTGCTCCCTTTGCAAGGAAAACCCCCACAACTTCTGTTCTTCCCCCTGCTCTCCAGCCCATAAAAACACAAATACCACCTGAAGTTCCCTCCATTCCCTTCTTCCCTGGTCTCCACAAAACCAAACTTATTTCTGTCCTGCACACACCAAACATTCCCTGGGGTCGGTTTTCCAGGGATATGGAAGTGAGAGGCAGCACTTGGCTCCCTCCTGGCACAAGAGGCTGAGCAGTTTTTATTTTATTTACTGATCCAACTTGTTCCAGACCTCAAGGTGAGACTTCAGGGTATTTCACCCTGCACTAACAACAGTTCCACATGATTCCACATTTTTATTCTGAATAATTTTTTTTAATTGAATCAATTCCTTTCAAATCTCCATCTTCCCACCCCTGAGAGGGGTTTTCTCCATATGGGATCCCTTTGGCTCCTGTGGTCCCACACACAGTTGGTTGCCCATGGGTTGAGGGACAGCCAAAGTTCTGGGTTCTATTTTCTGCCAATATAGAATTTTTTCCCCTGTAAAAATTAAAAATTAATGTGGAGCCAGCTGAGAACAGTTTCTGTCTTTAGGAAAGGTAACAAAAACCCCATAAAACATCACTGGGTCTATTACTGGAGTCACAACAGAGTGACTATTGCAGGGGAGCTTATTTCACATAAATTCATAGCAGCTGAAATCCCAAAATACACCAAACTTCAGGTTAAAGTGACTCAAAAGACAGAAGTAAGGAAAGACCAGACTGGCTGTTATGAGAAGGGACACACCTCAGGAATGAAAGAAACTCAAGTGGAACAAATCAATGAGCCAGGGGTCAAACAGTAACAGAAGATAGGAGAAAAAAAAAAAAGAAAGAAAAAAAAGAGATTTGATAAATTATTCTATGAATAAGAATGAAACAAAGCAAAACTGAGTAAATTTACCAAACTTTATGATGGATGAAGCCAGTCAGGGGGTGGGGTGAGGAGAGGAGATGTGGGAAAAAGATCTTGGATGGCCACAGGAACGGCTACAGCAGCCAAGTGCATCTGTGACATCCTAGTGGGACATCTGTTCCAATTATCACGGTACCTGAAAGGCTGCAGCTTCACACAGATTTTGCCTCACAGAGGAAAGACAGAATTATTTAAATAAGCATCTGCTGCCATCTCAAAATTCTTGGAATACTGTGAGCAGTTTAATCCTGTGCACACACTCTCTGTGCCCAAATCCACTGGTGGGGGCCCAAAAGAAGGGAGAAGCAGTTTGTGCCAGTATTAAAATAAATGCTTCTTCCTGATTTGTTTTCTATTTGCCCTTTAAAAATTAGGAGCCACAACCTGCATTCATCATTAAAAAAAAAAAAATGCTTAACTGGCAACTTATTTGAAAGCAGACTAAATTTAGCTTTAAAAAAACCACCAAGCCAACAAAGTTTGCCCCACTGCAAGAGGCAAGTACCAGCTGGCACTGAGTTTATTCCAAGAGTCCGTAGCTGTAATAAAATATGGACACAAAAGCTGTAATAAAGCTTCAGGAAGCACAGCCAACGCGGAGATATTCACTCCTGCATTTTCCAAGGGATCTTATTAAGAGTAAAACTGACCTGAGTTTTAATTGCTACAGGTATCCTGGCACACCCTGGCTGGGCAAGCAAAGCCTGGAAGGGGAGAGCCAAGATTTGGCAGCTGCGTGGGGGGAATGTTTCTAGCCACGCAGCAACCTACAGTGTAAAAAAAAAAAGGACACAGTTTTGTGTTCTGCAGGCAAAAAGATGCTTCCAGTGCTGCAAGAGGCACATCCCCTTCTCTCTGCATTTTGTGGAGATGTTGGTGCAGCTTTTCACTGCACACAAGGTTGGGGCAAGGCCCTTTTTCTTGGCTTGCAACAAAATGCAGGGCTGTTCTGTTCCCCACTTCTCCCTACACCTCCTAAAACTGAATAAGCATATCAGCTTATTTATTGGAGCCAAAATAAGCAAAATGTTCATTTGGAAATCTGTTGGCAGCTTCAAAGTTAAAATGAATACCTCACTAGTGCCAGCAGGTGAGCACATCTCTCAGAGTTAGTGCTTGGTGTCATCTGGAAGCACTGATTTACCACTTGATTCAGCTTTTGAAGGTCATCTTAGAGCTAAGAGAGCAACGTTTAAGCTTTTTAAACATATCCTTAAATCCCGAGACAGAGTTGCATGGTGAATTAATAAACAGGCACCAGAAAAAAGCAGAGTGCCCAGACAGCACGCAAGTCCTAACACCAACATTTTTACCAACTGTCATTTTTCCTGCAAAAATCCAAGCCATGAGTCAGGTGCAATGAAACCAGCAGGGCTCCAAGTCTGATGTGGAGCTGGGAGATTCCTGTTACTTTCAAGAGAAAATAAATGCAGACTGACACAAACAGAGCCAAAGCCCTGGGTCTGCTCCAGGTAACTCAAGCTCTGCACCACCAAGAACACCAACGCTGCAATTCCTCCCTGACAGCTCTATCAGTCACCAAACCCAAAGAGGTTTGGGGGAGAACAAGGTAATCCACTTTCACTCGACATGTACAGCTCAAGGCTGAGGCAGGAGAGGTTATGAAATGAGAGCAGCAACCTGTGCAGGGAGAGCAGAGAAAACAGCGCAGGGAGAGATCCTTCAGATGGAGTCAGAACAACAACAAAAACACCACACTAAACCTAAAAAGATTAACAGCAAATGAGATTGAGAATGAATTGTCTTTGCTCTAAATCAATCCCATCAAACCACCATTCCTAACAGGAAACCCACCCAACCTCAAACAGTTTTAGTTGTCTCATTCCATAGTAAATTCCACCCGAAATTAAAGCAAGGGAACGTGTTGAAACTCCATTCACATCACCACTTATCTCCTCATTGGAAGTATTCAGAAAACACAGTGTCAATCAAAATAACTCAGAGAGGAGTTANCTTTGCTCTAAATCAATCCCATCAAACCACCATTCCTAACAGGAAACCCACCCAACCTCAAACAGTTTTAGTTGTCTCATTCCATAGTAAATTCCACCCGAAATTAAAGCAAGGGAACGTGTTGAAACTCCATTCACATCACCACTTATCTCCTCATTGGAAGTATTCAGAAAACACAGTGTCAATCAAAATAACTCAGAGAGGAGTTACAACAGCAACAGATTTTATAGATACGCCCTATCAGGTCTCTAAAGTTAGGACAGAACCTCTCTCCTGAAATTGTGGTGAAAAGAAAACGCTCAAAGGGTTTCAGTTGCATCTGAATGAGGCTCAAATTTGGAATCTCTGAGATATGAGCTCTTAATTCAAAGGTTTTAGGAGACACATTGAAGCAGAAAATGAAAGCGAAAGCGCAATGAAGCCATCACACACATTCATTTTTCTAGAGACAAGTGGTAGCAAGATAAAGCACGGAGTATGTGTGAGACAACTAATATGAATTGATAAATGCGTGTTCAAAGAGATGGGTGAGAAAATCTCCACTCCCATCTTTACAGAGAGGGGGGAAAACACAAGAGGGAACCAAGCTGCTGTTGAGCATTAAAACTCACAGCCCACAGCTTCTGGGCATCACACTTGTGTAGGGAAAATCTGAGTTAAAAGACGGATTTATTCTAATTGTTAGGTTTTTTTAACAGGTCAGCTGGTGAGGTGTTCTGTGCTTCTATGACTGAATGCCCAGTTCTTCCTTTACATTCAGGATAAGAAAAGATTTAGCCCAGGTGACCTCCTAAATTCCTTCCCAATTTTAATTACTGTATCATTTAAAAAATACTTATAGGAGTAAATATCCAGTCTCCTCACAGCCTGCCCCGATTTTCCAGAGTTTATAGAAGTGGCATAACAAAGGTATACCAGAAAAGGTGTAATACATCACCAGACGGCTTTTTACCTTCAGAACAGCGCTTTTCAGCCCTGCCGAACCTTTGTATTCATGTTTGCGAATAAAAATTCTCAAGGGAGAATGAGGAGCACCCAGCACACCAGAAAACATCCCAAGTTATTAAAAAGTAACTCAGAAATAACGCATCAATGGCCAAACTCGCCGCTAGCGGCTTGGGCCCATTATGCGGGCAAAAACGTGATTTAAAAGCCCCAAAGACAGCCTTACCTGGCTCCCTGTTGATCTCTATCTCGAAGAAGCACTGGGGCCGGTCCTGCACCCCCATGGCCGCCCCTCGGCCTCGCCACCTGGACACAAAGCAGAGAAGGAGCCCCCGCGGTCCCTCCTTCCGTCCCTCCCTCCTCACCCAGGGGTTCAATTACAGCGGGGCGGCTCCGCCTCAGCCTCGACCCCGGCGGTGGGGGAAACTCGCTCTGAGGGG
>VWYP01000080.1:72302-85085 GCA_013400435.1 Pycnonotus jocosus
CCTTTCAATTCGATGTTGCAAAAACAACCCCCCAAGAAAAAAAAAAAAAAAAAAACAAACAAACCACAACCAAAAAAACCCCCCCAAATTTTGCGAGTATAAATAAACTCTCAGAAGATTATGGATGGAAAATGTTCGCTGCAATGCATTCTTGGTTCCCCCTCAGGATGAGAAGGTGGCTGCTGCCAGCCCAGGATCATCCTGCTCAGTCTCAGCCTTGCCACGTCTTAGAAACTCAAAAAAATTTAAACCAAATACATTTTAATGATTGCAGCAAGCCATAGGTTATTTATTCCGCATTGGGGATGTTGGACCGTGCTGGAGTGTGGAAGTGGTAACGAGAAATTGAAGCGTCAAACTGCTTAGGAAGGAATATTAAAACTGTAAATCCTCAGCCTAACACATCCTGCAGGCCAAGTCACTTCACACCAAGGATATCCAGAAGCTTAGAGCAGTTTGTTTTATTAATTTAATTTATATAAATACTCTTGTAACAGTACCTTTAGTAATTCCACAAAGAAGTTTTGTTTCTTTCTAAGCCTGAAGGACACTTAGTCCTCAGCACTCAAAAAGCAAATTATTTCCAATGTTTCTCAAAAGTTGTACAAACCAGAACTCTGCAGTAATCTTACCTGGCAGCAGTATCTGCAATTATGTCCTTGTCTGAGGAGAAATTCAGAGGTTTTAGATGAAAAAAACACAAAACCCTGCTGAGAATAAAGTAGCAATGCTGAAATCACAGGATGTTTTAGCAGTTGGGAATGCAGCAGAGTGGGATTGTTTTGGATGTAATTTATCTATAGTTTAATGGTTGCTGTCACGATAGTGTTTGAGGATCTCTTGAAGTTTTAACAGCCAGATTCTGTCATTCTTTATTAGGTCTAATAATACATGATTGTGCAAGTGGTCCCTCAGGAGTCCTGTCACTGGAGTTGTCACACTGGTTTGCTGGTCCTTGGGGGGATACTTACAGGGTAAGCTGTCAAAAAATGTGGGGAAAAAAAAAAAGTAGCAAATCTGGTCCTCAATTATTTGGCTGTGAATACTCTTATAAAGTAGAAGGATGTTATTTGCATCACTTTTCCGTGGTAGCTGAGAAACAAAGCTACTGAGAGTTTGAGTTGCAGGAGGTCTGCAGGAATTCCTTGTAGAATTAAAATTTGAAAACATGTCTCCTTGATTTCCTTAATCTTCAAATAGATTATTAATTCCCTTTCACCTGCAGTTTCTTGCTTTTTTGTCCTCAGAATATGAACTTGCTGGAGGCAGATGAGCAAATAAATAAGCAGAAAGTCTCAAAAAAGACATGGAAATGTGCTGCTTGCTCTTGATGAAAATAGCAAAGATTATGAACAGTAAAAAAAAAAAGAAGTTGATTTCAAGCCCTGATTATTTTAATAAAGAAGCAAATTGGAGAGAAGTTCTGATCGCTTGGGAGATAAGCTCTTAAGATCATGTCTAGGACTGGAGCTGATAAATATGCAGCTTGGTGGAAAAAAAAAAAGATATCCAAAAGAAGAGTTTCTGAAGCACATCTGAGGCCAGTCTTTTGAAAGATGAAACACTCAGTTACAAATGAAGATTTTTTTTTTTTTTTTTCCTCTCGTGTTCCTTTCTGGGAGCTGCTGCAGATGCTGCTCTGGTCACATCCTGTGTCCATTGAAAGCAGTGACAAAGTCCCCTTTGATGGCAGTGGCTCTGGGTGTAGGCTGTGTGAGGGGGATCACACTCAGCACGGTTATGAATAATTGCTTCTCTATCAGTCTAGTTTTTGATAAGCCATACATTTATGAAACACTTTATGAAATAAATAATGAAAAATTATTTTAGCTTTTTATAGGCTAAAATTTTCCTGGTTATTTTCCAGTCCAAGATCCAGGTTTATCCTACCTCAAATTGACTTTAGAGATTTCCTGGTGGTACAATTCATGCCTAAGAATGCACGTTGACAAATCTTGGCTGGAAGCTGCATTCTTTCCTGACACAGAGCCCTCTTGGTCTGGGAGGTTGAAATGTAGGAGGCTGCAGAGCTCCAGAGCCTATGGGCATTTTGGGGTAAAACTGTGTGAACTGGGGCACAGACTAATTTCTAAAGAGTCTTTGATTGCCTTAATAACTATTAGTCTCCATGTGGCCATGAAAGCTTGAATTAAGCAGCTTTTGTTTAGGTATTTGTAGAGGCTTTTCCTTATCTTTCTTTGCAAATTCCATGAGTGGAACCTGAGACTGCAATGGGAAACATTTTTTTTTTTTTTCTGAGCAACAAGTTGTTTGTGGAGGGCCTCTTGCCTGAAAAACCTCTGCTCTGCTCCTTGGTGCTGAGCATTTTCCTACCTAGTTTGTTACTTAAGGAAGAGAAAGAAATTCCAACAGAGCTTTTCATTATCTGGGTCATTTGGGTTCGGGGCTGGTGCTCAGAATACTTAGGGGATTCAAATTCATGGCTGCTTGTTCAAAATCACACTCTTCACTGTTCTCTGCAGATTCTGCTCCAGGAGGGATGCAAAGTGTTGACACCAGGAGAAGAACTGACACGGAAATCTTCACGGGGGTCACTGAGGTTTTGAGCATTGAAAGATAGAAAAAGAGCCTGAAAATTCCACATTTAAATTTAGAAAAACTTGTTACTGAAGAACAGATGAGCACCTGGAGTGATGCCTTCAGTCAGTCAGTCATGCAAAGCCGTTTCTTTGGTATTTGTTATGAAAAGTAAATATTGCAGTCCAGAATAACTGAAAAGGGGCTTTAATTATGCCAAGCCACAGTGCTGAGCACACACGAAATTAAAAGTGAAAGGCTGATAGGCAGTTTATCTGTTGAACAAATGGGAACAGCAAAAAGGGGCTTCACTAAAAAATCCCCAGGTCAGCATCTGAGTTTAGAGAGCTAAAGGGGAGGAAATAGCACATTCAAGCAAAACTTTTATCCCAGGGCTTTTTCTGGGAAGAAGCATTGATAAGGGGACACACTTGGACAGGATACAGGGGTACCTGTAACCTCAGGCACCCAAACGCTGCCTGTGGGTCTTCTCCTGCCTCAGGCTTCCCTTTCCACTGGGATTTCCTGTGAACCCACTTAATACCTGAACCACTAACACACTTCCTGCAGGATTACTGAGCATCCCCCCATCCTGCCCTGAAGCTTTAGGAGTGTTTCCATCCCTGGCATGAGTAGGTGGCCCCATCTGCTATCCAGGCAGTAAACAGAATTTGTTAATGACTGCCCCAGCGTGATAGAAATATCAGCAAGTCATTAATCCATTATGTGTGAATTGCTTAATGGGCAGAGAATATTCCTGTGCTTGTGGCTTCTTCAGGCCTTGAAATCCACATTTCATCCAAGATGCTACAGGATGATCCCTACCTCCACAACCTTTCTGTCTACCTACATGCTTATTTGCTCTCCTGCCTGCATTAGTATGAGTTCTCCCCAAATAATTCTACAAAAATCTCTCAATTTTTTAATGTAAAATCATCTACTGTGTGTAGATAAAGGGGTTGATGATTTTACATTTCCTTAACTAAGAAATGCCTGATGTGTGGGTCGGTGTCTTGTGAATGTCTCAGGATCACACTTGGCCTGATCCCAACCCCAAAGTGATTAATTCTTTTTTTTTTTCATTTACTTCAAGGTGTTATAATTCAGAATTACTAAAAAAAAACCCCACCTCGATGTCTTGCTAGCACTCAAAACTATTCTTTATGCAAAGGCAGAAGTGTATTACCTCATATCAGACAAGATTTACCCACTCAGTAACACTCAAACTAGGTCAAAACAAGAGGTTCGTTTCTACGGCGTATAATTAACCAGTGCAACCTGGTGCTGCGGGAGATTGCGGAGGTTAATGATACTGTGTCTGCTTCTGCATGTGGAGTCCTGCGTGGAAAGCTGGTAAGTGGGACACACTACAGAACAGCAGCACAAGGGAGTTTTTACCCTTTCCAATAAAATTAGATGGTTTGTGTTACCGTGTTCTTGCCATCTCCCATCTGTCTCCCTGCGCCTCTTGTCTCTCGTATTAAATCCTGAGCTCTCGGAGTGGGTGACAACAGAGAGCTTTTGGTAGGGACTTTGACAACCTCTATTGGTCTGCTGTCGGGAAAAGGGATAAGGCAATTTTGCCTAAAAGCCTGCTCTTGTTCAGAAGTGACACTGAGGCAGAGATTAGAAATAAAAAATGGTACTGAGCAAGTAGAAAAGGAAAATTCATGTGTATTGCTGGAGGCAGCCACACAAGCCTGTAAGAGGCTTGGTATGAAGTGTAATATCCCCAGGATCTCTCCAATTCAAACTAATATTTAATTAATAGCTTTTGGAGGGAACATGGCATGCTGGCTCCTCTCCCCTAGATTTTTCCCTTTCTTTTTTCCCCCCTAAAGTTTAATTTACCTTTTTGCTTTTGCATTATTAAAGATGTGTAAACCCAGCTCGATATTCTCACCCAGCACCATCTGAGAACACTCTGTTATGCAGCTTGAAACGCTCAAATCCGAGTCAGCTCAGGTGCTTCAGAGCTTGTTAGCTTTAGCTCAGACAGCTTCTGCAGCCCGGTGCCAGCGCCGGCTTGCGGGAGGGATTGTTAATTAGCTGAGATGCAAATGTACTCAGAGATTCGGGGCCCTGCCTGTGCTGGGCACCATCAAAGCAGCTCTGCAGAGCAGCAGAGATTCATCACTTTGCTGCGCTGAGCCAGAAATGACTTCACGTGGTACCGGTGGGACGCCTTGTCACTGCTGTCCCAAACTTCCTGCTCCAGGAGTGTGACATGTGGCACAGAGAGGCTGGAGCTGGCTCCAAGCAGAACCAGCTGAGCTCTGCATCGCGCCGAGACCCAAATTGGCCCCGGAACAAGCGCAGCTCCATTTGTATGCACTGCTGATCCTGAACCATTAAATCGTATGGAAACCACGCTGACTCCACACAAAGCTGTCTCGGGGACAGATAAATCCATACAGCTGCCAGTGCTTTAAAAATAAAGAATTCAAGGCACAGCGCAAAGGGAACTGGGTGAAATGTAGTGGCCCCTGTGAGCTGGGAGGTCAAACTAATTGATACAGTGCTTTGTTCTGCTGTTAAAGCGGTGAATCTGCAGCTGAGGCTCCAGAGCAGAGTGATAATAACAGCAAGAGCGGTGCCAGTAAGGAAAAGACAAGCAGTTGGCAGAGCCGTGGCTGCAGTGAGCTGGGGAATTCACAGAGGATCTGAGTAGACAAAAAGGAGCAGCTTCCTGCTCTTGAACCTGAGGAATGAACAGAGAATCCTGGTAACAAATGAGGGCAGAGAAAAATTCAGGTCAGCAGGTCAAGGGAAGTGATTCTGCCCCTCTACTCTGTCCTCCTGAGACCCCACCTGGGGGTGCCCTGTCCAGCTCTGGAGTCCTCAGCACAAGACAGACATGGATCTGTTGAAGCTGGTCCAGAAGAGGCCATGGAGATGCTCCAAGGGCTAGAATCTCTTCTCTGGAGCCAGGCTGGGAGAGCTGGGGGTGTTCACCTGGAGGACAAAAAGCCCTGAGGTGACCTCAGAGCCCCTTTCAGTGCCTAAAGGGGCTCCAGGAGAGCTGGAGAGAGAATTTGGAGAAGAGCCTGGAGTGAACAGGGGGAATGGCTCCAGACTGAGAGAGGGCAGGATTAGGTGGGATATTGGGAAAAAATTCTTCCCTGTGAGGGTGGTGAGACCCTGGCACAGGGTGCCCAGAGAAGCTGTGGCTGCCCCTGGATCCCTGGAAATGTCCAAGGCCAGGTTGGGCACGGCTTGGAGCAGCCTGGGATAGTGGAAGGTGTCCCTGCCCATGGCAGGGGGTTTGGAACATGATGATCTTTCAGGTCCCCTCCTTCCCAAACAATTCTGTGCTTCTATGACCCTGTGAGATTCTGGCTTGTGGGTACAGGCAGGATGGATTCCTGCAGGGAGTTCCGGCAAAGAGATGGGCAGTTTCTATTGGAGGAATGAAGGATTGCCAGAAGTCCTCGACTGGCACAGTGCCTTTAGAGAACAGCAGTAATAAAACACTCAGTGCCTCCTGGTAGCAGTGCTGGTAATACCCATCCAGATGAATATTGATGTTGATATAAATAAAGCTCTATGCCATTACAATCAGCTAAGGTTAGGAAGAAATTATTTTTCCGGATTGAACAATTAAGTGCAGTGTGTGCACTTACGGGTAGAGCAGGTTGGAAGAAGAGAAGGATTTATGTTTTCTTCTGAAACATTCAACACTGGCCACTGTCAGAGACAGGAAACTGTATTGATCTGTTTGGGAATGACAATCTCTCTTTCCTGCAGCAGCAAAATATCTGTGCTGGGAGTTCAGTGTCTCACTTAATTTGATACTAAAAGATATCTTGGTGGACAGAGATATATAAAACTCTAGCACGAGGTAGTGAAAATCTTATTTATGCCTCTGCATAGGAAGAGTTTGCCTTATGATAAGACAGGAGCATAAAGTAAAACCTGAATTTAAACGTGTCAATAAAATGTAAATCAGGAAGCAGCCAACCTTCATCTTGCTTCCTTCCAGTGCATGCCAAAACTTCCCTTCCAGTGTGAGAAATTGGGATTGGGCACGTGAGAAACCACACAGAGATTTCAAAAATTATAGAACAGTTTGTGTTGGATGAGACTTTTTAAAGATCATTTTGTGGCAGGTGTCATGTAGGTGAAATATCCTGTACCTGCAGCTTGGATATCCTGATCAAATCATGTGTTCTCAGTCAAAGCCAGATAAATGTTGATGGAGGATTATGGATCAGCTGGGAAATCATTTCTGTTACATTCTGCATCACCCTTTTAGATTTAGTCCTGGTGCTCCAATCTGCCAAGTGTTTGTCCAGGGGATTGGCCTGCCCTTTGGGAGAGTAATAATGAATAACTAAGCCTTTTGCCATCACAACAATAATGAAGTTTTAATGGTGAATTAAGGAACAGAATGAGGGAAAATCCAGCCATAAAGCTGTTGCTGCCAGTTGGTATCTAACTAGAGACAGTCAGATGTGGAAGTGTCAATGGATGTGGGTAAATGAAGGAGCGATAAAATCACACCATGTCTATAAACATAAATTCAGGATCAATACAAAAGAGTGGCTGCACAGATTCAGCCTCAGATTCTGAGGCAAGAGACAGCTGTAAACCTTGCATATAGGTTTGTATATGGAACTGGGGCTGTTTAGCCCCGAGAAAAGGAGGCTCAGAGGGGAGTTTTGGTCTCTACAATTCCCTGATGGGAGGATGCAGCCAGCTGGGGTTTGGTCACTTCTCCCAGGGAATAGTGACAGAACAAGAGGAAATGGCCTCAAGTTGCACCAGGGCAAGTTTAGATTGGCTATTAGGGAAGATTTCTTCATGGAAAAGGTGGTCAGGCATTGAACATGAACAAGATGCCCAAAGAAGTGGGGGAGTCACCATTTCTGGAAGGATTTAAAAGATGTGTAGATGTAGCACTTAGACAAATAGTTTAGTGGTGGCCTTGGCAGTGTTAATGGTTAATTTTAATTTTAGAAGACCTTGACAACCTAAACGATTCTGTGGTTCCATTCTATGACTCTTTATGCCTAGGATGTTAGATCCTGGCTACACTAAAAACTGTTTCTTCCACATTCTGTGAAGTGCTGGCCACTTTAATGCTACAGATCAACATCTGCAGAGCTGACCAAACTGAAACCCACAGAAGAGGAAAAGGTTTGGAGTGTAATTTCTGACCCAAACACTGGATGCTGAGCCTAGTTAGAACTATGAGCCAAGGAAAATAATTGAAAAACTTCCTTAAAGGGTATTTAATCACATCTCCATGGCCACGTTTTTTCCTGCATCCTTGCTGGCACTGACAAGTAAGGTGTGGCTGAAACAAATTCTCGTGGTACTATAAATGGGATTAATGTGTCCTTTAATTCTGAGGTGAAAACAATTCATTTCTTGAAGTAAAACTGTGTCTCTGCCTTAATTCTCTTCCTATTTTCCTGCCAGAGCATCACATCAATCATTTTCCTTCCCTAAAGTCAACCTCAGCCACTGACTTGTCTCAAACAATTGTAGGATGAACCTGCTGTCAGAACCACCTTCTGCTGCTTGGCCTGACTGAGCTGCCACTGACCCCTGGCAGGAACTCACTCACGCCCTCTCTACACCTTTTATTTGCTGTTCTACTTACAGGGAAATGGAGGAGAAAACCATAAAAATAACGAGCATGTAAACAACTCTGCCGGGGAGCAAACAGCTCTGAGGAGGAGCCGTGAAAAATCACACAGAGCAGAGAAAGTCTCCGGAGATAAATGGGACTATTTAGGGCAGCCAGACTGTAATTGCAGCGTTTGCAAAAGTCAGCATGAATATGCCACATTATTCCCAGCAAACATCATGTTTGAGGGACACAGCTCATTTTCTGTTCCTAAGGCTGGTGATTTTCTTTTGGTTTGTTCTCTCCCTAATGGAGCAGACTTTTCGGATCATTTTCCCGGTGCTTTGGTCTCTCCCTCGCAGTTTTATGGGCTGTTACCAGCACTGGTGGTATCTGGTGTGTGAAAAGTGAGACAAGTTAATTTGGATTTGATGTAACTGGAATGCTATAGTGCCACGGTTGGATGAGCTTTGTCCTAGGAGGGAGGTTTCTGGGAGAAACAATATCTGTGAGCAGAGGCATCGTCTGCTGAGAGCAGTGAAATGTGGGCTCTTCGGAGGAAAATTGACAAAACAACATTGAAACCACTTGCAAGCCTGAGCTTGCCTCCCTGACTTCTGGGATTTGTGTGAATGTGAGCACATTGTCATTTTCTACATCCTTCCCTGCTTAATACCCACCAAATATTTGTTCTGCAGGATGCGAGGGATGTGTAGGCATTGCTCAGGGATCAGCCTGCAATGAGGTCTTGAAGGATGTAGGAGAAAGATGGGAAAGTTTCTATGAGGGTGGGGAGGCCCTGGCACAGGTTGTCCATGGAAGCTGTGGCTGCTCCATCCCTGGGAGTGTCCAAGGCCAGGCTGGAGGGGGCTTGGGGCACCCTGGGATAGTGGAAGGTGTCCCTGTCATGGCACAGTTTTTGTGGTATCTGAATCCATCACCTCCAGATGCCCCCCCTATGAGTCCAACCCCAAAGGATCATAAATCTGAAATAAAGCCCTTAAGATTTTTAAAGCAAAGACAGCTGGGGTGCTTTTTAAAAAAAATGCTTTCAGGTATTCATATTTGTGCTCTACTCTCCTCTTATGATATCTACAAAGTACCTTTGCTCTGGAGAGCAAGATGGGATTTTCCGCAGTTTCCCATTATCCCAGAATTTTGAACATTAAAACCTCATATTTTAACATTGTAGTAAAACACTTGCCTGGAAATGTTCAAGAAATGGGTGGCTGTGGCACCTGGGGCCATGGTTGGATGGTGAACGTGGCAGTTCTGGGTTAATGGTTGGACCTGATAAACTATTTTTCCAATCAAAATGATTCCATGAATCCATGAGAAGTCTCAAAGGTTGTGTCCCTGAAGCAGGGGAAGGAGCAGTAACACCACTGTTACTCTCTCTTTGAATGAGCAGGGTGTGCTACACCAGTAGTGTCACTCACTGTAGATGCCACAGTTCCTCCTCCTGTTAATCCTTTAATTAATTAATTAAACCTTTCCTCAGGATTCATTAAACAACAGCATTTTAAATGGGCTGTGAGCTCTGGTGCTCCTGCCTGCTGCTGCCAGACCTCAATCCCCCCTCTAATTATCCCTGGCTACTTTTGATAAGCTTTTTTTTAAAATTTGCAGCTCTCCATTGCTGTGCATTCAGCATGAAGGTGCTCCAGCAGGGTGTGTTTGTGTGGTGGATGGTGTTGTTACTCTAAAGCACTAATTCTAAAAATCCTCAGGGGGAAAAAAGGTTCTTTGAACATTATAAAACTCCATATTTGTCTACTGCTAATTAGTCAAATATAACCTGCAGTCTGAATCTTCTTGAAGACTGGAGAGAATAAAAATACCCTGAGAGCAGGTGGGGAAGGGTTAAGAAAGGAAACTCGGGCTGTGAAATTGAAATATTCCTTCTGGCTGGGAGAAAGCAAGAGCACTCATCAAGCACAGAGGCTCTTTATCTGGTGTCTGACAGTGCCACGGGGGACAGCGAGATGCTGCAAACCAAGGTCGTTCCTGCCTCTTTGAAGTGATGCATTCCTACATGCTGGCACTGAGGGAAAAGCTGGACCTCCAGCTCAGCCAGACTGATCAGTGGCACAGGTCAGGGGAAAAAAAAACCAAAGCTGGAAAAGGCAGAAGTATGAGCACCCAAATCCTCAGATACTGAGAGCTAAAAGGGATGAGGAAATTGTCCCATCTGACCTCATTTAGGATTGGATTTTTCCCAAGTATTTCTCCATATAGTCTGTAACTTGTCATGTAAGAGAGGGAAGTACAAGTCAGCAACCTGTGGATGGCAGGTACATTGAAATTCTCCCTTTTTGAGTTGGGAATCAGAGGCAAAAATAAGACAGTTTTTAGGATCAAATCTTACAAAGAATTGAGTACGTATCCACCCCAAGGACTACATGGACACCTCCAAACCAGTGAAGATGGTCAGACACTGGTCTGGACACTTGTCTGTGGCTGTACTGAGCAGTTGTTGGCATCGCTTTGGGATGCTGTTGGCTTCTCCTGACTGACTCAGGCTTGGTCTGAGAGAGCCATGGACCAGCAGAAGGAAGAAGCCAGCCTGTCCTGGGGGGAGAACAGGAGCACAGTTCAGCTGCATCAACAGGAGCCCTGCTCTCAGGTCAGAGGATGAACCCTGACCTTTATTTACAGGTAGAGGTACAGTCAATTAGCTTATTTGTGCGGCAGAAAAATGCCTGAGCTTTTAAACCATGTCTTGTCAATGCTTTCAGCTGCCACAACACATCCTGAGGAGGAGGAGCAGCAGCAATGATGGAAGAACTGTCATAACATTTATTCTGAGTGACCTGTTAGTTCCCAAGAAACACCAAAGCTCTCCAGTAGCAGCTGGCAATTTTTAAAGCCTGAAGATGCTGTGAATTACAGGGGAGAAGGAACAGAGAGAAGGAGACTCTGTTTTAAGGAGCACAAAGCTGCAAACAGCTCCCTCACAGTCCCGGTCAGCTGGAGAAGCTCCTGGCCTGTGTCTGCTCTTAAATGTTAATGCAGTGTGACAAGAGGATGTGCAGGGAGAGAGGAGATTTCATCGGGGCCTTGCATGCTTCACTGAGCTCTACAGCCTCCTCTCTTCCCTGGAATTGTGGCTGCCTTGCTGGAGGGAGTTCTGACAAGGTTCAACCGTGGCCTTGGGTCCCTCTCAGCTGTGAGTGTGTGGGAGGACCTGTCTGGGGTCTCTTTCCTGTATTTCAGGAGCTGCACTGAAGCTCATCCCCTTGCCTGAGGTCTCTCTGTGCCCTGCCTTATGCCTTGCTGATCCTGACCTGATCCTGCCTTCCTGGACCTGCCTCACTGCTTTGGATTTGTCTGGCACCTGCTGGACTCTTGGCCACTCTCACTGGAGCCCTCCTTGCCCAGGTGTTGTGGGAACAAGCCCAGGCTGGGAGGCTCTCAGGGGTGACCATCCTGCATTTCCATTCCCCTCCAGGTCACTGCAGCACCTGAGTGCTCTGACTCTGTCCTGCCCTGTCCTGCACCCTCAGATTGTCCTCTGCCTTGGACACAGGATTCTCCTCCTCATTCTCAGCCACGGTCCCAAATGAATGAAGTGACTGCCAATTTCTTTCACAGATTTATAGAGTGGCCTGGGCTGCAAGGGATCATCCAGTTCCACCCCCTGCCATGGGCAGGGACACCTTCCACTATCCCAGGTTGTTCCACACCCCATCCAGCCTGGCCTTAGGCACTTCCAGGGATCCAGGGCAGCCACAGCTTCTCTGGGTATTCTGTGCCAGGGTCCCAACACTCTCAGAGCCAAAAATTCCTTCCCAATATCCCATTTCACCCTGCCCTCTGACAGTGGGAAACCTCCTTGTCCTGTCACTCCAGGCTGTTGTCCCAAGACCTTCTCCAGCTCTCCTGGAGCCCCTTTAGCCCCTTTAGTCCCTTTAGCCTTCTGTTGTCTGAGTCTCTCAGCCTGGCTCCAGAGCAGAAGTGCTCCAGCCCTCAGAACATCTTTGTGGCCCTTTGAGAGGGGACAGCAGAGGACAGAAGCCCTGACACTTCACTGAAGGGGACAGAAGCCCTGCCACGTCACTGCCCTGCTGGCTGCCCCGTTGGTGTGATCCCAGCACAGGCACAGCCTGTTGGGTGCATCTACACAGCATTGCACCCCAAACTGGTGGCCCCTGGACCCCTTGAGGTGAATCTGGCCTCTGAGGGATGGTATCTGTGCACCAAGCATTGCATACCTGCTTCCCCAAAGCAGGACCTTTGTAAGGTGTGAGGACAAACAGCAATGGGAAAGGAGGTGACTGTCACAGCCCTGAGTGCACAGACAGGTTCTGCAGCCTCTTCCCTGCCCCTCCCAGGGCTTTAGGTGCAGGTGCTCGGGGTCAGCCCTGGTGCAGGGCAGCTGTAACATTGGATCAGGCTGCTGTGGAAACACGAGAATTCCTGCTTGGAGTTTTTGGCCATGAACCTGCAACCCTGGCTTTGAGAGCTCAGTTTCAGCACTGTGCCTTGCCTCTGCTCCTTGTCTGAGCTGGGGTGCAGATCTGGCTCTGCCTGCCCTGCCTTGCCAAACTGCTCTTCCTGGCAGAGGGAAGTAGGAAGTAACATAATAAAATCAAAGCTTGTTCCCATTCCCATTCATTTAAGTATTTATAATAGTGAGATTCTTTGCCAGTATCAATGTGTAGTTGATT
>VWYP01000081.1:406-22660 GCA_013400435.1 Pycnonotus jocosus
GCGCGCAACAGCAACGCTGACGAGCCTGCACGGTGGCACCGCTCAAAAACTCGCACGGTGGCACCGCTCGGAAACCCGCACGGTGACACCGCTCACAGACCCGCACGGTGACACTGCTCACAGACCCGCACGGTGACACCGCTCAGGCTCTGGGTTACTCCTAGATCGAATCGTCCAGTCCCGCTGTACTCGGCCCCGGTCAGGCTGAGCCTCGAATCCTGTGTTCAGGTGTGCGCCCCTCAATCCAGGAAGGGCACTGGAGTGCTGGAGCGAGTCCAGAGAATGGCAGCAGAGCTGGTGAGGGGTCTGGAGCACAAGTGAGGAGCGGCTGAGGGAGCTGGGGTTGTTTATCCTGGAGAAAAGGAGGCTCAGGGGTGACCTTACCGCTCTCCATCTGAAAGGAGACGGTTGCCAAGTGGGGATCGGCCTCTTCTCAGAGGTAACAAGTGACAGGACAAGAGGAATTAGCCTCAAGCTGTGCCAGAGGAGGTTTAAGTTGGACATCAGGAGGAATTTCTTTCAGGATGATTAAGCATTGGAATGGGCTTCCCAGGGAGGTGATGGCATCAGCATTCCTGAGGATGTTTGAGAAAAGTTGGGACACGGCACTTAGTACTGTGCTATAACTGACATGGTGGTGTTCGGTCAAAGTTTGGATTTGATGATCTCAGAGGTCTTCTCCAACCTAACTGATGCTGGAATTCTGTGACTGGCACTAGTGGTGATTTTATGGAGTAGTTTTAGTGGTATTACTGAGAGTTGGAGCAGGTTTTGAGCCTCCTGAATGATCCTGACCAAAAAATCCCAAATCTTAATTCAGTGATATGACTGCACTTTTCTTCCAGAATAAGGACTTAAAAGAATATCTATCTAGCTATATAGTGATGCCAACAGACTTCTCCAGGTGGAGAAGACTTTGGACCTATTAAACACATCTAGCACTGACCTTATATGCACACAACTCTTGGCACATAAACAAAAACTAAGATGTTGAAAATGCTTTAAAAATAAACAGATTTGTACAGAGTATATCAATTATATTAATTTGTGAAGGTTGTAATCATAATAAATCTAAGGTTCAGATTAGGCCAGGTCTTTTTTGCTCAGAGATTATAGAATGGTTTGGCTTGGAAAGGATCTTATCATCTAGTTCCATCTGCTCTGCCCTGGGCAGGGACACTTTTCACTAGTCCAGGTTGCTCAGAGCTCCATCCAAACCTGGACTTGAACACTTCCAGGAATGGAGGATCCACAGCTTCTCTGGGCAACCTGTTCCAGTGCCAGGACAGAGAAAAAAAATTCCTCCTTCACCTTGGTTTCCCCTATTTCCTTGACTGCAGCTGTCTGTACCGTAGTTAGATGTTCAGAGGAGATCTCTAGGTGGGGAGATTCCCCCCTCTCTCTGGCCTGGGGTTAGATTTTTGGGAAAGAGAGAGTGTGAAACCTTAAGAGCAGTAGTTCACGTATGCTTTCACACTCCAGCATTTCAAAACCGAATGAAAGCCTAAATGCTTTAGACATCCATCAGAGCCGCTTCATGTAGCTGCAGCAGCAAGAGGCAATGTCCATGACACCATCTGGGCTCATGGTTTGGAAGGGAAAGGGAACTGCAGGGCGTGAAGCTGAAGCTGAGATTTCTCTTCAGGTGAAGATGAGAGATGAACCATCCTGTGATTCTGTGAAGGATGCTGGCTCTATGTTCTTGGTTAGTATCTTCCTAAGGAAGAGCAGAGACAGCAGAACAAAAGCCAGTCACTGCCCTGAATACCTTCTTTTTAGACCCCATGGAGACAAAATTTGCCTGCCTCTAAGTACTAAGAGTTCTGAAACTCTCAAGGGAAGCACTTCCAAAGCCTTTGGCCCTAAGTGAATTAAGTTACCTGGGCTGGGATATTTCCTGCCTGTGCTTCAGATTGGGAGAAAATCTGGTGGAAAAGCCAGAACTCCTTGGGCAGGGATCTCCCAGGGGAAGACGGGCCTAGGATTTGAGGTGTTGTGTTGTCCTCTGGAGCCGTGGCTGTGCTAGCTCAGGCGGTTATCCTGACCTGCTATCCTGCTATCCTGCTATGATCACGGCTGCTAAAGGTTAATTGGGCTGTTCATAGGTTGGCAAAACCTCCTACTTTTTAAAGTTATTATCTTCATGAAATGAAGCAAGAAGCCACACCAGTCAATCTGAGTGGGTGATAAGCAGCTGTTGGTGGCAGTAACCTCATCAGCACTGCAGGGACAGCCAGAAGACACAGAGCTACACCCTAAGTGGTAAGTAGCCTGCAGAGTGCTTCTTGTACGTGCTTGTGTCGGTGAGGATGACACTACAGCTGTATATCAGCTTCAGGGGCACCCTAGCCAGGCCGTGACGATACATGAAAAGGAAGAATTACAGAAGCCTCTGTTCAGATGCTGCACAACTACCATTTGGGTACAGGCAGCATGGCCTTCAGCCTCAGCACATGGGAGGCTGGCAGAGATGGGCTTCCAAGTCTTTTACTCTTCTTGTATGACTTCAGCAAAACATGGCCTCAGTCTCTCAATCTTTAAAAAGGGAGCAGGTTTTAATCACCAGATAAGGATGTTAAGAAGTTTAATTACTGCAGGTAAAGAAGGTTATGTCTTTTGAAGGCAGGTGTTAAACAAAAGCAATGATTTATTACTAAAGCAACATGATAGATCCATTTGAACTTTGTTCAGGAGACTGCAGTATTTATCGATTAGTAGCTTTGGCAGGGGGAGAAATTGTGCAGGTGACTTCAGGGAAGTAAACTACAAGAAGGTGTCTGTGAAGGCATTCATGCTCTTGTTAACGTTATTGTAAATCTTGATCCTTTAATAAAGCTGTGACCTTGCAGCTGACAACTGGTGTGCCATGGAGCAATATGGAGCATGGCAGCAACCTTATAAATCATATGTCGTTTTTGCCATTCACATAAACAACATGTAAAGAGAAATCAGGCAGCTGAAGTTTATGAAACACATTTATTTGAAGGAGACCATTTTAAATCAGACTTTTTAGATGAAATGAAACCAATGGCCCTTCCAACTTTTTATTCCTTGTGATAAAATGTGTTTGTGAAATGAAATCTCAACAGTGAAAACTTCTAGAACTGCTCATAAACTAGTGTTCACAGGGGAATCTGCCAGTCAAAAAGCACACTTTAGACCACCTTTGCACAACTACTGTACAACTTTGTAAAAATACTTTTTGTACAACTATTATTCTGGTTGCTTTCTTGACAATGCTGCTGCAAAAATAGTGCACCTACTTGCCAATATGAAAAATGCAGAGATTTGTACTGTGGAAGCAGTCAAAGATGGATGTGAGGAGAAGGGGAAAGAGACAAAGCTATGTAACTGCAGAGAGGTCAGAAGGTGCCACATGCAAGGGGAAGGACATCTTTTTTTGCTCTTGCCAGCTGTATCTGCAAACACTGGCAGCTACAAATAAGACTAAGGACAACACTCCTACAGCTTATTTCATACATGTAAAAAGTTTTTTGGATGTTCAGGAAGCCATAAATAACTTTTTCTCTATGTTTTAGGCTACTTTGCTCAACAGACTTGTTGTTTTTTAGTTACACAAGTGTTCCCACCATATCAAACAACACTACAACACCTTTGGAGCAGCACTGTCCATCTTTCTGACTGAGGCGTTTTCATTCATGAGGGCAGTTCTCAAAGAAAAAGGAAAGCAACTTTCCCGGGCACATGACACATTGAACCTTTCTTTTCCCAAAAAGGAGCCACTTTCTGATTCCAGAACCTTAAGTCTAGAGTGCAGTTTCCTTGTTAATAGGTTACCATGTGAGTAAAGCCACTTTAATCACTGTATAGGCTTCAATGAATGAACATGAATTTTAAGTTTTTACAGATTAGGTGCATCTTTGAAAGATACTATGTCATACTGTACATGTAAAAAAATGGACATGCTTTTTTAAACTTACACAGTAAGAATAGGGGTTAGTTAAAAGATTCCATTCTTTTGAACAGGGTTCAATGTTTTCTTCTTATAAATAGAATATTCAGTTCTTGCTATCGTTTCAAAACAGCTTTCATTTAACCAACTTTGCTCATTTTAAGTCTCATCTTGCACTGTAAATGGACACTTACGTGCAGCCTTTAGCAGTTGGTAGTACACTCAATGCTGTTTTGAGGGGGGATTTGTTCCAATTTATTTGGTCCTGTTGCATCTGAAATGCTGCTGTTTGTCATCTACATCCAGCATTGCATTGTCATCCTCAATACACACAAGCAATGGAGCTGCAAACAAATAGGAGAGGCTGCTGTAAAAGCCAGTGTGCCTGTATACTGTTCACATTAAAGCATTAACTCCTATAAAGGTGCAAACTCTATACACTCTGTGTGAATGTTTCCTTTAATTTACTTGAAGTTCTGTCTCTTATATGATCATGGTTAAAGTGGTGAAAACTGAGCTGCAGTGTTAAAGGGAACAGTGCATTCCCCCTATCCCACCCACTGTGGGAAATGGGAGTGCTGATTGATTTGTCTACAGGTCCTTGAGTCTGTAACCTCTTTAAAACACCTCTTTTTTGAGACGTGAGAGTCAGAGTCTAAAATGCCATGGCAAATAATGATCAGAGAAGTAAATTACATTTGTTGAGGTCCAAGTGTACAGCCTCTTGACCTCAAGCCTACAAACGGAGTCACAGTAAGACCTCGCAGCCTCCATGGATCTTTAGAATGAGGCCATTTATGTGAAGTTATCAAAACTTAGAGGAAAAAAAAGGTTAACCTTCTCACTATGACAGACTCCTATATAAGACCACATAAGCAGTTTTCAAATTATGACTTCGAAACCCAGACAAGAATATGCAGGAAATGCTACACAAATCTGAGTTAGGGCAGTAGAAACAGCACATGCTGGATTTAAAATCAGGCAAGTCACTGAACAGTGCTCTTTGACTTGGCTGTAAGTAACTGTTTGTTGTATCCATCATAAGACTTACTACACATTTTCAGTGGTCCAACCAGCACTCACAATGACAGGAGTGCTAAAATTTAAATATTTTGTGCTTGTCTATGAGAGATGGGGAGGGGGAAAAATATAGGTACATTTGTCCTCTGCTGTCAAAACCAATTAAACCACTGATGTATTTTCTCTGTTATTTCCTATCAGCAATGGTTGCTAGAATTAATCAGTTTAATGTGCAAATTCAGTAAAATAATATGCTTATGTCCATTACTACTGCTGTCCCTTCTGATCTGTCATGCATGAGACATGCCCCATTAGCTCACCCTCATCGACTTTGCATGGGCAATAAGGAGAGGATCTGGGAAGAAGAGGTAGTATGTTTTTAGTGGATGTTGAGTAACTGATACATTTTTGGTACCACAAACCATAAAATAAAAGTAGTATTGAGATTTCCTTGGCCAGACATCATAAGGATCCTTCTTTTGCCATGCCAGACTGCAGCACAGGTGTATAACAGGCACCTGATATATGCTATGCTGGCAAGAGGTCAGCCTTGCTAATGGATGCTGCACAGAACTGTGCCAGCATGTCAGGATATCGATCCAGAAAAGCACTCATGTTATGGTTATCCATGACCTTAGAGAGGAACAGATGAAAATACTGATCACTACCACTACAGGCATTTTCTAAAAGCATCATTTAATTGCTGTGATATTCTTGGAGCAGGCGTGACCAAACTTTTAATTCTCAGGAGTGCTCATTGAGTATCGATACCTCTTAGCAGAGGATTTCTACTCATTTTTCAGTACAGAGCATGGTCTGGTTGCATGGTGGAGACAATTTTTCAGGTCAGTGCAATTTTTAAATGTGTGTGGACAAATGTTCAAGTTTTTCTGAGTGTCAGAACAGTAACTGATAAGGAGGTAAGTCTGTCTTCAGCAGCCTGAGTAACATGTCATTTAGGAATTTACACAGCAAAGAGTATAAGGACTTTAAATTCATGAGGAAAAACATTTCAATAATTATATCAAAATTGCTTGTATCATTAACAGACAAAAGTAAAGGCAAATGAATTTCAAGACCTGAGTCATTTTAGAATGGCTACACATTTAATTGAACTCTCTAACATGTCCTACTCTGAAAAAGAATGAAAGGAACAAAGAATTTGAACTTTTGACATACAAGACACATATTTTTTAAATATATATAGATATTCTTTCTATGTACTATATATTAATAAGAAGGGCTGCCAATCTTCATAATTCAGAACTGTTTCTGAAGAACAAATTCTTAGGAGATGGTCAATTACATTTAGGTTATGATCAGTCTTATTCAACATTTTCAAGGAGTTTTATTTGAAAGTAAACATAATCCTCCCCCAAGAAAAACAGCAAAAACTGCTGACTTTTCAGAATATGGCTGTTTCTAGAAAGCAGGTCATGTGGAGCTAAATTCTATCAAACTACTAAATGCTAGTAAAATGTGTTGTTTTGTAGTCATACACAAAAAATATCATTCATTTAAAGTACTATTTCAGTATTATAATTTAAAAATATTAGTATTCGTGTTGAATTACGTGAAACAGAAACAAATCCAACTAAAACAAAACAACAAAATCAACAAAGAATTAATTCTTCTACCAAATTGAATTTACTATGTTGGGATAACAAACTTTTAAAATGTCTTCAACTCTGAAGTCTACCTTGTTACAGCAAGTCCAAGCTTCTGTATAGGTTTGGTTTTTTTTCTACGTATTTTTCGTAGGGTCTTCAGTGAGGTCTCACTTTACTCAAGCATACCTGAGCAGTGAGAAGCAGCAGCTTGTTATGTTTTATACTCATTTGTGCTAAATCATTACTCAATATATTCTAATTCAAACCTTATTACAACATTATGGCTATACCTAGGGAAGAATCTCCTTCGACTACTGGCTCAGTTCCTCAAGCATTTTATTACTGGATCAGTATTGCACTAATATGTTATATAATAATACCATTCAGCCTATAAAAGTAAAGTCCGTTTGGATGAAATAATTATTAGTTTGTGGTGAATTTATTTGTCCATTATGTCAGTTCTTAATATATTTTAATTAACTCTGAAAGGCAAAAGAAAAAAAAATTGTTTTGGAGAGGGGGACACTCCCAGATCACATCTGGCTTGTTTTTTGTGATGAAAATCTAGACCAACTGTACTAAAAGAAAAAAACATTCCAATGTGCGGACCTGATTCTGACCTCAGTGTAGTCTTCAGCCAAACTTTCTTACAGATTCATTGAGGATAATTGGGATTTAATATTGCTGCTGCTACTGACTGATTTCCATGAACTAGAACTTCCATATAGCAGTGAAGTACTATACTTCTGATGAAGCACAATTATGAAGTATTTTTTATGTCCTTTTTCCAGTCAAAGCCAATGTAGTGGGTCAAGAAGATTCAGCTCCCGTAGGTTTAGGTCTGAGCTTAATATTTACAATGGCACTGGCAGAATGCTCTAGAGCTCTTTTAGATATGAGCTTGATGAATTACAAAATCTTATTCTTCCATCACTATGCCAGTGGAATTTCTGTTTATACCTGTCATTAAAAAGGGATCTTAATAGTGTTAGTTCTCATGCATGGATACATCTCTGGAATTATTTAGCAGTTACTGTTCAAGGCTGCAAACACATGTTTTGCATTCTGTTCAATTTCAGTATGTACTTTCTGTTGTGGCAATATCAGTGGCTGGAATTCTTTCAGAAGGAAGATAAGTGCAGCAGTAAGGACACATCCATGCCATTTTCTTTAAACTTGCAGAAATACAGAAATGACAGAATCTATACATAGAAAGAAATAAAACCAAATGCTTTAAAATAGGCTTTCAATAAGGCAGGGTGTATAAAAAAGAATAAACATTTTGTGCCACATCATCCCTGGTGTAACATGCAGAATATTCGTTCTTCTTAGTTGTTAAAAGTATGCTAATTGGTCCTGCAGCCCTGCTTGCATCAAGCAGAGTGCTGAAAACAGACAAGCCGAACCTCCTGGTAGCACCAAAATGCACAATGAGTGTAAGGATTCACTGAGAGCAGAAGTGAGGAACTCATTCCCCAAGAGTCAGGCAAAGCCTACAGTCAATGATTTTGAAACCTGACATCACAGCACAGATTATTTCATCTTTGTAGTGTTGCTGCTGGACAATGTCACAAATATGCATATGTACAGCTTACTGAAAGTCTTCCTGAGGCCAGAAACACAAGAATACTTCATGCTGCTCCTATAATAAGCAACCATTTTGGGGTTGTCCTTTGCAGGGCCAGGAGCTGGACTCCATAATCCTGTGGGTCCCTTTAAACTCAGAATATTCCATGACGCTATAAACTATCCAGGTTTTTGCCACAAGACAATTTCTCCAATACATGATAAGTCAAGAGATGGAGAGTTACGCTCGGGGCTTTAGGCAGCAGCTGCAGGGGAAGTGTTAGGCTGTTGCCTGGCGAGTGGTTCCTTGCTTTAGCCACCTCAGGGTCTGGCTTGGGTAGGCTTACCTACCGCTGGAAGTATTTTAGCCATGTCTCTGGTTTTAGGAATAACAGCAAATTGAATTAGTGGTCACTACAGCTGCTCTTGAAAGCTTTTTTCAGCTTTTGTCAAATTTGTCAGATATGACGGATAAGCTCTGGTGAATTTTCTTGCAGAGATGTAGAGAAAACATTGCTGCCCTTTAGGGGTCTGAGGACTGTTGAAAACTCCTGGTGCTAATGGGAGAGGAAAAGGCCTTCCTTTATGCTTGCTTACTGCTTGCCATCATGTTGAGATAGGGATCTGAAGCCCAAAATGCCAGCCTGGGGCTGCATGGAAGGACAAAAGAAAGGATGCACACTCACTGACTCACTGACAGCCCCTCTGGCTTTGGAGGAGCTGGAAGAAGCTGTTGTACCAGACTGCAACCTTCAGTATATCACAGACTTTTCCTCAGATACTTCTACTCAGCTGGCCATTTTAGAGCGAATCCACCTGTTTTCTCTGTTGCTAAAATGCTAATCTTTGCACCAGAACTGCTAAAGCAGGAGTCCACATTGCTCCCACCAGCTCTGCTATCTAGAAGGCAGCTCCAGCAGAATGGGGTTGGATACTGAGGCAAAACCTCAAACCACTGTAAAACAACCTGCCAAGCTTGCCAGAGCACTCTGCAACAGCATTTCTAACATACTTAACAGCCTGTGATCGATCTATAGGAGGATTTCAGATGTAATCTCTTCTTTGGAAGCCACCATCATCTATACCTCCACGGAGCCATATAAAATGCAATCAAAGCATAAGTCAGACAAAAGAGTATTTTGCAGTTATTTCACAGAAGTATAAATGATTGCACAAGGTGCGAATAGGGTACAGCAGAGACCCAACATGCTCCCTGTCCAAGGATAAACTCTGAATTGTTACACACTGTTTGCCCTCAGGTGGGTTTTAGCTTAGATCATTCCTGTACTTTAGACAGGGTTGAAAAGGTTTCTTTGTTTCCCTGAGGAACAGATGAATCTTCTATAAATAGCTTTGTACAAGGTTCACAAATGCTGTCTGAGAGCTTTCCCCTTTTAATGTAACAGAATGTAAAATCAGATTACCCTTGGCCAGTTTGTTCACCCTCCCTCTAAAACTGTCAGTGCCAGGAAAAAGAGTTGATATAAAGGATAGAAGGATTGGTGAAGAACAACTGCCCTCATGCATTATATGCAAATGGTCTTTTGCTGTTAGCCAGTGATTTCTTCACTTGACTATAAAAACAACTTGCAAAAGTTTCAGGTTCATCCACAAAAACCTCTCCACCCTTAACCCAATTTATAATTTTGTTTGCTCAGACTGCACCTAAACACATAAACCAAAATACAGCACAGATAGATAAATAAAACCTAAGTGTATCAGGGTACTGACTCTGAACACTGCTGAAGACCTACAATTTTTCCCTTCCTGCCTAACCTCCAAACAATTGCTATGACTGTCTAGCCAGAGGCTGCCTAACACTGGTACGCTTCCCAAATCCAACAAAAGCTAATACATTAGTTAATCTAAGAGATACTGAGGCTACTGTAGACAGTTGCACTTTCAGACATGCATGCATATATTTGTGTCTCAGCTCAGGAGCACCTAATTTTCCACAATCTGTGACTTGGCATAAATAGTGAAAACAAGCTCCTCTAGATGAATAGCGGAAAAGGCACAACTGCTTAGCCGAATCACTGTTGGGAAGGAGCATTGCAAAGCTGACTAAGCTTCTGAGGTCAACGAGTGATCCTGGAAACAAAGGAGCTCAGAAACATGCAAGGAAGCCTTTCATCCTTTTTTCTCATCTTTCTCCCCCGGAATTATTCCTGAACCCTGGCTTAAGTGACACTTCTGCCTGTCATGACCAGCAGAAGGAGGCCGGTGCCAAGTGCCAGGCTTGGGAAGGAGTAACTCTCTTGGAAAGGGAGTAAGTGCTGAACACAGATGTAACTGACAAGGCATTTTAAATAGTGGTAGGAAGAGGTAAGTTATCTCAAATCTGATGATTCACTCATTACTTTTAAAAACACATTTCCATTAGCACTGGAGATTTTGTACCAGCATGATGGTCCATCAACTACCTCTGTCAAAGAAAATAGGGAAACATTTAATGGCTAAATGTTACAAACAATGACAACAGATCTTTCAGAGAAATTTATTTTGCTCTGTTTGTAAAGGTTGGATAGGTTAGGAAGGATTCTTATCTGTTTTCAGCCTGTTATTTCTTTGGGTACCCAGTACTCTGATGATAGCTGTGATGGGGATGTCTGTGGCAAATGACAAGATAGGGCAACAGAAGATATGAGACATGTCCTTGTGTTGGCTAACAGACACAGATGTATGTTAATTTTAGTGGAAGTTAAGGTGCTGAAGGGGCACTGAGCTGTGGAAACAAAGTTGTGATTTTTCTTGTCATATTCTCTCATGTCATTTATCGTTGTGCATGAAGCTCCTCTGCCCACAGTGGAAATGAGTGCTGAAGCCAAGCAGAAATCCTGGAAGAAGTTGAACACGTACAAACATCACACAGTGACCTTAATGCAGCTGTCAAAGCAACCTACCAAAGAAACTGTTGGGTTGGATTTGCCTGTGATGAAGAAAAAGAAAAGCAGATTCCTTCTAGGTGTCCTCAGGCATGTGGATACTCAAAGAACAAAAATAGTGTTCTACTTATTTCTGCAGGTACTGGAAAATATATGATACATTCAGTAATGCATATAAATGTTTTGGGATCTGTCTAGGTTCTTCTCATTTGGCTAAAAGTTGCATCTGCCCTATTAAATACAGTTGGAATAGGTTGCAGTATCTTTTGGGCAGTGTCTTTTTATTATGACAGAATTTTTTTTCTTTATTATTGAGAAGACTTGAATATAGAATCATAAAAAACCCTAATATCTGGAAATTTATTAATATATTTTCCAATATCCAATGTATTTTCTGCAGCTCAATATTTTTGCAGAAGCAAAGTCAAGTATGACTCACTTTTGAGTGAGAAATAAAATGGGAAATGCAGTAGACTTGGCACCTCCAAGATGAAAGCATCAACACATTCAGTTATCTTTCAGGTTGCATCTGGCCTGCAGTAGAACTAGTAATCTCCTGTCAAAGTGATTTTCTTGGAAATTTCCATCACAGATTTGATTTTGGAGAAGTTATCAGCATTTTCTGGGCCCAAGCTCTGCAGTGATTATTATCTCATATAAACAGCCTTTACAGTCATGTTATTGACTTGCTAAATCAAACATGTAATGACAGCAGAAGGACAGGAATATTCCCTGTGCTTGCTATTTACTCCTATGCTACCCTCCAGATGAATAATAAAAGCAGATCTAAGAAGAATTGTATGTCATCTCAGGTAAAACCCACAAAAACCAAGATAGCAGCATGCATTGTTATAGAAACTGCAACAAACTGTTTCAGCACATATGAAATCTTGTCAGTCAGAATCAAATCAATGAATTTCCTCTGACTGCTACTGGTTTTCTTTAGTATCCAATAAATCATGAGGAAAATAGTAATACCATGCTACTGGCTGGACTCTAATTTTGTCTATTAGTGCATTACGTTTGGTGTCACTTGGTTAAGATTTAGATCTGAATTACACCCAAATTCAATTTCTTTGCATATGACTGCATTAATAATCTAATGTGATAAAAGGTCATTAGCCACTCTAAGATAATTAAGTGCAAAGATTATTTTAAAAAATCAATCAGGGACTAAATCTGTAGGGTTTTTCTTCTGGTAAATCACACACACATTTCTGTACTTAAAAATCTGACTTAATGTAAGAATGAATAATATATGGAAAGCATTAAATCAGTAAGGTTAAAAGAAAAGAGCTTTAAAAAAAATAAAATAAAACAGACCAACAAACCAGCAAATAAGCCCTTAAGTGCCTGTCAATAGTATGTGAAAACAGAAATGGCATTGTCATTGTTGATGTGAAGAATGGAAGTCTCATAAAGATAGTGGTAAAACTGCATTAGAGATTTCAGGTGTTACTGATGATATTTTTCCAGTACTCAATAGATGGCACATATGGAAACCTGATTGTGGTGGGAAGGGCTGGAATGAGCACCAGGCTGCAAGACTGTGGTGTCCTGAAGACACAATGCTCACAACCAATTACATCAAATGAGGTCACACAGAGAACGGGCTCAGCCAAGCTCTGTTACATGTGATTACGGCTGAGTAGGCATTTACAGAAGTGTTTGCATTTATTGAGGATACACATATACAAATAAATTTTACATATGCTTGATTTTAAGTTTCCTAGAAAAAAAAATTAAGAAATAAGGAGAACTGAGAATATATTAGTTGAGAAAATTAACAATAGTAATGAAAATTAGGGTGTGTAGCAGAAGACTTCATTACATGGTGTTAAGCAGTATTTTAAATATTAAAATGAACAATTTTATTTAAAACCTTTTCTGGAAAAGGAAGGAAAGACAATAATTAGAAGTTGATAGCAAATATAAAAATGTCAATAAAAATTACCACACAAATCCAAAGAAAATTCAAGCCTAGTAAAATGAGGGGCAAGAGAAAGAAATCTAAAGTAGAAACAAAAGAAAGTAAAACTGCAAGTAAGATTTGGTGCTAGATTGATAGGGGAGTGCTGTTAGCTACAGTATTTGGTAAGGAGCAAAAGGATATATTTACATCTGATCAGGATACTGGATAATTTGCTAGGCCAAAATGGAAATATAAGTTTTTAACTGCATTAATAAAAATTCTAAAAAGAAATAAATATTCTAAAAGGAAGGAAGAGAGAACTTTCATACAATAACCCCAGATGAACTGGTTGAAGAGTTTTCTGTCTTGCTGTTAATCCTTGTTAATAATTCTGAGCATGCAATGAAAGTCCTCCAAGGCTGGACTCAAACAACATGTTTGACCCCATCAGTTATAAAATGTAAAAAGATGAAGTACCATCAACAGAAGCATATTGATGCCCACTAATTTGGTTTTAGAAACAGGACTTGGCAAGCTCAATTCATGTTGTACTCTGATGAACTTCAGTTATAATTGGGTTTTGTAACTGTGCTGATGTAATACACTTCTGTAGGGTATTTAACTTAGTCTTTCATGGCCTTCAAACTAACATAACTCAGCATTATATAATATAAATTAGATACTTGGGAAACAAGAAATGCTGTATTGCTGATCTTGAAAAGTAGCATCAGAAACATACATACCTGACCTTACCATAGGTAGTATTTTTATGGACATAGTGGAAACAAATATACAACCACCAAGTGACTGTATTTGCAGATGCTGGAAGCAGAGATGAAGAGATAAATCATGATGGCAATGTAGATTGCACAGCATAATCTGGATTCCAGGATAAATTGGACCCATTCAGAGAAAGCAGATACTAAAATGTCAAGTGCAATCTCATATATCCACGAGGAAAAAATGTGTGCTGTACTTCTGGAAGATTAACTAGTGGCTGAACACAACCTGGCAGCAGGGTGGAGAAGCAGCTTGTACTTTCTTGGTGGCTTTGCTATCAACAAAACCAAATGGCTTCTGATGGGAAAAACAACAGTATAAGCTGAAAAATAGGATATTTATTGCATTGGATTAAGTGCTCTTAAATGCAGAGCAAGTGAAAAAAACTCTGCTAGTGCAACTTGACTAATATTTTTTCTTACCCAAAGCATAGCATACATCAGATAACCTGTGCTCACAGATAATCTGCACAAGGACAAGTGGATAATCGAAGAGGATGAGAAACAGGGCAACGTTTCCCAAGCAGAGGGTCTGGGATACATTCTTCTGATGTAACCTGAGCATGCATATAATGAACACTGCTGTTAAACCACAGGGCATTTTCCCACCCACACAGAAGCCGTGGTTTTACAGTTGAGGATACATGTTGAAGCACAACAACAGATGTTTGTTGATTGACCTGAAAAGAGCACACCAAGTTGCCTTTCCTCTTTGTTCCCTTGTCCTAATTGAAAATGCTAAGGTCGTAGAGGATTTCCTCATATGAGTTTCCTGTCATTTATGCAAGTCAGAAAGAGACAAGGATTTCCTACTCCCAAAAAAGAGACATTACAGCATGCATGTATGTCAGGCTGCAGTGCTGTTGCCTGGAAATGTGAATTTTAATTTCAGCGAGCCTATTTACATCATGATCTTTCATCTATTTACCTGATTTTAATGACACTCTTATATGAGAAAGTAATCTCTGAAAATTATATTATTTGGTGTAACTTTCTAAAACCTAATGTCTTAACCTTTGTTAGAGTGAGTCATACAATTAAGTAATTGGGTAAGGTCAATTGAAGCAGACACATGGTGCCTGGTGAAAAAATGTGCTGACATGAAGCTGGTTTTAAAAAATCATGGTGTAATTTCTACCTCCTGCTTATACCTTGAGAAACTATAGTTCCCCCAGGGAGAACCCTTGTAAATAAGAAAAGATGGCTGAAAAGATAAGCCATGTAAGTATGCATATCTTTAATGGCTAGGATTTTAAGACAAGTTTTAAAATCCCTTTGTTAATTTATGAAATCACTTATTGCATGGCAAAGTGGCAGTACAGTGCACAAAATTTACTTTTTGCTATCAACATGTAGGAAAACTTTTGAAACTTCCTTTGGTATTTTGATTTCCCCATTCCTTGTATTTGCTTCAAGCTCTGATCCTATCTGTAGCTGTGGCTTCCACACAGATTCATTGACCATCCCATGGCAGTCACAAGGACCTTCCCCTCCTGCCTGCCTTTCACTTACCCCCAGAGTATTGCTCTGTCATCCCCATCTAACTGAGATTTGAGTCTGATGCTTTTTCCTTGCAGTATCATCATTCCAAGTCCAGCTTTCTTCATTGGTGTATTTTTTCTCCCACCCATGTTTCTTTGCAAGTTCGTAACTCATGTCTGCTGGCTTAGCTTTCTAGATTTATCTATTGTTTTGCCATGTAGTATTGCCTGACCAGTACTACTCACTGCTTTCCTGATCAATTGGAAGTAGAAATTATTTGCAATGAGTAAATTATTTTCCTCCATGTGAGAATGCATGCCTGTGTGTGTCGCCCTTGGTTTTTCATGTTTTTCCTTTGCCTTCTGATGTTTTCATATCTTGGAGTAGTTCTGATGGATTCTCATGTAAATAAAGAATGTTTACATATTTTCTCCTCTAGGAGGAGTTCATGAGTGATGGTGATGTTCATCAATGAGGTTGGAGAGGTGGCAACACCTTTGGCCCATCTCTTGCCTTCTGTACAATTGTATATGGGTTGGAGTCACAAATAAAAAACCAGAGCATTCTTGCCTGACCTCAGAGCTGGTCCCTCCCTCGTCTTTTTGTGTCCTATTGCGACGTGTGTGAATATTCAATTTTTCTCTGCACCTACCCTCCAATTTCCTCTGAAGAAACTTCTCCTGGGAAGGAGCCAGCAGGCCTGAGTTGGTGCCTAGCTGAGGGATAAAGACAGTTTGATCCACCAGGCTGGGCTTTTGGAAAGTGAACCAGAGTGAAAAGAGGCCTTGGGGAATCACGAATAGGAGGGAAAGCGGAAGCAGGCTATCACAAAAACTTCAAATTTCCTTACAAGGGCATAGCCACAGCGATCACACTCAGATTATGCCATTATATCTCTTTGCCAGCCTCAGCTCAGGAGCATATGCTGACTTTGATGAAGTATAGTAGGTGTAGAACTAACAGTTAGATTCTGTTCCTCAAGAAATGACTTCATTAAATTTTTTTTCCCCTTAAACTGGAGCAAGAGTTGAAATTTTGAAATCTCCTACCAGCTGGCACTTTCAAGGTAGAAAAAGTCAGTAATATGAAAAACCTCACTGAATTAAATAGAATTACTACATGTAAAAATTTAAGCAGGCTATTTAGAAGTGGTTGGAAAGTTTGGATTTTACCTTGCTATGCCTAGTACAAGACACAAGACATGGAAGAAGAAGTTATTATATCCTCTGGTCAGGGCTTTCTAATTTGGGAACCAGTATTGTCATGCTGAGTCTATCACATTCCTTTCCTTCCTCCATTTCCCTTCCTTTCCAAACAGCAAAAATATAATTATGCATTCAGTTCTAGTTCTTAGTAGGGAAGATGGTTCTCTCATGTGTTTGCATAGTGCTGTCTGGAAGCTGCTGGAGTGGGGTGCTCTGATTTTTTTATTCACTTTGACCACCATCTCTCCCCAAGCTGAGGTCTATATCCCTACAAAAAATATAGGAGCTGTCATGTCTTGCATACTAAATCCAGTGGCTCCTGATATAATTCAGATCAGAATTAATTCCTTTGTGCTTCAAATTATAATGCAACAATTATGATGTTGAATAATATTATAGACTAAAATTCGCATGATGGCTCCTAGGATAAATAGTGTTTATTTTTAATGCTGATCTTATTTGGCAAGCACTGTGGTTGAAAGCTATATTAAAATGAGGAAACCTTATAGATTTTACAAGCTATTTGGACAGTTTCATATTTCCCTAACTTCCCAAGCACAGAGAATATAAGGAATATGTAACCTGAATGTTTCCCAAGAGCACTTTTGATAATGCCATTACTAAAAAAATAATAAATCTCTTGAGTAGCATTTCTCATTTGCTTTTCTCTTCCTCTTCAATGACTTTTTTTTTTCCAAAAATAATCATTTACAGTGACAGAGAGTCTAAACAAGGCACTTTCTAGGAATACAGCAAATTCTATCAACTAGAAGCCAAATAACAAATTATTTGTTTGGAAACACTACTTCTCATACCTTTAAGCATACAATAAAGGCTTTTTAAAAAAATTCTGTCTATTCAATCCCCCTGTGATGTGATAGATGAATCTACTTGACTTTTGCAACTGTAAACTGTCAAGCTCAAAATGGCCTTTCTATGCCTACCTATTGTTTCCAATGCATTGAAATACATTTTGCAGTGAAAATCTGCATTGCTGATTAAAAGACAAAATTTCTTAAATGACAAGGGAAAGTTTGTTTAGACTTTTTTATTTGTTGGTCTCTTGAATGTAGTAAAAGAAGTATGTTTGTGGAAGGACTGAGAAGTGATTCTAATCGTAGGGAAGACAGGAAATCTCAATTTGATTTTATCCCCTGGAGTAATATCTGATGAACAATGGAAAACTGATGTTTTCATCTCACAGCATTTTATTATTATTTTATGACTTTGCACTACATAGCAATGTATTTATGTATCCAAAACCTCAGAAAAAGTATTTGTTGTGAATCAGGAAAATACTGATTTCTGAATGAGAATTTACTGTTTGGTTCATTTTCATCTTCTGTCTCCAAGAGTAATTACTTAAATATGTTGAACATAGAAGCGAAAATCTGATTGGATACAACAATAATGTGCCACGACTCTGTTTTAAGGAAAAAAGATAAGAAAAAATGTAATACTAAGATGTCTTGGCAAATTCCTCTGCATAAAGCACATTGCCATTTGACTCAGAAAAAAAAAATTATATGGATTCACCCCAGGTGAACAGATGTAGTATATTCATGAAACCACCTATCCACTTGCATTTCCACATTCCCAGCTGTCGTTTCCCTAATTATAGCTCCAGTGATGGCTTTTCCCCTTTGCCTTTGTATTTCTTACATTTAACATCACTCTGATAGCTAAGCTCAGTGAAAGCAGAGAGGAATCTGAGGAATCAGATTTAATTAATCATTTTTAATTCATACTTACAGTTATTTGTCTAAATTTCTGTGTATGCATGCTGTAACCATTGCTTGCCTCCCATCCTCTAAAATGCACCTACTTGCTTTGGATCACCTACAAATCAAAGCTGTACCATATACACACATACTAAGTCATAAATACTGCAGTAGACACCTTGGTATAGGGCGACATTACATGTAGGGCTTCTACATGTGATTAGGACTTCAGAAATGGAACTGCTTTGGAGAAGTTAGTACAAATGTTGCCTACAAATGAAGAACCAGTTTGATAGTCCTTTGTTAGTTAGTTTAGTGACTCAGTTTCAGCAAGTGGTGGGCAACAACCTCAGGAATTTCCCTGACAAAGGGATCCCCTCCGGAATCAGAAAGATTATCTGACTACGGTTTAAAAAAAATCAGCAGCAAAGATGACAAACTTTAGGTAGAAACCTCTGAGATAATTAGGAAGAAGGAAGTATTGAGAGTGTGTGAGTGAGCTTGAGAACTTCACTTTTTCTTACAAGGAGAGCGGCAATATTTATGTGTGCAAGGTTTTTTGGTGAATGGATCCAAGGATTCTGTTGCCGTGTTTTGATCCACTTATTTTACATAATTTCTTCTTTTTTTCCCTACTTGTCTCTCTCTTTTGTTACCGGCAAGAAATAGAAGATTGCTGCTAATCCGGGGCTGAGTGAAGGGGGTGGTAGACAGCTTGTTCAGGGGAACAAAAGAGAGGTTATAGAGAATGGTTACTTCGGAATTCCCAGTCAGAGCAGGATCATCAGGAGCTACTCCTAGCTCTCTCTAAATACCGGGAGGTGTTCACTGGAAGAGCTGTATTATCATGCCTGGAAGGATTACTGCATGATCACCCATTCCCATCCCGTGGCCACCAAGGGCGTTGGAATCCCGAGTAGTCAGGGAGAGTGTATCATGGATTGAGGAGAGCTGGAGACTGACCCCTGCTACCACCTTGAAGCGTGGCTGGGCAAACCTTTCCCATTAATCCTTGAAGCTTCAGGTCTGACCTTCTGTTTCAGCCAGCAGAATGTCCAGAGGATCACCTGGACCGTGTCCCAGGTCCCCTGGCCTTGGTACACACTTGAGGCCCCTGGGACAGTTCTTACTGCCTTGCTGTCTAAAATCTTCCTTCAGAACTGGGTTTTTTCCTTGGCTTTTGGGATCAAACAAACTGTGTTGATTCAGTTTAGGAGGAGTTCCTCTTTCTTTTGTCTGTGCACGTGTTGTTTTTCCTTTGTCTTGCAAGCTGCAGAAGGGCATTTCAAGAGCTTTTCCTGATCTGTGGAAGGCAGTGAAACTTAGAGGGCTACTGATGCATGGCAGACTGCAGGAACCACAGCTTCACTCTGGCAGCAATTCATCTTCCATGCCAGTGGCTGCTGACACAGAAGACCACATTGTTCAGGTCTGTGAAGGTCATAAGCAGATCCAAAACTTGAGAAAGGAGAGTGTCAGATTAACCTTGAGGGATTACCACACAACAGCTAACTGGTTGTAAATCTATGTTGGTACCAAACTTGAAATTATTTGTATTGCTGTGGTTTATTAAAAAGACCCTCAATCAACCAACTCCACCCTTCCAATAGGTAGCTTCTTGTGTGATTTTAGCTAAATCTTAAAAATTTCATTTCAAGTTATGCTGCAGAGGGTTGTTGTGAAAAACATTAATTCTGTAACTCAGAAATTTGAACTGAGCATAAATTCAAATGTGCAGTTGAAGTTTGCAAGAACTGAGAATCCATGTTGTAAACTGTCAAGGACATAGTTTAGCCTGTAACTACCACAGGGAAACAACAACATCCCATATTTAAATGACTGCAAATGGAAGTATTGGATTTAACTGAGATTGCAGTTCTTGCAATTCTGTATTCTTTTTCCTCTGTTTTAAACCTACACAGTAATAGAAATATTTTATTAACAGATGGAAAACCCCTTTCAAATGAACTTCCTTGGCAGTAGCTGAGTTCAGCAGAAAGATCTAACTTGGTTATCTGCATAAAAGAATTGCAAAACTTACAAGTTCAGGAAACTTCCAGGCCAAAGGAGTAGAAAAGCAAAACTGGCAGCAGCAAAGAAACAGCAAAGGGTAAAGACTAAGCAGTTTCAGCTCCAAATTTTACAGTCATGTTCTGGTTATTCTTACAATTGAAGCAGTGGACATATTTTTGTGTCTCAGGGATGTTTATGCTCCACTGTATTAATGACACTTTCTTACTATTTTTTCTCTTTTTCTATTCCCTGATTAGGCCTCCCCTGTCCCTTTCCATCCTATACTCTCTGACTTCTGTTTGGATACCATTTCCTTTGATCCACTGCTTTCTCTGTAATAACCAGTATTTTCAGTTAAATAATTCAGATGGTTAAAACATGGATTCATAACATTGTATTATCCCTTTGTACTTCTGTCCACTATCTGTCCTATCTATTTGTACATTGTCAGAATCTGAAAGCAAATGTTATGAATACATTGCCAGACTTAGGGTGCTAGAAGTCATTAGCAATGATATATTCATTCTAATGAATCTTCTGCCTTGTGAATAGAGGTAATTGAATCCTAATTGACTACTCCCTTTTTTAGTAACAGATCTGGGATACAACGCCCTGAACTGCTGTGTTCATTGAAGATGGGGTTGTTCATCCCTCCTCAGTACCCCAGGCAAGTCCAAGGCTGCATCAAAAGGTTCTCAGTCACCATCCCTGGAGGTGTTCAAGAAATGACTGGACATGGCACTTGGTTCTGTGGTTTAGTTGGCAAGGTGGTGTTCTGTCAAAGGCTGAACTCAGTGATCTCACAGGTTTTTTCCAACCCAATTGACTCTGTGATTCTGGTACCTTGTCTTAGGAGAGCAGCCCTTGAGAAGGCAGAGCAGCATTAAACTAGTGTGACGAAACCAGTCCTGTAGACAGTGTCCTACTGGGACAGATCATCCAAAGACACCCTAAGCACAAAATTTTTAATACTGGGTTAAAAGAAAGTGTGTACAATATGTTTGCATTCACAGAGAATAAATTCTTGAGCACATAAATAGAAATTTAGAGTTGCTATAATAAAAAAACCTCCATCACAATTACAATTAAAATGAATGATTTGTCATTCTGTACTGGCTCCCAAAGATTGATAATAGGCGCATGAAATTTGAATCTCTGCCAGAAATTTAAATAAATAATTGAAGCTCTGCCAGAAGGATACGATGATGATCAGAATTTTAAAATAATTTTTAATTTCAAGTCAAATGTGCACAAGGACTTTTGATCCACTTCACTCTACTGGATATAACTCATGTAGTGTTCAGAAGTAATGGATCAAGAGGAATGGGAGAAACGCACCATTTTCCCAGTGTCGGTGTGGAGGTCCTAGTTTAATGTATCTGTGAAAACATGATATTGGAATAGCTCTGGGAAATTTCCAAATGTGGATAAGCCATAAATACTGTGGAAGTTGGCCTTCTCCTTGTTCTAATAATCTATCAAAGCAAAACCACTTTTTCCAGCAATATTTAGTTGCTTGTAGATAACATTCCCAGGACCCAATCCCGAACAACAGCAACTATTATGGCCTAGTAGATTTTTTTTTTCCCCTTACTGTCTACATTAAAGTGTATTTTTTCATTCACAGAGGATGGGGTTTTTTGTGATGTTTACAAGCCCTGTCCGAAGGCCTGTCCCTGGCAGGATGTTAAGAGTCAGCCCTACTACAGTGCTCCTTTTTTGTAAATAACATGTTCAAAATTACTTATTTCATCATGGATGATCACTGTTGTCTTTCTTATGCATGACTTCCTTACTCAGGTGACAAATGCAAAAGGACTTTGGATGATAATCATGCTTTAATATGCAAATCTAAAAAAAAAAAAAAAGAAGAAACTATTTTGGTCCATTTGAATTTAATGCATATAACTGAGCAGTGACAGGTCTGCCAGAGAACACACAAACAACTCCTTATTTTTTAATAGAATCACAGAGTGGGTCAGGTTGGAAGGGACCACAGTGGCCATCTGGTCCAACCTCCCTGCTCAAGCAGGGTCCTCCTAAAGCACATGGTTCAGGGTTGCATCCAGATAGTTCTTGAGTATTTCCAGTGAGGAAACTGCAAACCTCTCTAAAAAATCACACCAGATTCACCCACACAGTGAAGTT
>VWYP01000083.1:20397-36630 GCA_013400435.1 Pycnonotus jocosus
TTTTTTTCCTTCTGAGTTTTATTACGCAGCTGTCTGAAAGTTCAGAAGAGATGAGGACAGTTACTGGTAAAGAAATGCATCTCTCCAAGATCTCTGTGTCGTTTGTTATGACTGGCACAGGGATTGAAACATTTATTGGCTTCCTGCAAGCTCGGATCCCACAATCCCCCATAACTCTTATTCTGACTGCTTTACAGATGCAGCCTTCTCCAAAATTCAGCCTTGAGAGGGCATGTGCTGTTCCCCGAGATATTTAATGATTGCTGAGCCCAGGTAACTCTTCCTACCTGCTATAAAGTTGGGTTTGAGGAGACACCAGCAAGAATTTGCAATTTAACGCCTCGCCAAGGCATTGTTTAATTGACAGTAACTCTCTGAACTCAACACTGCAATATTGAGGAATTAGACAGGAGAACAATTTGTGGACAACAAGTAAGTGCTGAAGCCTCTTCCTCTTCAGCTGTTTTGTCACTTCAAGCTGTCATTCAGAGCAGTCTCTCCTCTCACTTCTCCACTGCCTCAGCTGGGTTCACCTTGGAAGGGCTAATTAGCTCCTTGTCAACTCCTGCCTCCTCCTGAGTCCTGAAAAGGGGAGCTAAAATCAATTTGTCTTTCCAGCAACATCAACCAAGAAGGAAGGAAGGAGAAGGCAGGCAATGGAATGAGTGCCAGGGAATAGTGAAGCCCCTCAAAATAATTACAGAGAGAGCTTGGATGAATTTCTGTCAGTTTGATGAGGAGGGTCTACACTGAATTATTCTATTTAAAAGAGAGAAAGTGAGGCATGAAATGGATCTGCTTGTGATCAACCATCTGCAAAAAGAGGAATTTACGGAAGATTTTGTGGATAACTCCACTGGCACTGCTGCATTCAGTACCTTGATCCCAGGTGTAGGTCTGTCCTTCCTGCATTTAGGTGAGAGGCCACAAAGAAAGGGGATTTCTGCTACAGAATCATGGGATTAGGTAGTTTTTAAGGCTGGAAAAAACCTTCAGGTCCAACCTTTGACCAAATACAACCTTGCCCAATAAACCACATCACAAAGTGAATCATTTACAGACCTGAGCATCAGTCTATAACTGGAGATCCACTATGAAAAGCAGCATCCTCAGAGAAGACAACTTCCAAAAAAAATCCCTACTAGTTAATTTATTATTATTATTGTTATTATTATTATTGAGGAAGTTTTAGAGTTGCCACAACATTAGAGTGCTTTGGGTTGTTGGATTCATCTTGGGGAACTCTCTCAGGTCAGAGAATTTTCCAGTTGTTTGTGGAAAGAATTTTCTAAGAGTCCCCAGACAGACTGTATTTTTTTAGGGAATACAAGCAATTGCCCATTTCAAGAAAAAAGGCAGTTGCATTTCATGGAATGCCATATATATAACAATAAAGATTCATTTTTCTCTAGGTGTTTTTCCTCTATTTTTTTTTCCCCTTCATCCTACAAGTCCTTTGAGAAAATCACTTCAGGAAAAAAAATAAGTTTGAGGAAATTGCTAATACTGTTTAAGACCTGGCTCACCACATCCAGGAAACCTGCTGTGCTATTGCCAGTGGATTTGAAGTGGGCATTAAGTCCAATTTTTTGAGATTTCTGCTACTGGAAGTGGTTATTCTTAAGCATAAATATTTTCAGAATGGATGATTTTTGTGCAAATTAATTGCTTGTTCCCACATTGTTTACCACTGGCCCATTTTCCTCAAAGGAAAACAAAAGCCCCTCTTTCCAAAGGCTTCTAAACAGTGATAATTCATACATGGCTTTTCTGGGGCTCAGTTTGTTGCTGGGTTCAGTCAAATCTCAGGGTGACAGAACTGCTCCAGCTTCAAAAAGCAAAATCCTTGTAGACCTTCCCAGGGAAGGTTTTGAGGTGCAATGGGAATTTTGAGCTGCTGTGCTCTGTCTGGACCTTGAGGCAAGGCTGCAGGCAGGATTTTCTCTCAATTCTGACCTTTCTTGGTCACAGATCTTCAGGTGCTCTTCACCTTCCAGAGGGTTTGGCTGCAGCACCACAGTCAGTGCAAGGAAACTACAAAGGGTCACATCCATCCACCCCTTTCCCAGGTAAAACTTTTCCCTGTGCCCTATTTAAATTCTTCCATGCCCTATTTAGGTACTTCCACAATAACTTGCAAAGTTGGAGAGAAAGAGACAGGGACATTGAGCTTCTGCAGGATGCATGGTTGAGTTTGTGAACAGGAATAGAGATTGCCCCACTTATTTCCTCTGGAGAGTTTGAAAGTGCCTCACACCCATTTAATCTTATTTTTAACTCTAAGTTTGTGCCTAAATTGCATCGCTTTCAATGGGAAATGAAAAGGGTTTCAGTTTCCTTGCTGAATAGGAAGGAGTCAAGCCCCAAATCTGGGCATTAAATTTGAAGGCATTGACAAATAAAGGATGGGATCTATTGTGTTCTTTTTTGATCATTTTGCTTATTCCCTGGATGTCACCCACTGAGTGCGATACATAGGATGGGTCCTCTTCATAGTTAAGGTCTCAAATTGGGCAACCTCCAAAGGCTGCTGGTTCTGTTTTCATTTTTTGGGGTGCCTGAGGAGCATCTATAATTTGGGCAGAATATCTGGTACAAACCCATACTTGGTGCACTTTCAGCCTCCACCACTCCAACTTCTCTGGGACAGGAATTCCTGAGTGTATCCAGAGTTCTGCCCTGAATTCAGGCACTCTGTGCACCTGCCCCCAGACATCCCCAGCCTGTCCTCCCTTTTAGGTCCCACACATTCTCCTAGGCAGATGCCACCTCAACTTGTATAAGTCCTGAGACCTTCCAGGAAGTCCTGAGACCTTTCAGGGTGAGATCACTCAATTTTGGGTGTCTGCAAGAGGTGTTTCTTCATCTCAGCCAGATGATCATGTTCCCACTGTGGGCAAAGGAGGTGCAACCAAGAGGATCAGAGAATTCACCCTGTGCTTCCTCTGGCCAACCCAAGGATCCTCATCTATTTCAGGATAAGATGGATCATAGAATCATGGAATGGTTGGGGTTGGAAGGGACCTTGAAGACTGCATAGTTCCAACCCCACTGTCATGGGAATTTTATTCCAAACTCTGTCCAACCTTTTTTTTGAACATGTCCAGGGATGGGGCAGCCACAGCTTCCCTGGGAAACTTCTGCCAGGGCCTCACCACCCATAGAGGGAAGGAACTCCTTCCCAAAAATCCAACTTAACCCTGCTCTCTCTCACTTTAAAGCTATTCTGCCTTGTCCTATCATCCCTTTTGAGAAGTAAAGGACAAAACCTTTTCTCCTGACATCTGTCCATCTCTTTTGAGAAGTCCATGACTTCCTTCCTTGTTTCCTTCACGTGAGAGATGCTTTTTAAGAAACCCTGCCCATATCCCTGCAAAATTCGTGACTTTCCAGACTGCTGGAGGCAGCTCTCACTTGTTTGAGCATGATGGGCATCCCTTCAAGAAGGAATTTTTAAGGTTTCCAGGGATGGTGACTACACCACTTCCCTGGGTCCCTGTTCCAATGCTTGTCCACTCTTTCAGGGGACAGGGAAAACTGTCAAACCTCAAGGGCATAAACCAACCCCTCACAGCTGTGGCCCAGCTCGTCTTGCATTTCCAGGGCAGTGCAGCAGCTGGAGGGAGCAGGAGGCTCAGTCCTGCACAATTGTAATTTATGCCATGACATGTGGAGAAATGTGTGCAATTTATGATTCTTCTGATGCAGATGTGACTTGTTTGAGCAGGACCCCACTTTTTTGGAAACTGAGTTGTCTGAATGACTTTGTAAATTATGTAGATTTCTCCAAACCTTGCGTTTGGTGTTTAAACTAGAAAGAAGTCTTTTGATTTCTCTTTGCTTTATTTAAGTTATGCTAAAATATACATTTTGCTTGGAGAAGGAAAAGTACATGATTGAGGCAGCACTCTCAAGGAAAATTCCCTGGCTGCAACAGCTACTTCAGTGCTGGAATAACTGGAATGTTACGTTTTCCCTCCTCCCAAAATCTGGTCTCAGTTGAGAATGGGTCTCAAAATCTCCAGATCACTCCAGTTTCATGGTATTTCTAAACGAGAAATACTGAAAAGAGGGTGATTATTGTTTAATAAATAGGTATTTGATAGCTGTAACATGGCAGCTTTGGCAGCTCCAGGACTTCACAATGGTTTGTATTCATAATTCAGAGCATAAAAATACTTCTGGTCTAAACATGTGAACCCCAAACCTGCTCACAAAGCAAATAAAACCCAAACCAATCCTGGCAAATGGGTGAGCAGCCACTGCTAGATTTTACAGCCATCTCTTTGTAAGATCTCTGTACCTTCAAGCCCTTTGCTACACATTTTCATCTCAAATTCCTGCTGATAATGAAAGATTATCCCTTTTTGTGTATCCAGAAAAACTCTTCCCACTCTTTCCCTCTCACCACTTGGTCCAACCAAGCAAACCCACTCTGATCTGAGAGATTCTTGCTGAGAGCAGCAGATGGAAGGTCACCAAATGTGCTATGTTTGCAATCTCTTTTTTTTGCCCCCTCTTTGGTGTTATCTTTCCCTCTTCTAACATTTGACAGAAACCAGTGTGATAAAGAGAACAGGAAAACACGATGGTGTTCTGGCCTCTTTGGTGCTGCAAATATGAAATTTTATGGTGCCAGAAACACAAAGGTTACTCTCTCTTCCCCCCTCCCACCTCCATTTACATTATAGATCTCTCCCTCATGTATAAATTGAGGAGTGCTGTTTACCAGTAACCTCCTTCCTTCAGAAAGGTTTTCAGCTGCCTTGTTTGAAACTGGATATTCACAAACTACCAGGAGGTTTCATCTTATTTTTTTAAAGGTGTGTGAATAAATCACCACAACTGAGGTGGGGCAGGCAGAGGTCCCATGAGTGGGAGGTGAATGCCACAAGAACCCTCTCATGCTGTGCTCTCCTGTTGGTGCCCCACAGCTTTCATTCCAACAAAAGCTGGGATTTGTTGTTATTATTGTTATTATCTCTCTTTTTTTCCTGGTAATGTTTTGTAAGTCACAGCAACAACACGATAACAGCGAGCCCAGCCTGTTCAACACTATGTAAATATTTTCCTGTGGGAAATGAGATAGAAAATTCATGTCCACGGATTTCAAAAGGTCACTTAGGCAGCAGTGTTTGAACACCAGCAATCTGCATCCCAGCTGCCTCTGGCGATAATTCCTGTTTAGGTGCTTACCAGGCATGGAGAAGATGGGAAGTGAGGTGTGTAATGGGGGTGGCAGAGGGATGGAGAGGGAGGACAGGAGACCAAGGCACCAAACAGAAGAGGTGAGAAAGAGGCACAGCAAGGAGGGTTCTACAGACACAGAATTTGGTGGTCTGAAGTTACGCTAAAGGCATTTCCCAAAATACTCATCTACAAATGTCACTGTTGTTCTGTACCAGGGAATTTCGCATTTCTTGGAAAAATCAAAGAATCATGGAACGGTTTGGGTGGAAGGGACCTTCAACAGGCACAGGGTGTTTTTTTGGGGTGTCCTGTGCAGGGCCAGGAGTTGGACTCAATGATCCTGATGGGTCCACTCCAACTCAGCATATTCTGTAATTTTGTGATTCTGTGATCATCCAGTTCCCAAAGGGCAGGGACAACCTGGAAGTGTTGAAGGCTGGGTTGGAAGGGATTTGGAGCAACCTGGTCTGGTGGAAGGTGTCCTTACCTCTGGCAGGGGGTTGGAACTGGATGATCTTTAAGGTCCTGTCCATCTCAAACCATTCCATGACTGTATGATCTTTTTTGGGGGGTTTCCCGTGGAAGAGGAGGCTTTGCACGCTGTGTCCTGTGCCTGATTTATTTTTAAAAGGCTTTGCTTTGCCAGGTTTCTTTCAGCTGCACATTTAGTTTTCTTCATTGGCTCTGGTTTACATTTCCTACTTAGGCAACAACTCCTGCACTTCTTCATGTTATTCATCCTTTGTCTTTAAGGCTGTTTATTTCTGATTGACTGCCATCAGCCCTTCTGAAGTGGATTGAGAAGATTAAGAGGTTTGAGATGACAAAAAGAAGATCCTGTCAGAGAGGAAAATCTTTAGCTTTCTTTAGCTGGGTGCAAAATTTTGGCTTGAAGGAAGCAAAATTAAAGTGGGTTTGTGCATGCATGTGGTTAATGTTGGATCCTCTCTTCTGTGTTTCTGAACACTGGGGAAGTGGAAATAATTCCTCCTGAATTTGCAGGGATCAAAGCACAAGGAGATACGGACCACTGAGTGGTGGTCCTGGGCCACAAGAGTCAAGATGGGTGGAAGGTGCTGACACACAGACTCAAATATCTCTGTAAAAATAATTTAAAACCTCTCTGTAAGATTCATTTTAAGGTTTTCTTTAAGTGGGTCCTGAACTTGAAGTACCTAAGAGAGTGTGTTTGAACAGTGTGAAAATGTCACAGCGTTTTGGGGGATACAAATCTTTGTTTTTCATCAGGCCCTCTGGCAAAGCAAAGCAGAAAGGACAGAAATCCCACATCACTCAAATGAGTCATTATTGCAACCACTTTTGGGCTGGGAAGTGCAAGCTTGGATTTGTTCAAAGTGAGGAGCCTAAAGATCATTCCAGTAACCAGGATGAGTTTGATAAAACCTGATTCTCCATTCCTAAAGTCCTGACAAAGAATTTTTACCTCCCTCCACGTAAGTTTTTAAATAACGTCAATAATGAAATACCATCCCGGTTTTCCTGCCAGGTTTTCTCTCAGGAGTTTGTTTCTCTCTCTCTCCTTTTCTCTCTTGACAAAGGTTCATTTGGTTTATTAAAATAATGTAATTGAACTTATTGTTTTTTTTTTTTGAGATAAGGAGAGGAAAAAAACCCTTAAATTTATGACTTTTGCCTTTAAGAAGGAGGTATAGAAAGTTGCAACTCACCTACACTGGAGTCAGGACTTCATCTTTTATCACACAGATGAAGTACCACAGACTGGTCTCAAATATTTTCCTGTACATGGCCGATTCCAGGTATCAGCCTTTTGTGGCACATTTTTTCCTGATAACCACTTGGCACTGAACATTCTCCAAGTCCCTCTGGCATGGAAAATGGCTGTGTGAGGAAAAGGTGTTCAGCATAGCTCAGAATTCTTACTTTTTCCTGATAAAAAGTAAGTGCTGCCTCCATTGGAATGTAGTGGCTCCATATGAAATCATGGATGAGTTAAATGCTCCATGTTATGTCCCAAAGTCCTTCCCAAAGCTTTAATTTTCCGTTTATAAAGAACACAATAATTGAGATTAGGTTTCTTCCCCAAACCAAAGGATTTCACTATCAAACATGGCAATTTTTCTGCAGAAAGGAATTATTTACAGACACAACAGTTCCTGAAATAACTTAGTGCTTGCAGGGACATCCCTCCATGGGTGCACATTACAGCCTGACCTCAGTGTGACATCCACAACTCCCTTCCTGCCTCCCATCCTGTCATCATCCCCAGCTGGGTTCTGAGTGCAGCTCCAGGAGTTGCAAAGTGTTCTAAAGGCAGAGAGCCCAACACATCCCTTTGCTCTGGATTGGGAAAATCCTGGTTTGCCCAATCATGACCCAAGCACGTGGAGCCTGATTTGCTCTGTTGACAAAGTGGGAATGCAGGGAGAGAGATGAATTTGAATCTGAAAAGAAGAGGCTCATTTGGTGTTAATCCAGACTCCCCGATCCTGAAAGGAGAGGTTTGGATTTCAGTGCCAGGTGCCCATCCTGGCTGGCTGCCTCCTGCTGACTCGCTGGGAATGGAAATCCCTCTTTGCTTCAGTCCTGAAACAGGCATGGAAATGTTTTCCTGTGGAAAGCCAGGGGAGACCTGGGAGCTAGGAAATCTTCCACCTTTTATTCCATGGGAGATTTAAACCTTTCCCTAGCCTGGATGCAGCCTGTGATGACACTGCAAACCTGCTTAAGAGCATTAGTCAGAATGCCAGCATTTATCCACTCAGCAATGACTCCTAATTCCCATTTCAGGCAAATCCCCATCTCTCGCTGCAGCTTGATTACAACGGTGATTAATTTGAAAGTCAACACATTTACCCAAAATACAACATCATTAAAAAGACTAAACATAAACCTGAATATTTACAAATATCTTAACTTGACGTGATTAAAACAAACAGCCTCCTCTCTGCTTGTTTGGAGCCAGGCAGATGAGCTTCTTTTCCGCCTTTATATTTTCACGTCAATAGATGGCACTAGTATTTTCTCATTTTTTTCACTACAATATTAGATTTCCTCATGATTCCTCCCGCCCTCACTCGGATTTTCAAAGGATGGAATAGCTGATTTCCAAGGGGATATTTTATCCTTAGTAAATATATAATATCACTCCAGTTTGGCTTTCAGCAAGTAAATCTTTGCATACTTCATAAAGCCTCAAAGCCATAAGACTGATTTTTTTTTCCCATTGTGAAAACAAAATGAATTTAAAGTTTTCATTTCTATACTGATGGGAGAGTTCACCAGGAAAACCCTGTAGGACCTCTGTATAGGGTGCCTTAAAAATCCTATGGCGTTTACTCCATCATCACAGTGAAAATAGAAAGACATTGCTCCTTTTCAATTATATTTTTATTTGAAGAATGAGCAGTGGGTTGCATAAAAAGCAGAGAGACATTAAAATTTGTGAATAATATTCTCAGTTTGTTTTACTCTACCCTTACAAATAGAGGAACTGGTGGAGCTTCCATTTTCATACCAGCTCAGCTTTTCTAATTAAACCTACACTTTAGGAAAACATATTTCAACATTCTAGCAGGTGTTCTTGTCTCTGTCAGTACAGAGTCTTGTTGAATAAAGACAAAAATTCAGCTGGTCATCATCATCCCAAGCAATTTTTAGTTTCATTTTCCTATTCTGAGAGAGGCTGTTGATGTGAACATCTCCTTCATGGTGAGAGAACTGATGGATTCGGATATCAGAGGTAACAAGAGTAAAGAGGGCACAGACTCGGTTTATTACCAGAGAGACTTTGTAGGAACAGTGTCAAGACAAAATGAAAAGTTTGCTGTCCCAGTTCCCCAGATGTTCATAAAAGTGATTTCTTCAACTTGTGAGGTTATGGTGATGATAAAGATAATTGCAGGAATTCTTTTCCCATTTCATAGAATCACAGAATGATTTGGATTGGAAATTACCTTAAAGAGCGCCTCGTTCCAATCCTTCCACTAGATCAGGTTTCTCCAAGCCCTGTCCAACTTGGCCTTGAACACTGCCAGGGGTGAAGCAGCCAGGGAATTCCTGCACAACCTGTGCCAGGGCCTCAGACCCTCACAGGGAAGAATTTCTTCCCATTACACCACTTAAATCTACCCTTCTTCCTCTGCAAGCCCTTCCCCCTTGTCCTGTCCCTGGGGTGCTTTGCCACGTGTGCCACACATTGAACAGGATCCAAAGGGAACTGTGGTGAATCCATCAGCCGTGGAGTCTAATTAATAAACACGCAAATCTCCTGATATCCACGTATGGGTCATGCTCCCAGTCCACAGAGGTTTAGGAAACAGCCACAAGTTAAATCAATGGCAGGGCAGTGATGGGAAAGTTCTGAGATAACACCAGGTCATGAGTAAGGAACTATGATGGGAACCCCAGCGAGCCCTGGGCCCCACAAGGTTTATTCTCCTCAGATCTCTGCGTTACAGATGGATCTGTTTAACTCTGGCAGGTAATTGTCAGCTGGCCCAGGGCAGCAGCATTTTGCTGTTGCAATTTTATGCCTCTAACAATTGTGCTGCCTCCATTTATGAACACAGAACTAATTAACATGCCAGTAAAAGCACCTGGGTTTTGACACAGGGGCAAGGAGAAAGTGCAGAAATCAAACCACTACAATTAATTATGTTTGCTTCTCGGAGCAAGGCACTGGTGTCCTGGGATTTTCTGCCTGTCTTCATTCCCTTTGTTCATCTCCCTCCTTGGTAATAATGCAACACTTGTAGAAATTAATTTGGTGGAAATTGATTAAAGGTGGACATTGTTTGCCCAGGAAGGTAATTGTCTCTGACACCTGGTGTGGGGGAAGATGTGCACACAGAGGTGCAGGAAGGTGCACGTTAATCTTCTCCTCCGGAGCTGGAAGTGTAAGGAGGTAAATCAAGGGGGTGATCTCAACCAGAAAACATGGAAAGGAAGAGAAATAAAATGGAGATTACATGGAAGGAAAGTGAGTTCAGCAGAAGAATCCAGCAAGAGAGAGAATTATCACAGGATCATAGGATCAGAGAATGGTTTGGGTTGGAAGGGAACTTTAAGACTTTCAGTCCAGTTCCAACTCTCATGGGCAGGGACACCTTCCACTGGACCAGGCTGTTCACTGCCTTCAGCTCTTCCAGGGATTGGGCAGTCAGATCTTCTCTGGAAAATTTCTTCAAATGTCTCTTTCCCTTCCCAGGACAGAATTTTTTCTTAATATTTGACTTAATTCTACCCTCTTTCAGTTAAAATTCTTGTCCTGTCACTAATTCCATAAATCTAAAGGATTATGTCTGACTGAGCCAACTCTGAAAATCCACTCACACTTGAATATTTGGGTGGAATTTCTGGGTATTAATATTTCTTTTAATTAGAGTTTTGACTCTGGTCTTCATTCCTCCTCCAGTTTATGCAGGCAAGACTGTCCAGGGAATAGGCCAAACCCATCTTGTGGTTCCTCCTGTAATAACTTGACTGAGAACAGGAATTTATTTAGTTATTTATTTTTCCAGTTAGTCTGGAAAGGGGGTGGTAGCAACCTGGTCTAGACAAAAGCGTCCTTGCCCATGGAAGGGGGTTGGAATGTCATGATCTTTAAGGTCCCTTCCACCCCAAACCATTTGAGGGTTTTATGATTTTTTTCCTTCTTATGTTGCACCACCAGATGATCAGTAGAGAGGAATCTCTCCAGCCAGATGGTTTCCTTGGTGTCCCATCAAGGAATGAAGGATCTCACAAATTTGACATCTCACCCAAGAGCTCATCCAAATGGATTTAAGCCTGGAAGTCAAGGATTGTGTCACAGACAAACCACTGAGCCATGAACAAGAAAATGGGAAAGCAAGGAAAGGTGATGATGGGAAAGCACAGAGGGTGAAACCTAAGAGCAAAATCCCAGACAGGGAGGAAGAAAACCCTCTTCTGATAACCAAGATCCTAACTGCCTAATAAAACTTTAGCAGTTTTTCCATTATTAGTGGAGTCAGAGACCATAAATGAAAAAATCATAAATGAAAAAATCATAAATGAAAAAGAAAGGAGAGCAAAAATCAGAAAGAATAAGTTGGGAATGCTGCAGCTTCAGGAGACATTTAAGAAAATTTGCTCATCTCTCTCTAATATAATTTTATCTCTCTATTTCTTTAATATTGATTCTTTTTGTCAACCAGACAAATTATTCTGCAGTATTTTTAACACTTTTTCAGAGCACCATCTGTTTGCATGATAATTTCCCCCAAGTCCTTATAAGGGCTGTAATAATCCCTTCATGTTAACTTTTATTATTTGATTTCCAACTGCCTCAGCTCGGAAGGAGCAGCACGGGGAAATGTGTGTATTAACAAATAGCAGTTCCCCACAATTCCTGCAGAAATTAATCATAAAAAAGGGATTAAGTTTCAACCACCTCCTCAGGGCACAGTATTCACAGAGGTGTGGGTTGGAGCCACGAGGGCGGAAGAGCAGAGGAACAGAACAAGCTCAGCCTGGCTCCAAAATAAGTTAAACTTGAATGTTTGGGAAAGAGAAAGAGCAGAACAGACAGAGATGATGAATACTCAGTTTTCTTCCGTTTTCCAATGAATTTTAGTTCCATACATGAGATTGTTGTAACTTGCCAATTTATTAATCTGCAACAGGAATCTTTTCTGAGTGTTCATTCACCTTCAAAGGATGGCTTGAACCCAATTTGTCATCTTGCAGCTTTTGCTCTACCTATTAAATTGTTTTTATTTAAACTTGAAATTTTCAGTTTTTCCCTTTTGGTTCTCTTCTCCCCCATGAGGAGGTGAGAGTGAGCATTTGAATAGGGCTGAATGGTTGGCTGGGGCTAAACCATACAAAATCTTTTAAAAATCACATGTTTTTGTTTGGTTTTTTATCTGCCTTCCATTTATTCAACAAGTTCTGGCAGAAGAGATGGTGAAGGGCCAACCCTAACCTAAAGGTTTCTGATTTTCCAGCAGCAAAAAGGGGGACACAGATCTCTCATGGAAAAGTCTGGAAAGATGAGATGAATGGAGCTGAAGACTGTATTTCAAGTTTTAATGTATATGTTTATATGTGCAATACTCAGATGGTTGAGGCAATTAACCACACACACATCCCATAATATCCCATCAGAACAAGGAGACATTTGGTGTTGCTACAATATTTAAAGAGGTCCTCAACCTTCAAAACTACCAAAATCCCCTTCCAAATAGTTCTCCCTCCTCTCTCAAGGAAGATAATCCTAAATATACATCAGACCTGTGCTGAGACCAACAAAATGCCCCTACAGGAGATTGCTGCAGCATTTCCCTCTGTCATACATGCAATTAGGACCATGTGCCCTAATTAGGAAACCTGGGTGTTTCCTCTTTGGGAGCCAATTTCTCCATTCTGTGATTGTCCCCAGACTTTGGTAGCAGAACCTTTGATGTTCTCTTTCCAATATTGCATTAAACATTACATGAAGGCTTTGCCTCTCAGATCCCTTTTGCTGCACATTATAAATTTGCCTGCTCTGCAGAAGAGCACGACAGGGACTTTGTTCTTTCATTCCAGCTGCGAGACAATGTCAACAGATAAGTATGTATTAAAACTTCAAGATCATTTTATTTAGACTTAATTCAATTAAACTTTTTTTTGTGCTTTTGCTGGCAGTTTTCTATTAAGGTCATTCAGTCGGACTTGCATTTAAAAAGGAATAGCTGCAGAGTCTTGCTGCTTAATACAGAGGAGTGCTTCAATTGCCAAAGTCCAAGGTGAGTCAAAGGGAACTGCTCAGGTAGATCCAGGACACGCCTGAAAACAACCAGCCCCAGCCAAGTCATTGCTGCCAACCCCAAACAAAGGTTCTTTTTGTCACTTAATTGTTTTATCTGTGTCTTCTCTTTATAGATGCCCTGCTCAGCCACAGATAAGGGTGGGACTGCACTGAGTTTGGGAAGTCTCAGCAGTGGAGCAGGTCCAAAGAGCACTGAGAATTTTCCAAGGGGTAAAATTCAGCCCCTTCAGAGTTTTCAGAACAGCAAATATATTTTTTGAATCTATGTAGAAATCACGATCATAAAACACCGTGGGAGGAAGGCTGCTTTACAAGAACACAGAAGGAGAGAATCACAGAATTATTTGGGTTGGAAAGGACCTTTAAAGGTCATCCAGTCCAACCCTCCTGCAGTGAGCAGGGACATCTTCAACTAGAGCAGGTTGCTCAAAGCCCCATCCAACCTGCCCTTGAACACTCCAAGGGATGGGGCATCAACCACATTTCTGGGTAATCTGTGTCAGGGTTTCACCACCCTCACTGCAAAAAAAATATTCCTTATTTCTAGTCNCCTGCCCTTGAACACTCCAAGGGATGGGGCATCAACCACATTTCTGGGTAATCTGTGTCAGGGTTTCACCACCCTCACTACAAAAAAAATATTCCTTATTTCTAGTCTAAATTTCCTTTTTAAAAAAGTTTAAAACCATCGCTCTTTGTCCTATCTCATCAGTCTCTGCAGCAGCTTGTCTGTATTTTCCTTGAAGGCCCCCTTGGAGCACTGGAAGGATTGTAGAGCATCCAATACTCCCCCTCTCAGAGCCCACCTTCAATCAGATGTGAACAAGGCTAAAGAGTTTTGCATTTTGAATGGGATCTAAATCCTGGAAGACGTCATCTGGTCAAGAATATTGAGGAAAATGAGGGTATGAGGTGTGCTTGAAGCTTAAACAGGTTTTGAAATACAGCACAATCATCCAGAATCATGGAATTTTAAGGTTAAAAAAGACCTCCAAGGCCATCAGTTCCAACCTTTGACCAAACACCACCCCAGCCTCAGTTTTGGTGGGACCATGTACTGAGGCTTAGAAATCCCTGAGATACGGAACACATTGGAAAAGGTTTTACTGCAACATCAGCAAAACCGGGAATCCTTGGCTGCTATCCCAAGTAAATTAACACTCATGCCAAGTGCTGACTTGTCTGCAGCAAAGGCCTCTGAGTCTGACACAAAGTTCAATTAATTGGATGGAAAGATCTCCCTGGATTTCAGTGGGATCTGCTTCAAGACTCTCAAGTGAGAAGGAGAGGTCACATCTGAAGTGACCTATCAAAACCAAAGCAATGTTCTGCACATTCTTGGCTTTCACTTGTCCCAAGTCTGAAACTGGAGCTGGCAATAAATATTTCAATTATTAGTGGAAGTCTTCAGCTCAGTGATTTTGGGATGTTCCTGCCAATAGACATTTGCAGTGTCTTGGTTCATGTCTCTGCAGAGGCATCTCCTGTTTACTCGTGCAAATTTCTACGCCTGAAAAGATTCTCTGTAGTGATGTGAAACCAGGGATGCTAAGAATTGTGCCAAAGACAAAACTCCAGAGACTCCACAGTCCAGACACTGACATGTTTCAGACATCTCCCCATCCTACTTTCTCAATATCCTATTGCACTTTTTAAAAATTGATTTCTCTTGAAAAGAGGCGATTCTGTGACCTGAATGGAAAGCAGAAACCATAATACCTCACCAGCAGCTGACTGCAGGCAGATAAAGCTCATGAATAAATAAATAATTTGGGTTTGGATTAATAAATAATTTGGTATTGGATGAGATCTCACCATGTCAAAGCTCTTTCCACGCATGTGTTCACCACGGTGTTGCTGTCCTTTCAAGTTCCGTTTAAACCTCTCTTAATGAGTTTTAAAATGACCATAGAGATGTTAGAATTGATGGAGAGATGCTGTTTATGCTAGAAAAATATATTTTAATTCTCTTTGTAAGAACAGACAAAAAAACATTGCAAGGTGAATGCCAGTTGTGGCCAGGATCAACTCAGAAATCTTTTCAACTCACAGACTGTGTTAACACTATTTTATAAATCTCTGTAGTTAGATTATTTCTCTGCAAAGTGTTTAATTGCCATCCTTTTGCCAGACTAGCATATTCCTGAGATATTTAGATAATTCATTACCATAGTGCTGAAGACTGCATTTCCTGGAGTTTGCATGGATTTTCTGTAATTGTATCATAGAATCATCACAGGAAGGCTTGGGTTGGAAGGGACTTTTAAGTCCACGTGGTTCCAACCCCTCTGCCATGGGCAGGGACACCTCCCACTATCCCAGGTTGCTCCAAGCCTTGTCCAACCTGGCCTTGGACACTTCCAGGGATGGAGCAGCCACAGCTTCTCTGGGCAACCTCTGCCAGGGCCTCACATCCTCACAGGGAGGAATTTCTTCCTACTATCCAATCTAATTCTCTGCTTTTTTGGTTTAGTTTGCAGATGTCATCACCCTAATTTCTGTGTGTGCTGTAGAGATGGAACTATGAGAAAGGAGTAGCTTTAAATTTCTTTAAATTTTATTATCAAGATCTATATTGACTCTTCTTGCCAGTTTAGCATCTTGAATGCCCCCACACATCAATGCCAAGAGAAAAGTTCCTACAGCAGAAAGGCCATCCTGTTTTACATTTCCAAGTTCACCTGTGAGGTGCTGCTACACACAGATTGAAGCATGAGATGCAATTATTCTGGAGCCAGGGAAAGGTAATAGGATGGCTCTACCTGACCTGACTTTGAAGTGTGGTTAAAACCACTTAAGAACAAGAAGAAATGTGGCTCCCTGATGCTTATTTTCTGGGGTAAAAAGTGAAATCACAGAGTACAGCAGAAAAATATTCTCTTATTACCAGAAGTTATTCAAGGATTTGATGGAGATGTGCAACAGGGATGTGAACTGCAAGATCAAGTGATAGATCCAGGGCACCACGGTTGAAAATCCCATTGTGAGCTTCTTAAAATGCTGGGTTTTTCTTACATGCACAGAGCACTTTCGAAATCTGAAGATGGAAAAAGCACTCAGTGCTATTATGAAAGATTCCTCAATAATTGATTCACTATGCTAATCCTTCTCCAAAATCAACCTACATTCTTCTTTCAGTCTCTGCTGCTCACATCCAGTCACAAAAATGGGAAAAATGAACTGCTTGCAACCAATCTCAACAGGAAAAAAATATCCCAAAGTTCTCTTTCTGGTTGTTTTTCTTTGCTTATCGATTTGTTCTCAGTGTGTGGTTACAATTATTTTTT
>VWYP01000086.1:5349-18231 GCA_013400435.1 Pycnonotus jocosus
TTTAGGGAATGTCTGCAGGCTGGGCAGCCAAGGGAACAGGGGCTGCACCCCCCCAGCTGTTTTTAGGGATGGTCATCAGGCTGGGACAGGCAGGTGCCCAACCCCATCTCCGCGGGATGCAGCTTGGGAGCAGGAGGAAGAGGAGGCTGCGGAATGTCTGCACACCCCTAAGCACATCCCGCAGCTCTGGCTGGGAGCTGCTCAGGGCTGCCCGGCTCCCCTGGGCTGATGGATGCTGGCCCCTGGCTCGCTGGGATGCTTTGCCTCGTTTTAGGGGACAGGGGATGCTGTGGTTGGTGAAGCAGCTCCACGCTGGGGATAAGGAATCGCCTTGGCCAGGTTGATCTGTTGGGCTTCAGCAGGGCCCTGTGCTGTGCCAGATCCTGGGAATGCTGAAAACGAGACTGGAATTGAGTTATTCCAGGCGGGCTGCAGGCTAATTCCTCTTTCATCTGAAGCTTTCTCGCATTTGACCTCTCTCTCCTTTATCTGCGACGGGAAATTCGATTTGCACTGTTATTCCAAAACAATTCCTCTCAGTTCCCTTTGTGAGGCAAGAAAGGCAGGACTGAGGGCTTGAGTATCCAAGGCTGCTTCCCAGCTCTGCTGTGGAGAGGCTTGGAGGGGGATGGAGAGAACAGGAATCCGAGCAGGGCAGGAAAATATCTGCAGATTCCATCAGGGTCCGCTCTGGGAGACAGCTGGATCATGCCCTCGGTCCCAGGGATCCTGGCTCACTGTGCCCATGCTGCTGGGCTGCTCAGCCAATCCCTCCTGGTGCAGAGCCAGGCTGGAATTTTGTCTGGAGGCAGGGAAGCGACACAAAAGCACAGAACTTGGCAGCTCCCAACCTCCCCTCAGCTGCAAAACGCAGTGCCTTGGACTTATCGTGGAATCACTTTGGTTGGAAAAGCCCTCTCAGAGCAGGGAGTCCAACCATCCCCCAGCACTGCCAATCCCACCCCTGACCCATGTCCCCAAGTGCCACATCCACACAGCTTTTTTTCCTCCTCCTGGGAGGTCCTGAGATGGGGACCCCACTGCTGTTTCCCTGGGCAGCTGTGCCAATGCCTGACCTCCCTGTCAGGGAAGAAATTTTCCCTGCTATCAAACCTAAGCCTTCCCTGAGGGGCTGAAGGGAATCCCATTCTGGGATTTAAAGGTATTTCTGGAGAATTCCAGGTGAGTTTTTGTTCTTCCTCCTTGTCCTGCCGTAGGCCAGGTTTCTTCTCCTCCCTTGCCCTACCTGAAAGAGGTTTTGCCTGTGTCATCCTCAGCTTTGGGACTTTGGGAAGTTGAAGATTCACAGCAGAGCAACTTCCAAAATGAAGAAATAATGAGAACTCACAGCAGAAATGCTCTGAAAAATGCATTGGCTGACAGCGCTCAGGGGCAGCTCTCAAAGCAACATCTCTCTAAAGTAACTTGAAAATAATCTCCCAGTTCTGCTTTGGGTTGGGTGGATTTTTTTCCCACCCCTCTTGGGCACAGTTAAATCCCTGAGCTCAAAGGAACACGTTGTATTTTGGCTGGTTGCTGGAAAAGTCAAGTGGAATGGGAAAAGACGCCCTGGCTGCCACCAAATCCATCTGCTCACGGAGCAGCATCACACTTGTCCTGCTGGGTGGCTGGGGAGAGCCAATTTGAGGCTCAAGTGCTTTCCCAACTTTTTAGCTGGATTTTCTTCTTTTCCAGACCACTTGGATTTCACTTGGAACCTGTCTGGCAGCGTTTGGCTTCCTGGCTGCTTGGAGCCAGGGCCTGTGGAGATTAATGACATGGAAAATGAGGAATGCTGGCTGTAAAACTCTGAAATTGTGGGAAAAAGGCAGCTTAGGGAGGTGGCCTCTGATGAAAAGGTGTGTGGCTGCTCCAGGGATGGTGTTTGGAAAGGCAAAGGCTCCGACAGGATTATCTTCCCACCCCTGGAAGTGTCCCAGGCCAGGTTGGATGGGGCTTGGAGCAACCTGGGACAGTGGAAGGTGTCCCTGCCCATGGCAGGGGGTGGAACAAGATGAGTTTTAAGGTTCCAACTTTAAAACTTCTGACCCAAACCATTCTGGGATTCTAAGATCTTAAAAAAAGAGTTATCCCATGAAGGGGCTGGAGTGCCTTGAGTACAGCAAATCCTTCCCTTCCCCTTCTGATAGAAATGGGAAAATCCCCTGGGTGAAGGGTGCCTCCCTCCAGGAGGCAGCTATGGTCAATGCCGAGCAGGGGAGAGGAAACCCGGGAGGATTATATCCGAAATTTTCCATGAGCTCTGTTCCCATGAGCTACATGGGGCCCCCCTGGGCCTCCCTGCACCCTGGGACACCCCCTCCCTTCATTTGTGCGTGGGGTTCACCTCCTCCTAGATCCTGACTGCATTCCATGCAGAGCAGGAATTCTCGGTCATGAAATGGGGTGACCCAGGGAAAGCATCCAGGAAACCCCAGATCAGTGGGGATGGCACGGTTCCTCAGAAATCTGTGCCTGGAATCTGCATCCTAAAGCCTTCAGGCAGCAGAGGCAGTGCCAGCAACCCCTGACTCCTGACAGGGCTCTGGCTGAACTACAGGAGAGAGCCCCCCAAGAGCAGCCAGGCCAGGAGCTTTCAATTCACTACAAATTCACCTAGAAACATTTTACTCATTACAAAATTCACCCAGAAACATTTTACAAGTTACAAAATTCACCCAGAAACACATTTGAGGCTTTGCTGTCCTGAAGAAAGAGGCTTGGTGGCCTCTTGCTGGAGCAGGGCAGCTTGGCCACGGCCAGGGAAGGAGGGTTTGGGGTGGGTGCAGCAGGGCTGGAGGAGCCTGGCAGGCAGGGATTGGGGATGTTGGGGGCCGCCCCTCTCTGATCGTGACCCTGTGAAGGTGTGGGAGGAGGGACGGGGCTGTTTGAAGTCCCAGCCACCCNTTCTTTAACCCAAACTCAGGCTGTCAGTACAAAACCTGGTGGGTAGGGAAGATGAGGGTGAATGAGTCTTTAGGGGGGGAAAGGTGGAAATCACCTGGAAAGAAGAAAAAAAAAATAAATGTATATATATATTTTTATTTTTTAATATGCATAAATATGTATAAAATGTGACCCAGCCCTGAACTTTTCGGGCAGGGAAGCGAAATTCGTGAGGAAATACAGCCCAGCCTGCAATTCCTCATTATATCAGTGGGAGCCATGCTAGGGGGCCAGTAAATCTGCCAGATGGCGATGGGGGGATTAGGTGGGAAGGTGGGACCCCAGGAGGGTGCTGGGCCTGCCCTCCCTCAGCCCCTGAGCACCCCCACCTTCCTCGTTAAGGAATGTTAATCACCCCAGCTCCCAAAATGCTCCCAGAGGTTTGTTTACAATAAAATCTTTACGGTGCTCAGAGGTTTGGGGTGGGGTTTTTTTGCCCTTTCCCTGTTGCATGGGAAGGGTTGGGAGGGATGGAAGCTCCAAGGAGTTGTGGCTGCCCCTGGATCCCGGGAAGTGTTTGAGNAGGGATTGGGGATGTTGGGGGCCGCCCCTCTCTGATCGTGACCCTGTGAAGGTGTGGGAGGAGGGACGGGGCTGTTTGAAGTCCCAGCCACCCACCTTCCCTTTCCAGCCCCTTAAAAGGAGGCTGAGCTTGATTAAATCAGCGTTTCCTGGCAGGAATTGGGGCGAGGACAGGCTCAGCGCTCCTGTGGCAGCCACGGAAAGCAGCACCGTGCAGCATCCCCACCCTGCAGGGGATGGATGTGGCCTTTGGGCCTTGGATTATTTTCTTTAACCCAAACTCAGGCCGTCAGTACAAAACCTGGTGGGTAGGGAAGATGAGGGTGAATGAGTCTTTAGGGGGGGAAAGGTGGAAATCACCTGGAAAGAAGAAAAAAAAAATAAATGTATATATATATTTTTATTTTTTAATATGCATAAATATGTATAAAATGTGACCCAGCCCTGAACTTTTCGGGCAGGGAAGCGAAATTCGTGAGGAAATACAGCCCAGCCTGCAATTCCTCATTATATCAGTGGGAGCCATGCTAGGGGGGCCAGTAAATCTGCCAGATGGCGATGGGGGGATTAGGTGGGAAGGTGGGACCCCAGGAGGGTGCTGGGCCTGCCCTCCCTCAGCCCCTGAGCACCCCCACCTTCCTCGTTAAGGAATGTTAATCACCCCAGCTCCCAAAATGCTCCCAGAGGTTTGTTTACAATAAAATCTTTACGGTGCTCAGAGGTTTGGGGTGGGGTTTTTTTGCCCTTTCCCTGTTGCATGGGAAGGGTTGGGAGGGATGGAAGCTCCAAGGAGTTGTGGCTGCCCCTGGATCCCGGGAAGTGTTTGAGGACAGGCTGCATGGGGCCTGGAGAACCTGGGCTAGTAGATGAGATGTTCGGAAATTTGATCTTGTTGAGCAGGACGGACAGGGAATGGGCTCAGGAGGTATCTGGGAGGCAGGGATAAGGAAAGCAGCAGACAGACACAATCCCCAAAATCCCACTGGCCTCAGTAACCAGCCCCAGGCTGGCTCAGTCCCAGCTGGGTGTTGGCTGCCCCTGTGCTCTGCAGAGCTCATGACACGGCCAGGAAAAGCCTTTTCAACCAGCAGAGCTAAATAAAAGATGGGAAAAAAACCCCCCAAAAATGGAGTGACTGGCAGAGAATGCAGCTGGCTCCTTCCTCCCCGGCTCTGTTTGTTTTCCGTGGCCACCGAGGTCATCCTGGAGAAACCACGGCGTTGTTCTCCATCCCCAGCCTTCCTCCTGCTTTCCCTGCAGCTTCCATTTCCTCCTCTCCCTCCCCGTGAAGGAAGCAGGATGAGCTAGGAGGGATGAAGGGTGAGGAAGGATGGGCTGTTTTCTCCGGAGGGGAGGAGGGGAAGAGCGGCGCGATTCCTTGTGAGTGTTTCCAGGATCCGTGCTGGCAGCAGGCAGGCAGCAGGGGCTGTGCCAAGGGATGATCAGCATCACGGGGCTGATGGACTCCAGAGCCGCTCGCACAGATCGGGAGAGATAAAAGGGAGAGCTGTGTGCTCGGGACAGAGCCCAGCCCATCGCCCCCGGGAGATGAACGGAGCCGCTCGCCCTTGGGAGCGGGGAGGAGGAAATAAATGGAATGCTGCAGTGACCGCAGGGGGATGGAGCACAGAATCCCAGAACGGTTTGGGTCAGAAGGGACCCTAAAGCTCATCCAGTTCCACCCCCTGCCACCTTCCACTATCCCATCCAGCCTCGAATGGATGCATGGATGGATGGACACAAGGGAAATATTGACCTGTTCCCTAGTGGGCAAAAAAAGATGCTCCTGGGAGAAGCCCCCACATTTCCCATTTCCACAAATACACCAAATGAAAGGGATAACTCTCCCTCCCCAGCACATTTCTGCAGAGGGAACTGTTAAATTTGGTTTCTATCTGGATATTGTAGTTCTGTAATAATGGCCTCGTTGTGGGCTGGGGACTCAGGGCAGTAAAATGTAAAATGTAAAATGTAGGTTTTCCCAATGGCAAAACCAGAACTATTCCTGGTGTCCCAGGCCTGGCACTAAATTCCCTGTACATAATGTACATCTCCACCAGCCCCAGCACCTCCTGGTGACTTGTGCTCGGGCTGGCTCGGACACACTGAGACACACACTAAATTATTTGGAGAGCAAAAATAAAAAGCACTTCAAGGGCTTCCAGACTGAAGGGGGAAAAAAAGTGTTCAGCCTTTTCTCCATGTTTCCCCCACAAGGAAATTTGCCCTAATCAGCACAAGCTTTTTATTTTGGGTTCCTTTGAACCCTTTTACTGATTTCTTCCTGTGATGCCAACAGGACAAGGAGCCCAAGCTCTGCCTGAGGGGGTACATTGGGCAAAACCTTGCTTGGTGAATCCCACAGTCAGAGGAGTTCTTGGGTGACCCTGTGGCTTTATGTCCCCTCTGATGAGGGACCATGGAGACCTGGGACCCTGAGAAAGCCAAGACTGACCACAATGAACTCTGTGGAGCCTGTGCTGTTGGATATCACTGGGAAAAGGTGAGCTGAGGGACTGGAAAAGCTGGAGATGGCTTCTCATAGCTCCTGATGAAGGATGGCCTCCTTTCCCTGCTGAGGGAAACACACTTCCTCTCCTGGGCCCGTGGTGCTTTCCTCTTGCTGAAGGATCTGGACAATGATTTTCACATCCCATGAGGCTCCTCTGTGCTGAAGGTTGCTCCAGCATCCTGCTGGTGCCATTGGGTTATGGGGAAAACCTTCTCACGTGGATGCTGTGAATTTTGGGTGTGGTGGACATCCAGAGCCCGGGAACCTCCCAGCCCCCCGGCATTGTTCTTCCCAGGAGGACACAACCATCTCCTCAACTCGTTACCTTCCACTCCCCTCTAGTGGTTATGGAGCCAGTGGTGGAGCCAGGGAGGCAGAGAGGAGCTCGGTGGTGCAGGGAAGTGGCTTTTTATCCATCCTTGATGCCCTCTGAAGGGCACAGACGGGTTCCTGCTTGGGGCCAGGGAGATGTGAGCCTGTGTGATGCACCCCAGGCTGAGCCAGGGTGGTGGAGATGAGGGTCACACCCTGCACCTTCCTTTCTTCAAAAAGAAAAATAGATTTTGTTTTTAAAAGTACTTCTCTCCCTAAAGACAGAAACAGAAACAAAATGGCCACAGGGCATTAATCCTGTTGTCCCCATCTCCCTCCTCCTCTGTCCTGAGGCCATGAGATTTTGGGGTGTCAGTTCTGTTTGGGGGCTGAGCTGACTGCAACACGTGGCCAGGAGCCTGGAGAAGAAGGATGTTGTTAATCTGATGCTCTGGCCTCAGTTCCTGGTGCTGTCAGCTGCCCGGAGAGTTGAGAATGAGAGGATGAGAACAGAGCTGAGATGGGATAATAAATATCAGGCAGGGACCCTCCTCAGTTTCTCCGCTGTCATCCCAAGAGGTTCTCCCAGAGCTGGCGCTGATCCCTGCTGAGCAAACATCTCTGTGCTTGAGTCTCCTTCTTGCTGAGCACTCCCTGAGCAGAGGGGAGGGAGCAGGACCCCTGAGAGCTGACATGGGGGCTCTGACTCTGTTTTCCCCTCTGTGATCCAGCAGACCTGGATTCGAGGCACCCTGGAGCTGGGGGCTTCCTCCAAGAGCCAGACCATGGTGCCAGCACTCCAGCTGGTTCAGGTGGTGGTGATGGAGAGACACAGAGTGATCCCACAGCTCCTGCCCCAATGTTTCACCAGCTGGCAGCAGCTTTTTTGGTGCATTCCCACTGGTGTCTCTGCTGGGATGGCAGATCCCTGCCTCCAGGGATGGGAAAACTGCTGTCCTGCCTGCACAAGGAGGTGCTGGGACAAGCCCAGCCTTGGAGAGGCACCCACAGCTCTCACCCCAATCCTCCCCATCCTCCTTGGGGACAGCTCCTCTGCCAGCCCTCGTAGGGACCACCTCATCCAAGGCCATTCCCTGCCACCACGCTGTCCCCAACCTTTATCCCAGAATGGGGCCGGAGACCTTCGTGTTTGCTTGAGAACTGAGATTCCTTTTTTTTTTCTTTTTTTTTTCCTTTTCCCCCTTTGGAAGTTGGGAAGTTTCCAGCATGAGTCACTGCCCGCCTCTCCTCCGTAATTAGCGCACTGGGAGTTGCGAGGATGACTTTGGGGTAATCTCCTAGAATTAATCAAAGTGTGTCTTCCACATTTCAGTGCAGTAAAACCATCATCCGGCCAAATCCCTCCTGACTGGCACAGCCCTAGCCCAGTCCCTTCTCCCTCTGCTCTTTCCTCCTCTTTATTTTTTGTTCTTGGTCTCTTTTATCCTTCCCTCTTAGCGGCATTTCCCACAGAAAGAACTCATAACCTCCTTTCCCCTTAAATTTGGCAGAGCCCTTCTCGGGGAGGTTTGCTTGCTCTGTGCTTGCAGCCCTTTTCCTGGTGTGCATCAATGTGTCGCTGTGGTCGGATGTTGGGAAGCTTGGGCTTTGTTTTGTTTGGTTCACAGGCTTTTGACATCCTAAATAACAGGATGGCTTCACCATTTGACAGCAGGGACAAACCCCGAGTGACACACCCCACTGCTGCTTTCAACTCCTCATTAAAGCCTCCCCTGTTTTTGTTGCTTTCAGGATTAAACAATCCTTTTAAGGATTAAAAAAAAAATAAAAAGTGAATTGGAGCATTTTCCCCCTCTCTGCTGGTCACCTTGTCCTGTAAGAGCTGTGTGGGTGGAAGAGCTCTGGTTGCTTTGCTGGTGGGAGCTCTGTGCATCGAATCCCAAATGGTTTGGGTTGGAAGGGACCTTAAAGATCAACTCAGGTGGGCAGGGACACCTTTCACTAGTCCAGGTCACTCCAAGCCCTGTCCAACCTGGCCTTGGACACCCCCAGAGATGGAGTAGGAGAGAGAATGAGACAGATCTGACGAGGAGGTTCATCAAATGAATTTGTTTGACCCTTGCCTTGCTGAGCTAAAAGCTTTAGGTTTAATTCCCATGAAATCCAGCTTTGCCTTTCCTCTGGAATCTGCATTCGAGGGCCGTGCTGCTGAGATAAAAGGCACACTGCAGAAAAGGCTGGATTTGGGGATTTAGCAGGGCAGGTAGGAATGCTGAAAGCTTGGAGGGGGCTGGTTGCTATCCAGTATTTTTCCTTGTGATGATGAAATGTGTCTTTCCTGGAACTGGAGTACAGATTCCCGTGTCTTTTGATACCCGTGGTATCTTGAATTCCTCCTGGATGACTGGCAAGTTCTTAAAGGCAAACTTGAGAGTCGAAATTTTGTGTTCTCTCTTCATTTATCCAGCTCTGTTTTCAGTTCTTAGAGTATACTTAGACACACAAGCCTTGACTTTTCTAGCAGCAAAGCTCCATAAACTTGAAATAATGATTTGGGGTGAAAAATGAAATGATGGAAGTTTCTGGCAAACCAAAACTGAAAAAAAAAAAAAAAAAAGGAGAGAAAGAAGATACATTCTTTGTAAAGACATATTTCAGTCAGCCTGAAATTAAATATTTTACTTGAACAGTGGTTTCTATTGTAAAATTTCTTTTAAAATCAGAATTTTGATTTAGAGGCACTTCAAATATGCCTTCTTAATTTTTTGCTCGATTTTGCTGTTGTCAAACACTCCATGAAATTTGTGCAATTTGCCATGATTTCAAACCCAGGCTTTTAAAAAAGCATCACCCACCTCTACTTCCCCAGGCTTTTTGCATCTTCCCAAATCCCCAGGCAGCATTCCCTGAATAATGAGCTGCTCCCTGCAATACAGGAGCTGCACATCTGCAAGCCAAATTTCACCTGTAGGTGAGGAAAGCCAAGGACAGAATCGGAGAGTCAAGGAGTTAATGAAGATGGTTTTTGGCACCAATTTGGACAAACATCTCCATCCAGCACAGGCCTGTAACACGTGCTCAGAGAAAGTGTGCACCTAAATCCTATTTGGCACATGCTGGAAGTGCTTTGCTGAGTCCAGGCCTTGGGTTTTAACCTCCCAAAAAGTCTTGGCAAGCCATGAAATGTGCTTAAAGACCAGAAATGAAAACACGTCGTCGCTGGCAATAACCTCTCGGTTCTGAGGGATGTTCATTTTATAGGTCAAAGACAGATGGGAAAAATTCATACACTTCCCAAATAACAATGGGAACCATTTTATCTGAAGCAGCACCATGGGGCTGGGTCATTCACGGATTTTGGAAGCAGGTGCTGCTAAACCTGGCTGGGACAGGGCAGCAGTTCACTGGGGATGGATGTGCCCTGCTGGATCACCGGAGATCCAGGGGATCCCACCTGCACCTACAGGTGCTCCAACCCCGTGACAGCCAGCTCAGAGCCACTGAGGGCTTCTGGTTGAGCTCTGACCACCTGGTGCATCCCTTGTGCCTCTTCCAGAGCCAGGATCCAGAGCCATCCTGGCAGAGCCGGCAGGACTTTGAGGGGAAATCGCTCTGGCAAGTGCCCTGCAAAGAGCTTGGCAGTGGGAACTGGGGGGTGGGGGAGCCAAAAACAGGGGTGGACAGGCCTGGAGTGTGTGTGGGAGGGGCAGGAGTCAGAAGAAGGGAGGCTGGGCAGTGCCTGGACCTCAGGGAATTCCTGCCCTTCCTGTGGGACCAAGCTCAATCCCACACCCATGTGTCCGAAGGAGTCGGGGCAGGTTGCTCTCCATCACAGCTGATGGGGTTTGGGAAGGAGCCCACTGTAGTTCAGTGCTCCACTCTGCAGGATAATGGGAACATCCCAGCCAGCAGAGCTTGGCTTGGGATTTTGACTGTCCAAAGGAAACCCCAGGCTCCTGATCTGTTCTCCCCCCTGCTTGTCATTTGGCTCTGCTTCAGCTCCAGGCTGTAAAAGGCAGTGGAAAAACGACATGGAGGAGGCTGATTGCACATCCACTGTGTCAGCTGACCCCAGAGTGGCAGGGCCCTGTGGACCCTTTATTTTTATCCTGGGCTGGGATTGCTCCTCCGTTTTGCAAGAGAGTTGGAGGTCGGGGACTCTGTGACTTCCAGGACAGGATGCAAGCCCAGAGTGCAGAACCCACCCTCTGCCAGTGGCCAAAATCCACGGCCTGATTCTCCTCCAGGTTCAAGAGTGTGTTTATGTCTGTCGACCAGACTGTCACAGAGATCCTGGAGGGGGTGACACATGCAGGGGTTGTGTTCCAGCCCTGTTTCCAGCAGGAAAGCAGAGTGAGGTACAGTGGTCTCAGCTTCTGAGCTTTTGGCAGGGATCTAAATCTCAACCACTGCTGTTTTCCTTAGGGAAAACCCTCTCTGGGGATCTGATGTGGCACCAGGAGATGTCATAGGGTAGAAACACTGCAGGTGGTGCATCCTTTCTCTGATTTATTTTTTCACCTGCTGGAGGAAGCAGACCTTAAACCCATTGATATCTCTAGGAGGGAACCTGGTTTAGGTCCAGACTTGGACAATGCCAGATTTGTCCTTCTCCCAGCGTGCTGCCTCCCACCTCTCCTCCTCCTCCTCCTCTTCTTCATTGCGGCTGTATCCACACGATGGCACCAGCCCCCAGGCACTGTCCCTCACGCTGAGCTGGGATGGGGAGCTGGGGATGACCCAGTGAGGGAGGAAAATTCCCTTGACTGCAACCCAAAAGGGCTGGAAAAGCAGAGACAAAGCATGAGTTTGTTCCCTGGCCAAGGTGATGTAGGAAGATCACAGATTGGTTTGGGGTTGGCTTGGGAGGGACCTTAAAGCCCATCTCATTCCACCTCTTGCCATGGGCAGGGACACCTTCCACTGTCCCAGGGTGCTCCCAGCCTCATTCCAACCTGAACTTGAACTTGAACCTCACAGCTCAGAAATCACCCACTGGCAGGATTTGAGCAGCCAAATCTCTAAACCTGTTCTGAGGTTATCTAAATCACCAAATTCTTTCCTCATGCCAGCTGACCTCTGAAACTTCCCTGGAAAGAGGAGGGCAGAGCCCTGAGAATCACTGCTGGAAAAGGTCTGTGAGAGATTTCAGGATCAGTAAAACAATGTTAGGGCTGAGCTTTTTGGTAATCTCAGTGATGTCCACAGAAACAGAGGGGTCCAGGACGAGGAGAAACACAGATGATGTTTTGCACTTTGTCTCCTGCAGTTTGGGTTGCCCTTTTCTGGGGCATGAACAAGTGCAGGCAGCCAGCCTGGAAGCCAGCTGCATCTCCTGCTGTTTTTCCCTTGTTTTCTCTCCAAAGCAAAGCAAGCACACGTGTTTTAGGCAGTGGGGTTTGGTTTTGCACTCTCCAGCCCCTGGCACGTCAAACAGGGCCCTGATCCTGTGGGAACACAGCTGGCAGAGCCATTAAAACCAGGCAGTGGGACCAAGAGATAACTGTGGGGTTTCCCATCTCTGCCACCTTTATTTTTCTAGCACTGGTGAGGTGAGGCATGGGGCAGGATCCTGGCCAAACTTCCCAGAAATCTTGGGACTGGGGGTAAGGAGGAGCTGGTTTTGGGGAAAGAAATGTCCCTCTTGTTAAAGAGAATGTAAAGTAGGGGGGGAGTCATCTTGGTAGTAAATGAAAATTTATGAGGAGGAGGAGGAAGGTGGAGGAGGCCGAGGTTTTGTTTGGAAGTGAAATCATCGGCTCCGAGCCTGACCTTTGGCTCCCCCCGACCCCAAGGCTAATGAAGGGGAAAGGGTCTGTTTGTATAAACATGTCACAGCATGAGGTTCAGGGGCTGAGATCTGGTCACAAAGCTGTGCCAGAGGTGGCTGTTCCCGGCCCCTGCTGGGGCTGGATGTGCCCATCCTGCTCCTGACAGGGCTGGGGCTGTGTCCTGCAGTTCATGTTCCTCATGTTCTGCTCATCCCAGACAGTTGTGGAGTGTGTGGAGTGAAAGCCCTGCAGGTCTGATGGACATTTTGAGGAATGTTGAGGAGTTTGGCCAGAGAAGCTGTGGCTGCCCCTGGATCCCTGGAAGTGCCCAAGGCCAGGTTGGACACTGGGGCTTGGAGCAGCCTGGGACAGTGGAAGGTGTCCCTGCCATGGCAGGGGTGGCACTGGATGAGTTTTGATGCCCCTTCCCACCTGAACTGTGCTGTGGTTCTGTGAATTTCTAGCAGAAAAGAGCAGCTTCTAATAACATAAAATCCCTTCTCACCAACATGGTGCTTCTTCTGTATTTGCAACAAAAATGTTTTCCTTTTTGATTTAATTCTATTTTGATGCAGCACTAACAAACATGGGCTTAGCAAGGCGCTGCTGAAGTCCCAGTGCAGAGCAGCAGAGTTCACCGGGAATGAAATGATCCCCTGATATATGGATACATGGAAAATGACTCGTCCATCTCCACCCCGAGGTCTGCATGTGTGGTCTGGAAGGGGCAGGTCTTTGCCTTCCTTCCTGTTGTACTTCATCCTTTTCTTCCTCTGCACCTCTCTCTTCCTTCACATTCCTGCTTTTTTTTTTTTTTTTTTTTTTTTTTTTTTTTTTTTTTTTTTTTTTTTTTTTCAG
>VWYP01000086.1:18258-52413 GCA_013400435.1 Pycnonotus jocosus
TTTTTTTTTGTGATGTGAGTCCAGGAGGGACAAATCTCACCTCCCCTCATCCCTTATGTGAGAAGGTTGGGGCTCAAGGTTTAATGGATATTAATTTTTCTGCTGGCTTTTACCTGGTCCAAGTTGCCCAAGCAGCTCTGTCTCCTCAGACCAGGATGTTCTGTGGGGGCAACAGGCAAATGAAGCACAAGCCCAAACCAGGGCAGGAGGGGCCCATGGACCACCAGCTGTTCCAGTGTCCCCAGAGGTGATGGTGGCACACAGGAGACTTGGATGCAGCCAATGGTGATGACAATGACTGCAAGGAGAGTGACCCAGGCAATAACTCATGAGGACATTCTCCAGCCAGCTCCTCTGACTTCCTGTATCCCAGGGAAAAAAAGGAAAAGAAAAAAAATCAATTGACAGAATCCCACCTGGGGGGCTTGGGATGCCATGAGGCACCAGGAGAGCGCCTTGGATGGATCTAAAGGGAGGCCAAGGTTGGCCTGTGTGTGGCTCACCTTGAGTGTGGTGGGTGAATGTCCGGCCCCATGGGGGGACTCTGCCAGCTCTGGCATGTGGTACAGTGTCCCAAGAATGTCCCTGTGCCTGCCCTTGAATCCCTGGAAGTGTCCAAGGCCAGGTTGGATGGGGCTTGGAGCAACCTGGGACAGCAGAAGGTGTCCCTGCCCATGGCAGGGGGTGGGACAAAATGACCTCTAAGGTCACTTCCAACCCAAACCATTCCATGATTTCTTGGTGAGAGCTGTGGCCATGGAGGTCCCTGCCTAGCATTTTGGGTCCATCACCCCACCAGGACTGCCCTGCCTGATGCTTGGATGGACATTTCCCATCGTGAGCTGCTGTCCTGTGTGTCACCAGGCCATGCCAGCTGGTCCCTCACCCAGTTCCTACCCAATCACTAATCTGGTAAAGCAAGACAGGGTCTTGCAGGGCCCCTCTTGAACGAGGGTTTCTGCAATAAGGGATGTTAGGAAATTCCATTACGGATCTCCCAGCCATGTGCAAAGCAGGAATGGGGTTTATTTTCAACTGAGCGCCTGGACAGCTCCAAAGACGTGATGAACTGCAAATGACCCGTGGAGCCCATTGTCTCTGGGAGCTGGTGAAAGAGCCACAGGGACCAGGCAGGGATGTCACACCCCGCTGGAAAACAATGACGCTGGAAGTGGTGGCGTGAAGCTGGGAGTGGGGACGGGGTCGCCTTCCGGAGCGTGGAGCGGGGAGAACACACCGGTGACAATGAGGGAAACCCAGAGGGAGCCACGCACATCCCCAGCCTCAAACTGCTCTGGCATCAAACTCACAACCCTCAACTGGAAGCACATGCTCAGGCTGTATCCAGCATCCAGGCCGGAGCAGGGATGAGGGAGGCAAACCCCTTTGTAAGTGTTGGCCGGGGCAAATATGACTTATCTTGGAGAAATGAATCATGTTTCAGCGAATGCTTCCTGCAGAAATATTTTTCTCACAGCCTTTGTTCAGGGTTTTGGCAGATCTGGAGTTTGCTGGCGTTAGCAAAAGCTGTCCCTCCCGCCCACTGCTCCTGGGGCTGGAGTAGGAAATAGGGAATAAAGGCAGAGGGGATGTGGAAGGCGAAATCCGTCAGCACTCCCGCTCTGCGCTGCCGCAGGATGTGGAGCTTAGAGGAGAATTTCAGAGGAGATCCCCAGATAAAGTCCAGCAGAGCTGAGTGCTTGGCTGCTCCTTTGGAGGTACCTGTGCTGGGCAGCCAGCTTGGAATTCTGACACTTGGACAAATCTCTGTCGGGTGCTGGGGCTTGTTGGAAATCAGCCCTCAGGTCCTCCTCTGTCTCCTGAAAACCAGCATTTTGTGAGGGGGAAAAGGGCAGTGCCTCCTGTTCCTCTGTGTGGTTAGCCCAGAAAATGAAAGGAAAATGAGGAAAAAGCGCTGTGTTTTAACATGCCAATCAATCCTGAGCTCCTTGGTCTCCCTCTCCAAAGGCTTTGACAAGGATCCTGTCCACCTTCCCAGCATTCACAAACATTGCTCTGGGTCACAGCTCGGGAGGAAAAAAGCCCATCTTGGTTCTGGAGAACTTGAAGGATTTTTCTTCCCAGTGGTAGGGAATTTTTCCTGGGAAGGCAATTTCATTCCTGGGCCTGGTAGGCTCCCTGAGCATTTTAAAATAGACCCCTGGGGGGAATCAGGCCTTTAAAAGCTCCATTTGCCCCCAGTCATTTTACACAGTAACTCAAGCTGAAGTGAAGGATCTTTATTTAAATATGAATTAAGCCCCAACCGTCCCCTTTACTGCGTTATTTTCCTTTGAGGTTTACTTTGATATTATTTCAAAGTCTTGAAGCTAACAAAATGCTGGCCCATATTTAAAGTGACAGGAGAGTTCTGGAAAAAGATTTAGGAGGCAACTAAAATCTTTCTGTGCAGGGCTCTGAAACAGGACAGGAAATCATAAAAGGGCTGAGTGCACTTTACCATGCTCCAAACAAACCCTGAGACTACAAAGGCAAGCGGAATGGCATCAAGACCACAAAGAGCAACAAGATGTGGCTAAAAAACCTGGAATTCTTCCGTTAAAACATGGGCAAAAGGCTGGCAATGGTGGAATGATCAAACCATGGAGTGGCTTGGGTTGGAAGGGTGGCTGAAGATCACATCATCCCACCCCCTGCCACAGGCAGAGATGCCTTCCACTGTCCCAGGCTGCTCCAAAGCCTGTCTGACCTGGCCGTGGACATTTCCAGGGATTCCAGGCACGGTTTTTCTGCCAGGGCCTCAGTCTGTGGTGTTTTCCTCTTTTTGTGGTTTAGGCAAGGAGCTTTTGCTCAGCTTTGGTGCTGCAAGTGGGAGAAAGGTTTAAAGATGGGACATAAATGTGTGATTTTTAATGGTAAAGCAAAGAGAGCTGAGATGAAGGATGGGCTGTGCCTCCTGCTGGGACTGACCTCTCCTTTAGCTTTCCATCTCTTCCCAGCCATCCATCTGCTGCTGGAGCAGGTTTTATCTGCCTGAAGCATCACAGAATCCTTTAGGCTGGACAAGCCCTCTAAGACCAGGCTCCAACCATTCCCCCAGCACTGCCAAGGCCACCACTAATTCCTGTGCCCAGGTGGGGACGGGAATCCCTCCAGGACTGGTGAGTTACTTTCACATCACGTCTGATTTCAGTTTTTATCTTTCTGCCTAACCCTGATTCAGGTCTCTTTGTCACTGTGCTTCCCACCAGCAGGAAACAGAGGATTTATCCATGTCCTGAGCATGCAGCTGCTCGTGGGTCCTCCCCTGGCTCGCAGTCTCCCTCCTCTCCCAGGTTTGTGTGGGATGCAGGTTCTCCCAGCCAAGATCTCAGTGCTGAGGTGACACTGACCTCTCTTTGCTGTCACCCTGCTGGGGGGCCTGGATTTGCCATCCCAGAAACGGTGCCTGGGTGGTCTCAGCCAAACCAGCGCTTCCAAGTTTACAGGGATCCCTGGGAAAAATCCTCAGGGCTCCCCCCTTTCCCCATCCCTCCCTGCTGTCAGCACTCCTTGGTTGTGTGGAAACGGGGTGGCCTTGGGGGTAGCCAGGGAGAACAGACATCCCAAGGGGTGGGACCTGGGGGGTTGGATTTGTTTGGGATTTTTTTAACAGTTATTATTTTTTCATGTGGACTTTGGCTGAAAAAGCAACCCCCTTTTTTTCCACCCTTTTAAAAATGGAGGGGTTGGAGGTGCTAAGCTGAGCTGAGATTGAGTAAAAAATTATTTTTAAAAAAGCCCCAAATCAGTGTGTTTTACATCCTCACCTCAGTGTTTGGCTTCTTTCCAGTGAGTATTTCTCTTTGTAGTTTGCTTGAATAGTTTGTACCAGTTTGTGGGGGTTTTTTGTAGCCTCCCATGTGCACAGAGACTAAGCAATCCAGGACCACTATTTAGCCAGGCTCCACGTGGAAGTGTGTGCTGTCATGGAGGAGAAATCCCATTGTTGGGACACATCTGATCCTGGTACTTTTAGGGATTTCTTGCTTTCATCCTCTTCTGCATGAGCCACCTGCATGAGTCCCTGCCCTTAGTGACATCCCTGAATCTCCCACAGGGCATTGTGGCATCAAAGGTGGGATTGGGAAGGACAGTTTCAATCCCCTTGGGAACTGGGGGTGGTAAATGCCATCAAAAAAGACTCCTGTGCATGGAAAAGGAAATACAAGCACATCCATGTGCTGCCCACGAGGACACAGCTGCACTTTGGGCTCTGGATTTCCTGACTGCCCAGCTCACACCACACGAGCTCCAAGCACAAAAAAGCCTTTCCAGCAGCTGATGGAATTGTCTGCCACCCTCTTCATGGAGTCAGGTGTGTTTGCTGTTAAAAATCTGTTACCTGGAGAGTTCACAGCTCCCAAACCTTTTGGAGCATTTTATGGCCTTGATTCTCTCCTCAGCAGCTGAATGCACCCAGCTGAACCCCACAGCACGTCTCTCTCCTGACCATTTGAAGAGTTAGTCCCTTTTCTGCCTAAAAACAAATATTGTATCCTGATTCCAGGCTTCAGATCTACCTCTCCAAGGCCATACACCCACAGGAGCCTTGGCTAACCCCCAGAATTCATGGAAGAATTTCTAAAAGGTGTTTATGGGCGCTGATTTTTGTTTAGAGCTGCAGGGAGAGGTCAAAGGCTTTGATCTACTGAGATAGATCCTTAAATCCACGGTACTGGAGCGTGGGGGGAGCAGCCCTGACCTTCTGCAGGAGCAGGGAAGGGACATGGCACAGAACCTTGGGAAAATCCAGCTCCTGAGCACCTCATGGCACAGCAGAGCAGCACCACAGGCTCCCTGACGAGCCGTCAGAAAAGCTGGATTTGGATTTCGGTGCCCGTGCTTGGACAAACATCATTTCTTGTGGTGAAACCACGACCTGGAGCACCGTTAGAGGTTCCCAAAATTGCAGTAACCGATGCAAAAAACCCACACATTCCTCGGAGGGGGGAAAGTCATTCCATGTGCTGCATCGTCTGACAGCTGTTAAATTCACCTTCTTAAAATGGTGTTTTTGGCTCTGCTGGTACCCAGAGCCCAGACTGAGATGTCATTTACTTTTGAGTAAGAGCTTCTAATGGATGTGATGAATTTTCCTCCACGCAACCAGGCTTGTTTTAAAATAAACACTTGACATTGGGGCTCGGCAACCTATCAGGGAATTAATGCATCTGGATGCACACACAGAGAGGCCCGTGATTTGGCATCTTAAAATGTTTTCCCTCGAAGCTGGTTTGGATGGAATGACATGATTTATTTTTTAATGGCCCTAGACACCACAGCAGGGAGTTTTTTGTTTTGTTGGTTTTTTTCTTTTTTTTTCCCCATAGTTGATGGGGAGAAAAAGTCATTTGGGATAATTTAGCCCCGTGTTTTCAGATCCTCATCTAGTGGAAGGTGTTGTGTTTTAAGGCTCATTCCAAGCCAAATCATCCTGCAGACACCAGCCCTAACGTGTGATGCTCACACCCTCTGCACCCCATCACCCCGCTTCCCACACTGGGAAAGAGTTTTTAGCCAAATTTCTGAGTGTCAAAACATTGTGGGGTGCAAGGAAGAGTCTCAGCCTCTGCTGGGGGCTGTGGAATCAAGAACATAAATCCCAAACCCCCGGTAGCTGCATGACATCTTTATTTTTACTGGCAAGAGAAGCAGTATACACAGCGACATTGCAGTGTCTCAGCTCGTTAAAAATATCTCAATAAATAAAACAAACAAGCAACATATACACTGGAACAGAAAATGAAAACAAAAAAAAATAATATTTAAAAAAATTTTAAAAAGGAGGAAGGGCATGAGCGGTAGCAAATCATGGAGCAATAAGGGAGAGGTGGCAGAGTGTGGAGGGCAGTCTGTAATCCAGGCTGTACTTGAAACAAATCATGCAGGGAGCTGGGGGCATGGTGGGCTTTTTCCTTCTTTTCCTATTTTTGCTGAGAGCCTTGGTCCAGTTTTGCCGTGACTGTACAAGAAATCAGGCTTGGAATTTAAAAAAAAAAAAAAAAGAAGAAGAAGAAGAAGAATAGAGTTAAGGGGACATAAAACTCGAACCCAAAGATGCCTCATAAATGTGTTCCTGAATTAAGATTGTTTCCAGAAAAAAAAAAAAATTAGCGATAAAACACCAAACACACAGACAGACAGACACAAAACCCAACAACAATGAAGAACCAGGAATGTTTCTTCTCCTTCTCTCTGTGGTCAGTCATTTTGGGGAGAGGTGTAGCGAAGTCTCAGCCCCTTCTCTTCGGTGCTGTTTTGCTGCTCAGTCTAAAATGCTCCGCAAGAGTTCAGAGCGAGGGAGGTCAAGAGGGGTCTTTTGGACCAGTTTTCTTGAGGTTTTTAAGGTTTCAGAAGCTACAAACTTGGATATATCCCAATTCCACTTCAGTCGCAGACACTGGACAGTCTGGAGAGCAGGAAAAAAAAAAAAAGAAAAGAGAAGAAAAATAAATACACCAAATGCAGGAAATCTTCCTGAGATAGGTTGTGCAGGAAAGAGATTTTTCCCTAAAAATTCAGGCTGTGGCTCATCTTCATATGTCGAATCTTGCCCCTGGTTCCAGCAATGTGGAAGATCCAGTGTGCCAGGAGCAAGTGGAAGCACAATCCCTTGGACTTTTGGATAGACAGCCTAAATTCAGAGTCTGATAATGTCACAGCCTGGTTTGCACTGGAGCCTAAAATGGTAAATCCACAGGTAGAAGCAATATAGCCCTCAAAACATCACTGAATCCCAGAATGGTTTGCATTGGAAAGGATTTTAGAGCTCATCTCCTTCCTCCCCTCTGCCATGGTCAGGGACACCTTCCACTCTCCCAGGTTGCTCCAACGTGGTGTGGAACACTTCCAGGAACAGGGTAAATTCTGTGGGACAAACTCCATGAGCCAGCAGTGCCCAGGGGATGCCCCCAATCCTGCTGAGGGGCAGGGATGGCTTTGCAGGCAAGGTGCTGTTCCTGCCTTCAGCAAAGCCACCTCAGCTCAGATATCAAAAAGCAGATATAATTATTTCCTCCCACCGAGGAAAGCTTCCATTTAGCTGATTTCCTTTCCTTTCCCTCTCCAAGTTATTAATTATCTAATTACAACCACATTCTGCAGACGAGCTCGGGGACTTGTCAGGCTGCCCAGGACCACTTAGGAAAGCTCCACCTCTCCCGGTGGTTTGGGGATGCCCACGTCTGACAGATGACAGGCTGACCCTTTCCCCATACAGGGAGGGCTCCAGGAAAGAAAAATAAAATCCAGGGAGGAGAAAGATACCACGGAGCAATTTGCTGATTTTTTTTTTTCCCCAGTGAGCAGGAGAAAGGGGTGGAGGATGGTCACACGAGGTTTTGCTGTGCCCTGCTCTTCTCCGAATGTGGCTGACATGAAAACGAGGTAAAACCAGATAAAAAGCTGGTCTAGTTCCAGGGATTTTTTTAAATCCCACCCAAGAGCAGAGAGCTCAGCACAAAGCTGCTCCCAGGGCAGAGCTGACGTCTTTAACCCTGGCTGAGACCCCCTGCTCTGGCTGCTGCTGCCCTGAGGCCTCTCCTTCCCGCTGGTTCTTTCTGGTTTCCAGCTCCAGCTGGAGAACTGGGAATTCCACAGCAGCTCCGTGCTAAGGGGCTGATTTTCTTCCCTGTCATGGTGAGGCGATGGTGCCGGCCTGCCCTGTGGAGCGTGGATTTCCCAGAGCTCTGCAATGGCTCTGCCACGTTCCATCTCATGCCAGTTCCGTGAAACTGGATTGGATTTGAGGTGCCCTTCAACACAAACTGTGCTGTGGTTCTGAGAAATCAGGCTCTAAATTCAGGCTCTGAGTTCAGGCTCTGAGTTCAGGCTCTGAGTTCAGGCTCTGAGTTCAGGCTCTGAATTCAGGCTCTGAAATCAGGCTCTGAGTTCAGGCTCTGAGTTCAGGCTGTGAAATCAGGCTCTGAGTTCAGGCTCTGAGTTCAGGCTCTGAGTTCAGGCTGTGAAATCAGGCTCTGAGTTCAGGCTCTGAGTTCAGGCTCTGAAATCAGGCTCTGAGTTCAGGCTCTGAGTTCAGGCTCTGAAATCAGGCTCTGAGTTCGGGCTCTGAGTTCAGGCTCCAAATCCAGCTGGTGATCCTGGTGTCAGCACCCTGGGCCCTGCTTGCTGCACTTCGGGTGCTGCACAGGGAAGGAAGGGCTGAGGAAGAGGGAAAATGCCCCCAAACCTCTGTGGGCCATCCAAGCTGGCCTTGCACACTTCCAGGGATGGGAACTGCTTTCTCCTGGGATTTCTGGGGGATTTCCAAGCGTTTCTCTTACACTAACACAGAACACAGCTGTGATGCGCTGCCCCAGTGCAGACCCAGCACAGCTCCCTCTGTCTGAGGCCTTGCTGATCCCTTTTTCCCTGCTTTAAGATCATTTCTCAGCTCCACCAGGGGCATTCCCCATGGATGTCACAGGAGCAGAGTGCTGCTGGCCTGATGGAAGGTGGCAGCAACAGCACGGCCCTGGTTGCAGGAAATTTCGCAACAGGTCCCGCAGGCCTTTGCTGATATAGGACTGGGGAGGGTTTGGTTACAAAAGGATTGAAATAATTTCCATGACTTGGCCGAGAGTGCAAATGAAATGTGAAATGCAGGAAAGCTGTTGGAGTTTGTTTGGGGGTTTTTTTTGTTTTGTTTTGGTGGGTTTTGCTGTTTTGTTTTGGGTTTTGTTTTGTTTTGTTTTGTTTTTAAGGTAGCTTTTCCAACTTCTTTTAAAGTGGAGAGTGTAGAAAAAAGGCTCTGCCCCCAGGGCCTTTTTTGTTTTCTCACCCTACATCCCAGGTACATTTAAGGGTGAATGGGGAAGGAGAAATCCCAGGTGGAGTTGCTTCTTCTTGGAGATGACGCCTGAACAAGATGGGACAGAGCAAACATGTCAAGGTGAGGAAAATGTGGCATCCATAAAATGAATCCGAGAATGGTTTGGGTTGGGAGGCATCATAAAGTTCATCCTGTTCCACCCCTGCCATGGGCAGGGACACCTTCCACTAGCCCAGGTTGCTCCAAGCCCCATCCTTAAACACTTCCAAGGATCCAGGGGCAGCCACAGCTTCTCTGGGCATCCTGTGCCAGGGTCTCACCACACTCAGAGTGAGGAATTTTCTTCCTCACTGATTTTCTCCTCTTTTTAGTGTAAAAATTATTCTGGAATAGCCCCACCAGCAGCTTCTAGCAATGCTGGGTTACAGCACAAAAGGCAATGCTCCTGCTTTAGAAGATCACTAAAATCCCATTCCTGAGCTCAGGGGCCATCATTCCCAGCTGCTTTGGGAATAACTCCTTTTAAAGGCCCTGTGGCAATAGATTAATCAAAATATCCACAGTCAGGTTGGGACACTTTGCCTCCCAGCACCCCATGGGGTGTGATCCTCTCAAAAAACCTCCTGAAACTTTTGCTGTTTGAGCTGAAAATTTCCCATGCCCAGTGGTGATTCCTCTTTCTTGCCCAGCTGTTTCAGGGTATGGGGAGAGAGGGAGCCAGCTGTGCTCCAAAATTGCTGACAGCATCCCAATGACTGGGAGGATCACTGCTGAAGGGAATGTGCCCAAATTATTTCAGGGAGTTGTCAGCTGTGCCTGGAGCCAAAATTGATGGTAGCCACTTCACAGAGTGGTTTGGGCTGGAAGGGACCTTAAAGCTCATCCCATTCCATGGGTAGGGACACCTTCCATCAGACCAGGTTGCTCAGAACCCTGTCCAATCTGGCCTTGTTTAAATTTAGATTGCTCAAATTCGTTTAAATTTAAGCTTGTTTAATTTAAATGTAAACCTGTTTTAATTTAAGCCTGTCCTTGCTTAAATGTAAAACCTTTTCATGATTTGGATGGTTAAAAAAAATTTAAAAAAAAAAAAGAAAAGAAAAAAAGAAGCACCTTAAAACAGCAGAATTCCCTTGATTTTCTGGGGTGTTTCCCACCACAGAAGGCTAAACCCAGCAGAAATCCCTGGATTTTGGGAGTGTTACCAGGAAGGGATAAACCCAGCAGAAGTCCCTTGATTTCCATGAACCAGGAAATGAGGGAGCCCTGGAAAAGGCAGCAGGACCAGGCTGCAAGGCTTCAGAGGGGAGGAAGCAGCGGAGAAAGGAATTCGGATAATTGTGTCCGTGCGAGGGGGTGGAGAGAGGGCCAGGATCAGATCTGATGCTGCGGGTAGGGACAGAGTGAAACCAGATCCCCGGCTGGGGCTGTGCTGCCTCTGCTGCTGCGAGCCCTTATCAACCCTCGGCTCTTGAAGCCTGCCAGATGAAGGGAAAGCCACAATTATGTGCATCTTACAACTGGGAAACCGTCTGAAAACACATCCCTGGCAGAGGCTCATTCCTGAGCTGCGGGGCCCCCCTCGGACCCTTCCCCAGGCTCTCTCTGATTCACCCCAGCCCTTTCAGAGCTTGGGGGATTTATCTGCCTTGGAGGTGAAACATCCTCCCTGTATCCTGCAGCTCCCCAGTTTGTTATCAGGAGCAGTTTGATGGGTACGTGGCATGAGGAAATGGAGATTGAAGCCTTTTCTCCTCCCCCTGAGGCTATTTCTCCCTCTCCAGAACCTCTTGTGCATCACTGAGGAAGGCCCATGGTTTGCTGACACCTCGCTGTCCGGGCTAAATAGAGGATTCTAAAGAGATGATGCCACAAGAAGAAGCCAAGGGGAGAGCCCTGGTCTTTTCTGCCTGGGTCTGCTCCCAGCCATTGGAGCAGGATGGAGCATGGCCACGAGGCTGGGGACTGGACAAAAAGCTCCAGTTCTGAGTGCTCCTCTCATATACTGCCAGAAATGACTCCGTAATTTTGCATTATTTTTTTTTTCCCCTCACACAACTGCAGAAAGGGTTATTGGTGTCTACAGAGTCCCAGAATGGTTTGGGTTGGAAGGGATCTTAAAGCTCATCCAGTTCCATCCTCTGCCATGGGCAGAGACACCTTCCACTACCTCAGGTCACTCCAAGCCCCATCCAACCTGGCCTTGAAAGGAAAGAACCCCTCGAGGAGAAGAGAGGAATTCTCACCAAGGAGAGGAATTCAACAGTTTCTACCTGTGGGCTCAACAACTTCCCGTGGAAAAACTTGTCCTTTGGGGCCCAAAACACCTAGAAAGAGCCAATTCTTCAACATCTCAGGTGGCAGCCCAGCTAAAATCGGTCTTGTGAGGCTGTGCTCATCGCAGGGAGGAGAAGGGAATGCTGAAAAGTGAAGCATTTTGCTGCTGGGATGCTCAGAGTTACTCTGACAGGTCCTGCCTCCCTGTAGCAAAATTTGAGCAGTCAGGAATGTTTACCCCAAGGTGTTGTATCCCTCCCTCGCCAGAAAATTCAAACAAGTATAAAAACATCTTCAAACCAACATGAAAAACGAAGAGCTTTAAACAGCAAAGGCACGTTTCCCCCAGCCCTGTGCTCCTCCACAAGCCGAGCAAGGCTGGTGGCAGCTGGAGGAGGAGGAGGCAGGTTTGTGGGAGCCCCTTGCTAAAACCTTGGCAGCACATGGCTGGAATGGCAGCTCGGAATTGCCGAGGGGCAGAAGCCGCTGGCGAGCAGTGGGAGCAGGGAAAAGCAGCGCTGCTGTCCCGGTGTTTGGAAGGAATTTGGGGGAAGCATCGGAGCTGCTTGGCTGCCCCGCTGCCTCGGGGGTGGCTCGGAGGAACAGGCACCGAGGGACAGCGGTGGCATCTCCCAAGCCGGGGATGGGGGCAAAGAGGGGCAGGAGGGGGCTCCCAGCAGCCCTCCTGGCTGGCAGAGCTTATCAGGGCTTTCTTTGTCTCGAATCCACTCCCCCGCACAAGCCACTGGAGAAAGGTGTGGAACAAAGCTGGAGAAAGGCAGAGGATGAGATGTTCTCCTAGTGCAGCTCCAGGGAAATAGCCAGGGCTGGGGAGGAGAGCTCGCACAGACACAGCTGTGTCCCTAGAAAGCGGCTCTGAGGCTCGCACCAAGGGAGAGAGCAGCCACATCCCACCTTCCTCTGCCTCCAGAGTCCCACATCCCACAGCCTCCTCGGATCCAGACGGGCTCCAGCTTCCACAGCACCGGCAATTCTGGGCAGGCACTGCCTGAAATGCACACCCGAAACGGGGCCAAAGCAGAGGGGATGGGTGGGAGTCGGGATGGAGTTGTCACAGGTGGCTCGCCCGCTTCTGCTGAGATGCTCACAATGACAGATCCCACCCTGCACAGGCACAGCTCGCAGCCCGACGGGGAATTGAATTTCATTTAATTTAGGACAAAGCTGGCAGTCACTGGGACATGGTCTCTGGTCCTTGACTGCCTCTGCAGGGATAAACGCAGCTGAGATATGAACCGGGCTGTGAGAACACGCTCCTGCCTCCACCCCGTTTTCGGAGAGCCGATATTATTGGCCGAAGGGAAAGCTTTCCTCCTCCCACTCGGCGCTCCTGCCAAAATAATACAAATTCTAGGAAAGACACCTTCTCTAAAAATAAACATATACATCTGTGGCTTTCTTCTTTTTCCAAGGGAACTCTGTTGGTCTGGCCCGCTCAGCCAGCAGCTCCTCTGCTCTCACAATTTTCCTGTGTGCAGCTGCAGTTCCCAAACCTCAGCAGCAGCAGCATCCCCGTGGAATGCTTTCCTACCCCACGGAGGAGACTTTTCCTACTCGTTTCCCCACTTTACCTGTCTTTGCATGGATTAAATATTTTGGGAGCCAGCCTGACTGTACCTGTGGCTGAGCACAAGGAGGAGCAGCCTCAGTTTTTTTTCCATCAGTGCAGCACAAAGGCTCTGTAGTAACCTCTGCTCCTAGGAGTAAATCAGGGGAAGGATGACAACCATCCATTATGACTGACTCAGCTGCGTGGATTAATGCCAGTAGAATTAATAACAACAACCCCCCCCTCCTCCTGTTTTAAAAGCATCTAGGGTTTAAACTCCTTGTTTCAAAAAAAAACCCCAAAAACCAAAAAGGGAAAAACAAACAAAAAAGTTGGGGCCACCCACTAAAAAGCAGAGACATAAAATCCACAGAATTCTGCGGGCTTCTGGGAACAATCCATGGGACAGGTACAACTGCCCAGGGAACTGGGGGTGCTTTTTCATGTTCCTGACAAATAGCAGCTGAGACACCTGCGGGCCAGATGTGCACAGCTGTACGTGTGCTGCTGCCTATCAATCCTCGGCTCCCACCCCGCTCCAGATGCTGGCCTTCACAAACACGGCTTGGAAGGCCGGGCTGGAGTGAGGGAACAGCGAGCCCAGGAATTTCCCTCTTCCCAGGAGTCTCCTCTGCACGCAAAGCCGAGTCCTCCGAGTCCCCCTGGCCTGCAAGATGCAAAGCTGGGGCAGAGACCCTCGGGGGAAATTTGGGGAGAGACACTGGCATCCCCTACCTGTGAATTTTTAATGCCCCTGTGTGAGTGACCTGGAGGAGAGGTGCCACCCCCTCTGCGTTTCAGACCCAAAACCCCATCAACACCCGCCTTGGAATTGGTGTATTCTGGTGTTTATCCACAGTTTTGCCATCTCTCCACGGGCACACGTGTAAAGGATCTTAGTTTTTCCTGCAAAAACTATGGCACTTGTGCCTACTACTCTGGGAAGCAAAATCTTGCCTGTCCTGAGTTAGCCTTGGAGATGATTGCTGAAAAAAGACGCTTTTTCTTGGCTTTTGGAGTAGGAATGAAGTTGTGTTTGCTTCTCAAAACTGCCAGAGATGCTGGGGCAGCTTCCCTGAAGCATGGATGGATTTAATCCTGCTTTGCACTCATGGATCCTCACAGAGCACCACAAAAAAGCCCTCAGTGGGAAGAAGGCAGGAAAATTCCCATCTCCTGTTGCTCAACACCCAGGTTTTGGACTCCCATCCCAGGTGACATTCCCATATGTCTGCAGGAGAAAGGATGCCACTCTGGCATCTTCCTTCCACAGTAAGGCACACCCTGAAGGTCCCTGAATTCCTCAGCCCCAATTCCCTGGCCCCATCCTCAATGTTTCCCACATGGCAGGTGCTGTTCCTTGTTCCTCGATAACAACCCAGGCTCTGAGCAATGGAGGTGATTCACTCCCAGGGCTTTGGGAAGGGATTGTACCCGGCCAGGTCTCCATCTGGGATTAATCAGCACGGCTTCCTTGAAGTCAAGGGGCCAAATTCTCACTTGGAATAAACCGGCTTAACCCTGCTGCAGTCAATAAAGACCCTCTGATCTCTTTTTTTATGGCAAGAAACGCTCAACTCTTTAAAATACCTGGGGTTAGAGGGTGTTGCCCTCGTGAAGAGGGAGCTGTATTTTTGTATGACAAACAATCCTGCCAGGGGAGGAAGGAGTCCTTGCATGCAGTGAGCCACTCTGGATTTTGTGGGGCTGGGGTGAGCAATTGGGACTGGCAGTTTTGGCAGCCTAGCAATGGTGACAGTGACTTGGAATTTGAAGAGGTGTGATAGGCCTGGCTTGCTCTGCATTCCTGATCTCTTCCTGCCCCGGGGCTCTTTCTCTCCCTTTTCCTCGGCCTGGCAGCTACATCAGCGTGGCACAAAACCCACCCTGGGTCCCACATCACTCCTCAGACCTGCATTTCTTCCAGCCTTTAATGCAAGTACCACACAGTACTGTTCTTTTCCTAAACTTTACAGCTGCTGCCTCCCATGCAGATGGCTTTGCGTGAGCTAAGAATCGCAGAATATCCCGTTTAAACCAGGTTTAAAACTCTTAAACTGGGCTTCTTAAACCAAGCCCTCTGCATTTCAGCCCCAGGCCTCTAAGGTACTGAGCCTGTTCCCTGCTCTGGTGTTTATAATCAGCTCTACCCCTCTCTTTCCTCTTCCTCCTCCCCTCCTTGCCAGCCTCTTCCCAAGGGTTTCCTGGGGGTGCCCAACTCCATGGAGTCTCTTGTGCAGGACCAGGGGTTGGATTTGATGCAGGCAACAGCAGAGTGTGAATCTGCCCGGAGGCTGCTCAGGGTGGGAATATTTTATCTTTATCTCTGTGCATTTGAGTGCTGCCATCCTCCTCCAGCAGCGTGGTCAATGTGTACCCCCAGTCCCCGTCCGGGCTCTGAGCATCCATGAATCATTTTTCCAAGACACCCAGGAGCAGCATCACTGCCTCAAACTCGGCATGGGGCTGGCCAGCTGCTTTATGGGCTTCCCTGAAACTGCTCCATGGGTCGTGCCGGGCAGGCAAACCACAGGGAGAGGGACACGGAGCCAGATCTTACTCACAACCACTTCAGCTTCCAGCCTGGAGAGCGCCAGGAGCTTCCCAACCCTCTGCTCTGCTCCAAAAGCCTCCACCACCATAAATGAACACCCTGAGGGGTTTAATTCCCTGCACAATGACTGACTAATGATTTCTAAAATCTTGTTTTATTCTGCTTGCTGTCTGTGCCGCTGCTCCGTGCTCCTTTCCTATCAATAAATTATTCCCTTCAGAGCTCCCGTGTCACCTTTTCATCGCACTTCTGGATTTTATGGCTTCACGAGAGGTAAAACAAAGTTATCACTTCCCTTGCTTCTGTTTTTCAGAAGGGAAGGAGCAGCCCCGCTCCACCAAGTTCAAATTTTCGGGGGAAAGAAGCGCGCAGAGAGGTGGAATCTCTCTGCTGGAGGAGCAAACAAGTCGGCTTGCCTGTGTTTAGCGGAGGATGTAATCACAAGTTTAATATTTAAATGCGAGCTGCTGGCCCCGCTGGCAGGGCTGGGTTTAGCACATGCTCTGCTGACTCAGAGCAGCCCAGCCAGCGACTCCCAGGAACATGATTTGTGAGCGGCACGCACTCAGCAGCCTAGGAAAAGAAGCCCTGGAAAATCGGTTTCCACGGTCCTTTCCAGCCTGTCATGCTGCAAAAGGGCAGATGTGTGTTTTCCCGTCCGCAGTTGTCAGGTTTTTGGGGTTTGGCTGATTAAAGGAACGGGTTAAGTGGACGCTTTCAGGCCGGTGAGTGCGGCTGACTCAGCTCGGCAGCAGCAGCTGGCTGGTCTTGTTTAGGTTTGCCAGCTGCAAAAGCTGGACTTGTTTGAACCTCGGCGAGTGACCCCTGCGAGGTTCCCGCTGGGATAATAACCTGTGGCACTGATGCAATCCCCGCTCTGGGGGAGAGCTGGAGGAGCTCTCCGCAGCATCTGCTCCTAACAAAGGCTCCCTGCTCGGATTTTGGCAGTGCTGCTCGTCCCTGGGTTCCACAATGGGCAGAGCTGGGCCGAGCTGGTGCTCCTGGGAGTCAGGCGCTTGCTCGGGAGTTGCTGATGGGCTTCTCTGCTGAGGTTTGCAGCTCAGGGAATCTCAAAATGGTTTGGGTTGGGAGGGACCTCTAAAGGTCGTTTGATCCGACACCTTCCTCTAGACCAGGCTGTTCCAAGCACCATCCAAGCTGGCCTTGGACATTTCCAGGGGTGAAGAGAACTTCTGGTTGATGCTGAACATCTTTTCTGCTCTGTACAACTGAGTTTTACGCACGGTTTTTATTTGCAGTACAAGATGTTTAAGTTTTGTACTCTCCAGGTAAAACCAACATGTGATATTTGTGAAGGGAGGGAAGCTAGGTGTTACATTTGGTGACTGAAATGAGGGTTTGGAGGCTTGTTAGGGGATCAGACTGAATACAGGGAGAGAATCAGGAAGCTTGGATCTGTCTTTGTCTGGAGAAATGTGTTTGTGCTTCTGCACACAACACACAGAATCATCTGTGATCCCAGATTCAGTTCAATATTTGGGTGTGGAGGATGTCTGGGGTGACTTAATTCAAGAACTTTTCACTCCTCTGTGTGCTTTCTACCCGTTAAAAATGCTTTGGTAATCTTTTGAAATTTCCAGTTGCCGTTCTTACACGGGCACAGATGAGCCTTGTCATACCATAAAATCACAGAGTGATCTGGGCTGGAGGGGACCTTAAACCTCATCTTGTTCTACCCCCTGCCAAGGGCAGGGTCACTCTGCTACTCCAGGCTGCTCCAAGCCCCATCCAACCTGGCCTTGGACACTTCCAGGACTGTGGAAGATCTGTATCTAAACGTGCACTGCACATTTCACCCCTAACACAGCACTTCCCCGTCAGCAAACACCAGTGTGAATGCACACCCAGACATTCAGATTAAAGGCTCCCTAAAGGGAGCAGCGATTGAAATCAACACCAGTAAATGAGACAATCTTCCCCGAAGTTGGCAGAAGAAATGCAGATGCTGGGCCACGCTTCCCTCGTGGAAGTGCATGGATGAGCCCGACAGGAAACTTAACCTGACATCCCACACGGTTTGGCTGAACAAAGTGATCTCTGCCCTCTCCATACTTATTTATATTTTCAGTTGACTGCATAATCTGGCCCTCTAGAAAGTCCCTTCAGGAGGTCACGCAGCTGAAATAATAGCTAATGAATTTGTAAAAAAATTATTTCAGACTTATTAAATGCTTTCTTCCTTCCCTTCCAAGTGTTTGCATGCTGCTCCCAAACTAGGCAGGGCTGGAATAAGGAGGCTGGTAGGACTGTGCCAGCTCCAGAGACTTAAGGAGAGCTGCTGGCATTGCTTTTCCTTCCAGAGATATCCTCATTCTGCTCCCATCTCCTCACTTGGCTGTTCCACCTCTGCTTTTGGGATGGCCTTAAGTCCAGCGGATGAGGCTCTTGGACTTCTCCTGTGTTGCACCATCCAAATGATTTCCATCTCTGCTCCATTAATCATGGATTGGTTTGGGTTGGAAGGGACCTTAAAGATCTTTGAGTTTACTCCTTCCAGTGCCTGATTACACAAGCCAGGCCCTGGCTGCAGGAACCGGTGATTTGTGTCTGCTCTGAGGGGATCTGCTCCCCTTTTCCATGGATGCCAAGATCCTCCTGTGTGCAGGGGCTGGGCGTGAAGGGCTTCATTTCTGGGGGTCACTGCCTGGCCCTCTGATGAGATCCAGCCAAGTCATCTTGTTGGCTGAGCAAGACAATGCCTGTGGGATTTGACTTCCCAGGAAAAGGAGCTGAGGCCTAGTCCAGGGACCAGACATGGAGACGGCCCAGGACATGTGGGGACAGCTCTGACCCAACTTTGCCATCACTAGGACTTGAGCTGTGCATTCCAAACCTGACAGCGCTGCTTCGTCCATACTTCTGCTGCTCTTGTGTGTTAGGGATTTTAGTTTTTCCAAGAGACTCAAAAAGTTGACTGCTGGATACAAGTTTAGGCTGGAATTCTCAAAAAGATCAAGAAAACTTGGTGTCTTTCAAAAAACTCCCAGCTCTGGAGGGGGCCTAAATTTCTTTTGCTTCAGTCTGCTCATCATCAACCCCAACAGTTTATTAACTTAATCAATCAGGTAATGTAGTATTTTTAATAGGGCAAATTTCCAGCCTTTGGCTTTTATGTGGAAAAGCTTGAGCACATAATGTTTGAGTTCTAAACTAGCAAAAAAGAGCTTAAAATACATCTTCTGGAATGCTGTCTCAGTTCATGTCTGATTAGGGCTGGAAATTGCCTTGGAATGGGGAGGAACTGAAGGAAAATTACTCCAAGAGGTATTTGGGCCTGAATTATCAATCAGCACTACTCAGGCAGATTTTCCTGCCCTGAGTTTTACATCTGTGTGCTGACCAGAATGGTGACTTTTATTCTTATTTAAAGCATCCCCATCCCTACAAAAAACCTCTGGTGGTTTGTGAACCACAGCTCTGCTGATTTAAATCACGCCTAAATATTTAAAGTGAGCCTGATTTACGCTGGAATTGCTTGCTCATCACCTTTCCCCTAATCAGTGGGGTTGTTGGGACTCTCCAGCCCCCCCGGGCACTTTGCAGGATCCTGCTCAAACCGGAGGCCTTGGGATGGCTCTGGCCCAAGTGACCTCCTCAGGATCCTGGTGCAGAATCCTCCTGGTGGTGCCCTGAGATCAGCAGATGCTGGCCTTTCTCTCAACTCCCACTCAGTGCCTCAAATCCCAGGGAAAGCTCTCCTTCCGCTGCTACACCCTCTGCTTTGAAGACAAAAGATGATTCAACAAGATATTTGAAGTGGGGGGGGGGGGCGGTGTTGGATGGTTCAGCTGCCTTCCAAAACTCACAGGGCTTTCCAAAGCTGGAATTAGGACGTTTCCAAAGCTGGAATCAGGACATTTCCATGCACAGCCTGCCCTCTCCAGAGCTGACCTGCAGCAAAGCTAACTCTCCTGTGTGCAATTCTCCCAGCCTTTCCCCAGTTAAGCTGAGGTGTCCTTTGCTTCCCAAAAGCCCCCAAAAGGCAGCCTGTGCATAAATGATTTGGGACCATGATGGATGTGATGAGCCTGTGTAACTCCAAGGAGAGTCTGGGTGCACCGAGTGAGTGCCTGTGGAACCAGAGTCCCACTGTTGGTTTGAGCTGTATTTGATTTGATTCATGGCACAGCCTCCCTCTGCTTCTTTGGGAAGTTATTCCCCGCCTTTGCTGCCTGGAGCAGATCCCAGAGAGCAGCACAGCCTGCTCTCTTCATTATCTGCCCCACTAATACCTCGTTTTTATTTTTCCCCTCCCTCCTTAGCTCACTTGTTTTGGGTCACTTTATTCTCAGTGCTGACCCCACAGCAGGGTTTTCCAGCTTTGTTGCTTCTGTGACTCAGGAGAGATGTTTTGCTCTCATTTATTAGTTTTTCTGGCCAGAATATAAGAGGTTAAACACTTCAGAGAAGCTTATTCTGTATTTACAGCCGAGGTAGGTTTCTAAATCAACAGTAGGTTGTGTATTGGAGTGACTCACAGAGCTGCTTAACCTTTTTCCTTCCGTTTTTGTCCCTCTCCAAATCTGAGGCACAGCAACATCTGCAATTCAGATCTCTGAAATGAGAAGCTGTGAAAGGAATATAAAGGGCTCAATGTAAATCCAGCCTGGTGGCACGTGAATGCCTTTTCTCTGCCAGCAAGGTGGGCACTGCAAGAGCTAACATTTGCTTTTTGGAGGGGAAACTGAGGCACCACCCAGCAGCCAAAATTTCAGGGCAAGGTGATTTAAAGGGCAGGGTGGAGATGAGCCCAGGGTGGGCTGTGGGTGCAAGGAGAGCAAACCCCACTGCTGCCACCCCATCAAATGGCCCACGGTCACAGGAGAGGTGCCATGCTCTCCGTTAGCCCAGAGGCTCTGCTGGGAAGTGTCCCCACAAGGGCCATCAGCTGGAAAGAGCCCCAGCATCCCAGGGCACTTTTGCTGCCTGCCAAAACCAGTGGGAAACAGGCTGGGGGTGAACAGAGCAGGTGGGAGCAAGCTGGGGGCTCCTTCCTTGCCCATCCCCTCTGCACCTTGCTGTGCCTCAACCCCCCTTTTTTCAGTGTAGAGTTACAGACCCCCCCTCTTCCTGAGCAGCAAAGCAGGCCTGGCACTTTCCAATGCCCAAATTGCAACCAAATCCCTGCATTTCCCCTACCCAGCAGCATTTAACTGCTCTGTTCTTGGGAACCCATGGAATCTCTTGGATTTTGGGTTTTGTCCCTCTCGTCTCCCTGCCTCGGGATCTTCAGGATGGCCCTGCCAGCTGTCCTGGGCATTTTTGGGGGGTCTCAGCCTGTGCTGAGGTGGACATCTGTCTGGGGCCCAGCTGCTTCTCATGCACCCCAATCTTCAGATTTTTAAGGAATCCAGTCCCTCAGGGAAAGGCAGATGCTGTCTGTGGGTACCAGCAGCTCTGGAGGATGCTTATCCTGCAGGATTAGGGCTGACCTGAGAGGTTTTCCTCTCCTTGCCAAGGCCACAAATTGCCTTGGCAGCTCTGTGCAGTTTTTCCCTCATGAAAGGACGGCACTGCCCAACCCTCTTGGGTTCATCTTTTAGAATTTGGGTTGTTTATTGAAGTGGATGTTGATAAAGGAATGGAGTAGACCTGTGCTTTTTGTGTTTGGAGCTAATATAAAATCTCCTATTAAGAGGAGGACAGGACAGGGTTAATCGGATACTCAGGAAAACACAGCAGAGAAATGAGATTTTTCTCTTTTTTTTAAGAGTTTTTCTATCAGAGAAGCTGCTGCAAATGCAAAGTGGAAGCACCTCTGGTGCCACACACTGACCTTAAATTAAATAACCTGGGAGTCTGCTCTCCTGATGATCACCAATGTAGGATGTCCCCAGTGCAAAATTTGGTTCCTCCTTTTCTTGGGCAGTGAGACAGCTCCTGGCTGCTCCCAGATATTCCATGTGCTCCCTGTTAGACTCACAGGAGGTATTCCCCTTGGATGCAACCCCAACTCCACCTGATTATTTAACGCAGTTTACCCTGCCCTCTAGTGCCAGCAGGTGCTGAGTCAGCAGCTCCTGCGGTTTTCCACCTTTTCCATCTCCCAGCCTGGGAATCTGCTGCTGCTGGGGCTGCCAGGGTGGGGAGAGATGAGGAAACCTGGCCAGAAACGTTTGTGCACCGCCAGGATGTGTGGGGAACGGGTACCTCAGTGCAGCTTTGGAGTGAGCACGGTTGCTTTTGGAAGGGCCTTTTGGAGATGTTTGCAAGGAAAATGAGCTTTGTGAGGGAAATGGGAATACACGTGGCAGGCTGTGCGAAGGGAGGCTTTGGGGGCCAGGAGGTTGTTTCAGTGATGAGCTTAAAATGAAATCTTCAAGCCTGGGAAGTGCTTGGAGATGTAGGGGATGGGGTAACATCTGGAGATAGATCTCTTGCTTTTCTCTTGGAGGAAAGGGGGAATCATTTTCTGTTTAAGGAGACATCTGAGAGCCTTTTGTCACCCTCTCTGCTGGGAGGGGAGGCTCCCCCAGCCACAGCCTGGGGCATGCAGCACATCAGTGCTCCCCAAACCTCCTCCAAGCCTATCACACCTCACTCCCTCCTCCTGCTGTGACCTTCCTGCTATTTTGAAGATCCCAACAGACCAAAGCTCTAGAATTTGGAGTGCAGGAGCCCCCCTTGGTGCTGGCTGCTGGGCTGGGTGTCCCTCCAGCCGGGCAGGACGGGACCCGCCGCAGCTTTTGCACAATTTCCTGGGTTATTTCAAGCTGTCGGGAAGGTCCAGCCGTGCATGGGAGGGGCAGGCAGGGCTTTGGTACGCCAGCAAAAATGGAAAAACAGCCTTGGATAAGTCTCCTCCTCCCCTGTCCCCTCGTCTTGGATCTGAAATTGGGGAAAGGTGAGGGGGAACACCAGAGCAACACCCCAAGCCTGTGGGGTGACCCCTGGTTTTGCTGTGCTGACGCCGGCGGAGCTGTTAGGGTGGGTTTGTTTCTTTAAGGTGTCTCCCAGAGGGAGGATCAGCCAAATGCGATGTGGCAGCTCTGGTAACTCCTCCTGGCTTTCAGCACGGCCCTCGCTGATCACACAACTTGCTAGTGAAGAAGGTACAGCTGTCCAGGCCTTGGCAGGCATCCCCACCCTCTGCTCCCTGCCAAATCCTCGCTTGCTTTTTTACAAAAATTCTTAAGTTTCCTAAGAGAATGGAAATGGAGCAGCCTCATCTGCCTCCTAGCTCCATCCAACACCTCCCGGACCTGCTGGAGTAAAGCCTGGCGTCCCTGCATCCCTCCGTGGTGCCGGGATGTTGGCAGCCAGGGAGAGCCCAAATTCCAGTGCTCCTGTCCTGCTCTGAGGGGCTGGGGGAGAACCAGGGTTAAGGGTTGGGGTCCCAGCAGAGCCTGCACAAGGCTGGAGCTGTGACTGGGGGTGGTTTGGAGTTCCTGGCTGGGGCATTCCCAGCTCACGTGACCCCTGGGGGAAGGTAACCAGCTGGAAGTGGGGGTAAAAGCAAGCTCACCACTGGGCCAGCAACTCTCCTGAGTTCTTCCCTGGCTGAGCCGTGGCCACAGGGCTGGAAGTGCCTCATTACCCCTGTCTGCACCTCAATGGAGCAGCTCCAAACACCCAAGTCCCAAACTGTCGCAGCAGCCAGACCCCCTGAAAAGCTTTAGGCATTGATTGCTGGCCTGGAATCCCTGTGACAGCTCCAGGAAACCTTCATCTCCTCCTCTGCATCTTTCAGAAACAACACAAACCCTCCTGGTTTTGGAATGTTTTAGCCCCGTGTGCAGTTTTAAGGATGTGCCTGAGCTACAGAGGAGCTGCAAGGCAGCCTGAGCAGTGCAGTGGATGAGTAATTCAAGGAGGGGAGCCTATGGGTTTCCTCTTCAGAAAGAGCCTTTTTGGATCTTCAAACAACACAAATGTGGCTGTAGCTCTGTGAGAGGCTGTGCAGTAGCATTTCAGCAAAAGATTAAGAAAAGACAGCACGGCGGGACAAAAATTCGTTTCGCTGCTGGTGAAATGATGGCATTAAGAAATAGCTCTGAACGTGCTCTAAACAGGAGGTTTATTTTCTGGAGGAGCAGGGATGAGTGGCCAGATCTAAGAATTGTCCTTGGGACTTGTACATGTTTTTCAGGCATTGCAGTGAGCATGAAAATCTTGATAATTGCAGCAGAAAATGAGCCAGTGATACATATATGAGAACAATAAAAGGGGGAATAGATTTGCTGACTGTTGTATTTAAGGCCAGGCATTTTTCTCTCTGATTCCTGACATGATTATCCTGCAAAATCACATGATTCCATGAATTGATTCTGACATTATTCGCCTGAAAAGTCTTACAATTCCACGAATATGTACAGCTAAGGAATAGCTACAAATTTCAAAGCCGTGTCTGTTCCCCTCGGCAACTTTAAAATATTTACCTTTTCCCACTCATGAGAGTGAAAGTATTGCCTGGTTTACAAAATAACAGTGCTTGTGAGGAAAACTTATTAACTCAGTTCTATTGAACATCAGTGTGTTTTGAGCTCCCAATTCTGTATCCTCATCCCTCTGGGCACACGGAATTGTATTTTTGGTGTGACAGCGTCTTTTTGAGGTGCTCTCCACCACCAATTTCCTGGCACGAGCAGAAAGCAGTGGTGAATTATTCCTTTGTGCGTGTTACAATGAGAAATACTGATCATTAGGTTGTTGGATTTTAAAGTTTCCAAAGGAATCACTGGAAATGGATCTCTGATCTCCCCTGTTCATGAGGTGCAAGCTGATTTAAACAGTTCAAGAGCCTGAACCTCTTCTCAGTCCCAAAACTCAAGTGCAAACTCGTCACATCACGATGGAGGCGAGAACGCGGCCGCCCCGCCGCACTCCCGTTCCCTTCCAACAGCAAACGTTTCAGCCCCATCTGGTATAAAATGGATTATTTAGTGCTGGCAATCCCAGGGATCTCTTAAACAGCCTCTTTCGTGGCCAGGGATGAAAAAGCCCTTGTAAAATGTTGGGTTGTTCCGTGTACAAACCCCCCCAGAACTGGAAGGGAGCTTTGGAGATCGTGGGGCCGCGCCTGGAGCGTTGTGCTCGCGATTGCTGCAGCAGAAAGGGCTTGGTGCTGTCAGAAATTTCCTGGGATTGTCAGGCAAAATAATTAAACAAAATAAATTAGAATACGCAGGATAGCCATCTTATCCAATGTGCAAAAATAAAAGTTAATATGCTGTGTGCACAACACTTTTAAAAAAACCCAAAAAACCAAAACACCAGTGTTATATCGTCTGGCCTGTTTTTATCATGTGGTTTTATGCCCTGGTTTCTCACTGGGAAATTTCAATGGAGATAATTGCCTGGTATTCCCAGAGGCACTGCCATGGGTGAAAATGCTCTGCTTCCATGCAGAGGCTCAATTCCTGCCACACATCCCACGCTCTGGAGCCCACTGGTGGACGAGCTCACCTGTGTGTTTGGGGGAAAAAGAGTCAAACTCACCAGAATTGGCATAAAAGTTCCTATGGGATGAATTTTGGGGAGTTGTGGCATGAAGGTGGTGACGGGCATCCTGGTGGGATACACATGAGAAGGACATGGAGGCAGGTGCTCGGCTGGGACAAATTGAAAACCTATTTTCCACATCCAAACCCCTTTGGTTAATGTGTTGTTAATAAATTTTGTTGCATCTCTGTCCTGGCCATATTCAGGGCGGGATTTTTTGTGCTGCAGGGCAAGCGTGGTCCTGACAGCACCCATGGGTGATGGTACAGGGGTTTCTGGTGGGCCCAGGTGGGTTTTGTGCACATGGATTAAACTATAAACTCTCTTTTTGTCCTGAACAAGGTGATTTATCTTCAGTTACCAATGCCAAATTGTTTGCTGGGAAGCATTTTTCTGTTTGCCTTCCTTCCGAGTCCACAATTTCATTTGTTTTATTGCTCACATTTCTGAGCTTCCCCTCCCAGACAAGAATTCTGCCTAAGGAGCCACATCACACAGAGAAATTTCACCGTGGTGTGCATAAAATTCGCCATAAGGGTCAGCCTGAAATGTGCATTTTTGTGTCTCTGGCAGGTTAATTTTGTAGAGGAGCTTAGTTTTGGGGGCAATGGGTGTGGGTGTCTTTGAGAATCCCCCCAGCCATCCAAAATACTGGTTTTTCTATGAAAGCATCTCCCCGGCTCCATCCCACCCTACTGAATTTTCTAAGCTGGATTAACTAATTATTTTTAATAGGAAGCTCAGCCATGATTCCCCCATTTCGGCAGAGCAATTGGGTTTATTTACATTTAAGCACAAACATATGATTTTTAAAGGAGGCCTGAACAGCTGAAACCGAGGGTATAATCAGAAAAGTGACTGCACGAGGATTTTTGGTGGTGAAACTCACCCAAACCCCTATTCATGCATTTTAAAGCGTGTGTTTGGCAGGTCTAATATCTCTTAAGGAAATGCTTCTTGGGGGATGGCAGCTAACAAGGCCAAACTATCTTATTAGGAATTCAATTAAAGCTAGGCCAGGCTTACTGGACCTCTTCCAGTAAATATATATCAAACTGAACCCGTAGACATCTGTCTCTGTCTCATCTGCCCCCACCTCCTCCTTTTTCTGTTTTCCAAGCTGTGGTTGAAAGGTGGAGAGGAGATGGGAGGAAGAGGAGGGATTGTCACTCACAGTAGAGTGCAGGACACAAGGATTATTTTCTGGTTTGGTGTCTGACCGCTTTTGTGATCTGAGGGAGAGTGGATCTGCCTCAATTCCATCCCTTGCCGAACCACAGGTGTAAAAATAATAATAATAAAAAAATTAAAAATCCTAAATCATATAACACAGAGAGGTTGGATCTGGGTGGAACCCAGCCCCTGGGCACTGCCAGACACCCCTGGCCGCTGGTTTGGGAATGAAGAATCCCTGCTGCCTTTCTTGTGCTCGTTTTGGAAAATTAGATCAACAGACCTTTTCCACTCAAAAGGCTCAGGCCACGGGGAGAGCCACCCGGAGAAATCAGGGAACAAATCCAGAGAATTCCAGGATCTAATGGCCACTTTGAGCCCTCTGTTATCAGCAGGGCTTAGGAGCTGCTGTTGCTTATTTAATGTTTTTATGGGAGTGGTAACCAAACCTCCCTGTCCTATTTGCACCCTCCTCCTGCAAGCAACCTGTCTCCAAATTCCTGACGCTGCTTCCCTTGATGTGATAGAGAACAACTGATTTTTTTTTCCGCCCCCATTCCCGAGGGAAAACCCTCCTTACTGCTAAACACCGAAAACCTTGGGCTCTGGGTAGCAGATCACAAATAAAATTAAAGGAAAGATCCTCTATTTTACCCCCCAAATCCCCGCTCTAAGGCAGGAGGAGAAGAACACTCGGAAGAGCTCCCAGAGCCCTGATTCCCACGTCTTTGCTGCACCACTGGCAGGAGAAGGACAAGGAGATTGGGGTTGAGAGGACTGGCTGGGCCTGGTGTGGAAGTGGTTAAAGGGATGGGTCTGAGGGCAGGGGCTGCCTCGCCTTGATTTATGGTCTGGCTGAGTTAATGTGCTCTTTGTGTGTGATTAGTTGTTGTTGCTGAGTGGTCATCGTCCACAACTACAAATCTAATTAATGCCGGGGTGCCAACTGTTGGTTTGGTGTTTTGTTGTTTCAATGTTTTTTTGGTTGGTTTTTTTTTTTTTTTAATCCCTGGCACATATTTCTACTGTTTTAATTCTTGAGAGCTGATCATTAATTAGTGTGAGTCTGCTAATATCCAGCTGGATGGTTTCTTGGTTTTCCTCACTTCCAAATTTGCCTGAAGAAGGGAATCAGGAGCTGTGGTGACTCTCCGAGCAACCCACCGAGGTGTCTGGTGGGATCAGCAGCTTGCAAGGAGCAATCTGCTTTATTTTACCCCCCCGCTTCCCAATTTTCTGCAAAACCTGGGAAGAGGGATGAAAAAACTCCCCGAAATATCTGCTTTTCCAGCCAGCTGTAATTCCCTGATGGCTTTTCCAGCTCGCTCTGTGTTTAGGGGTTCTGGTGCCGTCCCTTTCTGTGCTTGTGGCCTCGTCAAATCCTTCCTGCAACTCTCCAGCAAGACGTAAATTCTGGAGGTTTTGGGCTCGGAGATTTCAAAGTCGTGCTGAAGCACATGGAAACGATTCTCAGGGCTACGGCTATAAAAATAATTATATGGCCGGGGGAAAGAGTGACATGAAATGTCCCCAGAAGAGATCTCAGCGGTGGTTGCAGGATCTGTCCCAGCTCTGTAAGAGCCCGCTGTGATCTCCAGGGCTCATTTATCACTGCTACCTACAACTGCAGGAAATATGCCCCCAAAAAGCACTGTAGGAAGGAATGTGAGGGGAGGCTGCTCAGGAGAAGCGTCTCAACCTCTCCCTTTGTTTTAATGAGGATGCTTTGAAAATTAGGGCTGCTCTGCAGAGCTGAGCAGTGTGAGGATGACTAATTTGGAGACAAATTAGGTCTACTTAGCCGAAATGTCTGCCTCGATTGTTCCCTTAATGACTCTTCAACGCACATCTCTCCCGATAGGACTTTCACCGCAGCTCTGCCTCCAGAAGATTAAGTAATAACATGTTTTTACCACTTTTCTAAGCGCTCCTTCGGACCCGATCCAGCATTTTCCCTCCGCCATGCGTGTCTCCAGCTCTTTCTGATGCTTAATTCATTTATTTGCGTCTAGCCCCTGGCAGATTTGTCTCTTTGCATGTCTCCTTCTCCGGAGCATTTCCCTTGCACCCTCTTTTTCAAAGATCCCTGAGCCTGAGCGTTTTTTGGCTGACTGCAGCGTGTTTGGTGTCTGCTGGGTAACAGATTTATCCTTTCCCAAGGAAAGACACGAACGTAAACAGAGGATCGAAAATGCATTTTGCTGGGCTTTTAAAATGCACTGAGATGAAACCCTCGCCCCTTCCCGCCGCTACAAGGCCATTAATGTAAATACCAAACTTTACAATCCTTCCTGTCAAGGAAACTTATTTACATTTTTTGAAGGATGCGTATTAAAAAAAAATGGGGCTTTTGGGACAAAAAAGGGCTTCGTTCCAGTGTCACTACACCCCCAGTTAACTGTGCTGCTCTCAGACGCTATAGAATTAGGTTTTGTTCCCAGGGCCAGCAGAGATAACATCTGTTTGCTTCTTTAAGGAGAAAATGAAATAGGATGCTGGTGTTTTATACTGGAAACAAGCCCTGCGAGTCTGAGGGACGGGATGAGGGCTATGGATCAAACACATGCCTTAAACGTGGCTTCTCCAGCATGGAGAAGGTGGGAAAAGGGGTTCCCAGCACCAGTGCCAGCCTAGGGGAGGCAAAGAGCTTGTCCCCAGTGAGTGGGAAGGAGCAGCAGACTGGTCATACTGGTGCAGGGCCCTGGGCTGCATTTTCTTCTATGCTTTGCTGCTGGTCCTGCCATCCCAGCTGGACAGGGTTTTTCCCTACTAAAAGGAATATCAGTGAACATACTGTCTTTTTTTCCTGATTTGTTCTTTTCAGTTTAGAGCCTGTGGAACATTTTGAAAGCAAAAGGGAAAGGTGGCTGCAAGGGCAAGGGCGCAGGTGCTGGCTGGTGATGATGGGGAGATTTCGGGGAGAGGAAGGCTCAGCTGAAACATCCCATTGCAGTCCTAGAGGTGCAAAAGCTGCGCCTGTTTTTCCTGCAGCTCCTGGAGTCAGTTGTCTGGAATTCCGTGGAGCAGAACAGGAAAAGTTCTCGTGGCGAGGGGAGCGGGCAGCGGTGACCTGCTGGCGTTCACAGGGACCAGGTGGCATTTTCCCAGTTCCCAAGGCTCTGATTTTCTAATCAAACAGCTCCTCTGATTTCTGTTTTGCTTGCAGCCAGCGGGGATTGAGCATCCCTCCAAGGAGAAAACCTTTCCTTGCTTCTCTCTCCCTAAAACCCTGGGAAAAGGGAGGGTGGCAGCCCAGCCTGAGCGGTGCTCACCCCACATTTGCAGTTCGTACTCCCTAGGAAAGGCAGGCACTGATCTCAAACCCACACAGCAAATTCTTATGGATTTTTTGTCCATTGAGGCAGCACGAGCTGCTCCTCTCTTACCTATAAAAAGTTCCATCGCCCAACTAAACTTGCCTGTTTTTAAGGGTTTCTTGAGGACCTCATTGTAGTTTTATTTTTTATTTTCTGGCAGCCCTAATTTCTGTCGCCATAAACGATAGAATTTGACACCGCACCGCACCAGGCCATTTGTCAACAACCTTTTCAACAGTCCAACCGCACGCGTGTTCCTGCACAGCACAGGCACAGGGAAAGGGGGAAAGTTTGGGATCTTCCTCTGGGAGAGCCACCTCAGAGCACGGGGTTGGAGGCTGAGTTACGGCGAAGGCACCGAATTCCAATTTATTCTAAACCAAACCCAAACGTGCCAGGGTTTGCTTCTGCATCGTGATTTTTCCGTTATATCCTCACATTTTTGGGGGGATAGGGACAATCAGAGCACCTACCTATGGAGTCTGCCTCATCAGAGCAATGTTAATAATAATTTAATCAATGTGGAGTGTAAAATACAGTTTAAAAAAGGCAGGTTTTGCCCCGTGTGCTAGGAGTGGTTGTGTATTAGATAACAGATTTCCAACCATCCTTGGCTAATGGCAACACATCATTTGGGAAACAACAGAATCAATGCATTGTTCCAGCCCAGCACTTTCCTATTCAGCCAATCTAAACTGCTGAAGAAATATGTGTTTGGGACATTTTACATCTGGTTTTGACAAGAAGCCTGGGTTTTTGTGTGGGGTTTTTTTTTTTTTGTGTTAGTTTTTTTTCTAATCTGTTTGGTGCCGTTTTTTTAGCCAGATTAGCACGGGAAAAGGCTCTCTGTTTTATAAACGGAGGGTTTAGCTTTTGAAAAACCCACTCAGTTTTGGAGTTTTACAGTTGAAATCAGGGCACAACATGCAAAATATAAGAACGCCAGTGATGGCCATAAACACCACAACAACAGTGTTACCTATTTAAATAAAGCTAAACAACTGGCAGCTCATGCAATGGGTAGAATAACCAATTTTGAGACTTTTTTCATATTTTGGAGAATCACTAGAAAAGCTTAATCCAGCATCAAAGTGCGAATTCCAAACCATTTCAGGATTCAAGTGAAATATTTACATCTAAAATGGTTTTAAGTCTGTTTTACACCACTAGTAAGCCCCGGTTTCACATTTTTTAGCTTTTTGAACTGAGGCACTGCAGTTGCATCAAGTTTTTGCCTGGTTCTGTATTTTATTTATTCAAATGGGCCGTGCATTGCTGACCGAACAAAGATGGATTTGCCTCTTTAGACAAGCCCAGCCAATGGGCTGGGATAAACTTTCCTCTTCAGCTCTGCACATGATAAAATTATTTCATTTATACCTCACAAGAGTGGCCAGGGAAAATGTTCCTTTGGAGTGTTTGCTTGGTGAAATGGGTTCGTGGGCTCTGTTTTATGTATGGAGCCCCAGACAGCGCCTGGCCAGCCCCAAACTCCGGCTGACACAACGCAGAGCTGCTCTGCTTAATTAGCTGGAGATGAGGGTGTTATTAAAAGGCTTTTCCCCCCCACCTCCTTTCTGACTGTTTATTCCTCCCTCCCTGAATATTACAAAGGCAGCTGAAGAGGAAGTAGTTTTCTGCTAATGGAAAGCGACGAGGAAGGGTTTGGTGAGGAGAGTAAATAAGAAACTGCGCCTAACGCCAGCCGCTGCTTTACTGTGACTTTGGGGAAGGGAAACTGGACAAACCCAATAATTTAGCAGAGTTTCTCCTCTGTCTGTTTGGTTTTTGCTGTGTGAGGGGGAAGAGGCACAGCCCGGGACTGCAGCCGACATCTGCTGCTCGTTTCTTTTAAGAGAAACACAACCTGGGGTGAACCCGCTGCCCAGCCCCGCGTGGCTCCTGCCGACCCCCTGGCCCCCCCAGCCGGGAGGGGATGCGGGCACCACAGGGCTCAGCACTGGGGTTTTTGAGGTGCAGACACCCACGGAGTGAGGCAGCAGCTATTTTGGATCCCCTTGTCAGCCTGTTGTGGCCATCACCTTTTCCCCTCCGAGTCCTTCTCTGAAGCGGCGCTTTCTGGCAAATGTCACTCCGTGACGGTTTCCCCTCTGTCCCTCATCATCCAGCTCTCAACACCAGCCCCCTCTTACTCCACATTCCCACAGAGGAAAAGACTGTTGATTATTATTTCCCCCCCAACCTCCCTTAAATATGAGAAATTTAGGGCACATCTCATTTTTTGCCTTCCTGGAAGCTCCATTTATTTGAATTTCCGCCGGCGCGGGGGGAGCGGGAGGAACTGGACGTGCCTACGCTGCCCTCTGGGTCGGTGACCCCAAACCCATCAGCATCCCCAGCATTCCACCAAGGGCAAAGGGAAGGAAACAGACCCAGAGCACCGTCCAGGAGAAGAGAAACGGGTACCTACCCCTTGGGCTGGCCCGGCCCGGGCGGTGGCTAGTGGGAGGCCGACATGGACCACGCTCCCTCCATCCTCCACACGGAGAAGGCATAACTGAGCCTCTCATGAGCCACGTAACTGCAGCTCGTCATCTTACTGTCCATCTCGTCGCTCTGTAGCACCTGGTAGAGGAAGTCTATGTACCGTGCCGCCAGCTTGAGCGTCTGGATTTTACTCAGTTTGTCAGAGGGCAGCGTGGGGATGATTTTCCTCAGGGCAGCAAAAGCTTCATTGAGCGACTGAGTCCTCTGCCTCTCTCTGACGTTGGCCAGGATCCTCTGGCTCTGTAGTTCTTCGTAAGATTGGGAGCTGGGACTGGACTTCTTCCCCCTCTTCCCTGGGTTGGGGCTGCCATCTTCGCTGGACTTCTTACTGTATCTTCTCTTCCTGCCAAATCTCTTTGGCTGCCTTTCCAGCTCCTCTTCACTGGTCCCCAAGCTATCCACAGGGGAAACAGGAGAACTGGAGCTTTCTTCCATGCTTTCTGCAGAAGGGGAGGGGAAGAGCCTTTCCCCCCCTCCTTATGTTATGTGAGTGTGTGTATGTCTTAAATGTGCTTTAAATTCCTGAGACAGATCCTTTGGAAAAACAGGAGGATTCTTTTTTTCTTTTTTTTTTCCCCTTTTTTTTTTTTTTTTGCTGACCAAACGTTTTCCAGGTTGCTTGAAGGGCTCTTATTTCAAGGACCGAGGTTGTGTAAAAAAATTGAGGTCTTGGAGAGAGGAAGTTATTCTAACTTTTTGGAAACTTTAGCTGAGCTCAGTCGCTAAATAGTTGTCAGAAGTGAGGGAGGTGCGGGGCTCCCTCCTGATTGGCCGGCCAGGTCGGTGGGAGGAAGGCTTTTCCCCTGCTAAACTTTCACAGTTTTATGTTACACTTAACTAAAATCTTGGGAATGCACCTCGAATCAAAGATAGCTGGTGAACACTACCACTCGCTGCCGGGGATGCTGGGTTTGCAGCACCCCTCCAGGATGACCCCCTGCAGCCACCCTGGGGTTTTTGGGGTGCTTCCCAGGGTCCCATTCCCAGCTCCGTGGCCGGGCTGTAGAGATTCCGTGCTCAGATCAGGGTGCAGAGGGACCGAGCCCTCCACACACGAGAGTGTGCCCTGTTTTTATGGAATAGGGCCCTATTTTCCAGCCCCCTGGTGCTGGGGGTCCTGCAAACCCCCTGTGCTGCAGGAATGGGGTGGGGGCCTGCCTCCCCATCCCACAGGGTGACCTCGGAGTGGCAAAACTTCCCTGGGGCACGCTAAGCTATGGGAATGGTGGAGACTTAGGGGCAGGGGGCCTAAACCCCTACTTGTGGGGGGCATGGGAAAAACTTCTCCTGGACAAACCCCAAATACGGATCAGCTGGAGAGAAGCTAATAGTTTGTGGAAAAACACATGGAGAGGATCCTGGAGAGACAACACTGGCCATGCACTTCCATTTACTCCCCACTTTCCCCCCTTCCATTAAGTGCTAAACAGTACGTTTTAGGGAATCAGCAGCCAGGGTAGTTAGGAGGACACTTTTTCCTCCTCCAGAATATCCTGCTGCAGAATTCGCTGTATCCCAGCACACAAAAACTGTGATAGCAGGATTTTTGATCTATCCAACAGAACAGGTCTCTTTTTTCCTCTTCATCACACCGTGGGGGGAAATACGGGAAAACTCCGCTTGCTTCCGTGGAGCTAAGGCAGAGGAAAATCAGATTTGGACCTCTGATTTCAGTCATAGCCCAAATTGCAGGAACAGATGCATTCCTGAGTGGCAAAGACCATGTTTTCAATACAGAGCAGGGAAATAAAATAGAATGATAATAATAATAAAAAGAAATAAGACAAAAGAAACTCGTAAAATATTGATGTCGTATCAGAATAATTAGTTTGCAGTGGACTTCTTTGCAAAGTTTTCCAGTAGGTATCAACACTCATTAATGGAAAAAATAATGTCTGGTTTGATTGGAAAGCGCTCCTTGGTAGGAGAAGGAATTTTTGGCTTGCCTGGGGCTGGCTGCACTGCTGGTAGGTAATGTTTGTAGTGGAAAGCCTTCCCCAGGCAGCCCCCAGGGAGAGCCAGTGTTTGCTTTCCAAAGGAAAGGCTTTCAGGTGCAGCACAGAAGTCGGAAAGCGAGGTCGTTCTGCAAATAGATTTTTAATCCGATTTAAGACCCCAGTGAGCCGGGCAGGGTGGGTGCTGCTCCCACTCTCACCCCAAATCCCCGTTTCCAGAAGGATTTGGGATCCAAGGATTGCTCCAGCATCTGAAACCTGGAGTTCCACGAGTACAAGTGGGCTGGGACGGTGCCCACCAGCCCCATGGACCTCAAAGCAAATGCCGCCCCTTGTGAGGGCTATTTGATTTGTACAGGGATTATTTAGGAGTGTCCTGAGTGCCTGGGATCCTTCCCAAGTATTGAGAGAAGCCATCACCGAAGGCTGGAGGGGCACCATTCCTTTTTTTCCCAGCAAAAAGATTCCTGGCTCATGGCACCGCATTTATGGGAGCGAGGAGTCGTGGATTTGCAGGGATTCACGGAGCACAGGAGGGCAGGGGGAATGCAGGGATTCATGGAGCA
>VWYP01000087.1:0-49036 GCA_013400435.1 Pycnonotus jocosus
AAATGATTGAAATATAGACAGGAGATGGGTGTGGTATTACACTTGAAAAGATATGCAGGGCTGGGAGTTGGACCCAATGATCCTTTTGGGTCCCTTCCAAATCAGTTTATTCTGTGATTTTGTGATTATTTTAAAAAGAACAATAGCTTCTTGTAGCTTATCCTCTGTTTGGTTAGTTCCCAAGAAGAGTTCTTCAAAATATCTTCTATGGTCCTTGCTCTGGTGATTATAAGTCAAAATAAGCAGGAGTGAAAATCATACAGTGGAAGGGAAGAATATTGGAGGACAAGAACAAAATCACTGCAATGGAAAGCTACCCCTGTAAACTTGCTATCTGAACCATTCAAAATGCTTTTTTTCCTGAGAAGCTGCTGATCTTCAACATTTTCATTCTTTACAGTACATGAGGCAACAGGTTCCCTTCAGAGGTTTGCAGGACTGATCCACTTCACCTCATAGTTTCCTTACTTTGATAAGGGCAAGGAATGTCACAAGGAGGCAGCAACTTGTAAAAGCTAGAGTGGTCCAAGTCTATAATCCTCAGAGCAGAGCAGCTGAGTGTCTCTTGGTGTTTCCTTGGGAACCACATTTTCCCATTTCCAAAGCAGACAGCTCCAGTGTTCAAGTCTTGAAATATTTCTCTAGGTCCCTATGCTGTACCACAGGCTCAGCCTAGGACAGTAACCATGTCCCTTTATTTCTGAGCTACAGTCTGCATGTGGTGAGAGAAGTTGATACTTCCCAAACCTTCACTTGCTTTGCACAACATGACACTCTACAGCTTCATTTTATGGAGGATGTTCCTGTGCATTGCAAGAGGGTTGGACTGGAAGACTTTTATAGGTACCTTCCAACCCACACTCTTTTATGATTATGGTATGGTATGGATACTAGGGCTGTGTGTGCATCTGGAAAAGGCAGAGTCAGATGACTGCAATGTGCCTTGCTGGATTTCTGCTGCTGTATCACAATAATCTATGAATAACATCAGCTCACAGAATCCTGTCAGCACTAACAGCAACACCCTGTGTGCCTCCATTTACAGGACAGGAGATTCATGGTTAAACACCTGGCATTCTTTTGTGGTTCATTTCACGGGCCAAGCCTCTGAATCTCTCTATCCAGGATTGTGTTGCTGCCTGGAATTGTACAATGGTACTGTTGGGTGGCTTAACTCTGTGCAGGGTACTAAGTAAAACAAGAGAGTGAGCATAAGGCACTTGTGTCACCCACCCACTTATTCTTCAGTAGTTTGGCTCTCTGGATAGTGATGTGCAAGTCCCTACCCTTAATCACCTGTACAGTCTATTTTTAATGCTTGAAATACCAAGTTCTGCCTCTATTTTGGCAGATGAACATTACAGCAGATGTCAAAACAGATGTGTATACAAGTTAATGGTGCCACTTGCCACAGTCATTTTTAGCCTCCCCTAACTTACGCACGTATAGACCAATGGTTGTTGTGTTGAGCAGAGACATCCAGAAAGTGGTAAATTCTGTGTTCTTGTCTGTTTTCTAATAATTAGTGAGCTTCTGATATGCATGGTTTGTCTGATTTATATCTTTGAGAAGCCTCAAAGCTGGAGACTTAAATCCTACCCTAAATATGCAAAGATATAAATGGTCCTTAACTTTCAGATTTTTGTACTCTAGAGCAGGTTGGACTTAATGCTATAAACTTCTTAAAACACTGAAGAAGTTTAGGGTGAATGTAGGAAGCATGTTATTTACATTTATTACCTACCTCCTCCACTAACCACTCCAGTTACATTTTTATCATGTCACTGTCCATGTTTTCAGGTTTAGATCTTTACCAAAAAAGAGACAAAGAGTGATAGAAAAGGAACTTGCTGTGGTGTTTAATTGCTGGGCTAATCCTTCCCTGTTTGTGACATGTCCTTTGTCAGATGCACAGTGATGATAGCATATTCTCTGCTTACATCAAATTCCTAACAGTGAGAGAACTAGTGATGCAGCCTCAGCACTCAATGTAGCTGTAGATTTGGGATACTCCAGGCTTCAGCATGCCTTTAATCCAGGGTCTGGAGCTGATATGCTTTCAAGACAAAGATTTTTTTTTAATATAGATGTTTTTGGAGATACAGATCTTTCTTTGCCATGATACTCTTGGGAATTCAAATTTGTTTCCAGTTGTTTATAAAGGCTTCAGATAGATAATGACTGTTGTGGACAAAACTGCACTACTTTGTTAGTAGAGTTCCATGTGATGGTCATGAAAATATTTTGTGGCAATCCACCATTTCATCTTTCTGTAAAAATACAATAAATTTACAATCCCTATGTATGAAAATCTCTTTTTTCAGGGCCTCCCTTTACAATGATTTTGTAAGAAAATAATCTGTGCCCTCAACAGGTCTGTTCATGAGCGAAAAGGTGTCAGTAAAAGATTGGATGGTTGTTAGAGATACCCAGAAGAATTCCTCCTATTCTTCCTATTCTTCCTTGTTAAAAAATACAAAAACAGGGTTTTTGCTTGGAAAAACAGATCAAACTGTGAATGCATATAGAAGATCAAAAAGATCCCAGGCAGCTCCTTCCCTAAAGGAGTTAATCTGCCTTCTTCTATTTAAAAAGTTAAAAGTGAAAAGGCCTAATTCTTATCTACAGAGTCTCACAGGGTGCTGGTGGGAAAGCAACATCAGGAAGTGGCACAGGAAGATATTTCCCTTCTCTGTGCTGGTAGAGCAGGGGGTTGGAATATCTCAAGTATGGCCTAGGAGAGGATGTAACCTGACTTGTTAGAACTGAGCACTTCTACCCTGGATCCAAAATGTCCACAGCACGTGGAGAGATGCTGAGCCACTGGAGTGGAGGGATCAATCTGGGCTGTGCCTGCTGCATCCAGGGCACTACTGTGGGCGAAAGCTGTCTTTGATTTCCAAATCCAGCATTAGCACTTGCACATCATAGTGGCCAGGGTTGAACACGGCTTCTGGCCCTTGCTGGGACAGTTTTGGCACCTATTGTGGAAGGAGCACTCCAAGTTGTTCTTAAGCAGGGAAGCTGTAGCTGCTGCTCATCTTTGCATCCTTCCTGATCACCTTCAGTGTCTCTGTGAGCAGAGTCAGGAATTTTGGGAGTTTATCCAATTTCCAAGCAGGCGCACTGCAGTCTAGCATTATCTTCCCCAGAGATCTCTTACCTCCAGACATGTCAAATTTAAGTATGTGAGACAGTAAGAAAATACCAGCTGCAGACCCCCTTATTAAAGATCCACAACTACCAGATTTTATTATTTTGGCTTGGGAGTTGGTGCTTACTGGAAATGTAGGCTATAACTCAAGGGAGAAAATGAAAACAATCCTATTCTCTCCCCATCTCTCTCTCCTTCTGCCTCCCCCCTGCAAAAAACCCCGAATCTTTTGAAATATTGCCAAGGTTCTGTTTAAAAGGGCTCCACGGTGCTATGAATTTGAATGTCACCAGATAATTAGTAGATTTAATTACATGCAGAGAGCAAATATATCAGAGTGGCACATAAGCAGAGTGAGATTCTGTGTCCCTGATATGGAAAACTGTCTGTGGATGTTATATTAGGAGGTGGATACTGAGTCAGGAAGGATTGCAATAGGAAAATGAGGACAGTGGAGAAAACAGTATGTTGAAATGCTGCCCAAAGAGGAAGAGGAAAGGAGTTCAGCTTTCGCTGACAAAAAACCAAAATACTAGAAAAGTCAGATTGAAAGAGGAGGAAGAGGAGTCTATGCCCCTTGAAGAGCCCTAAATGCCCTGAAGTTTTAAATGTAAGGGGGGATGGGATCTGTTAGAGCAGAAAAAGAGGGTTGGAGAGACATGCTCAGAATTCTCTTATACATACTGGGCCTTTAAAAGCAGTGAATAACTCTTTGTTCTCCCTTTTTTTCTGCCTGATCTGTCTTTTAGATTAAATAATATATCTCATATTCATTAAACCCTATTAAATAGCTTGAAGATTACGGACGTGAATAAGGTGTAGCTGTAATTAACTTTATGGCCATATAAAAGATGTAAGAAAAGAATACATCAAATTAAAGAAGCTGGAGGGAGAAGGAAAAAGTACCGGTTGCAGAACACTTTTCTGGTTCATTATTGACAGCATTTCAATAAAGAATTCTTTAAAAAAAATCTTCTTCAGATTAAAAGCTGGTTCTTTCCTGGATCTTCATGGGCTGAATTTTCTGGAAAATTACTTATAAAGAGAAGACAAATGAACAGCACCTAAATCCTACAGTAAATAAACATTTGCCAGTGACATTATAGCATGTTAGATTTACTTTTTTCAAAGTAAAACTGTGGAAAACACTTCAGCTGTTAAGCCAGAGGATAAAAAAAGTTAAGCATTTTAAAGTCTTGAGAAAGCAGTGGTTAAACTCTATAAAGCAGAATTTGTAGGTTAGATATAATTTAAAAAAAAAAAAATTGTGCATGAGGGAAACGCCTTAAACAACTACCCTGCTATAATCAATGGATATTTATATCTCACCTAAGTCATCTTGCTTTCAATTTAGCTCTTGGAATGGTGTTTCTGCAGGTTGGGCAGCTGTACTCTGTTTGGGAAAATGTACGTGAATTGTCCAGACACTGAGGCTTTCCAAGAGTTGTTGTTTCCAAATACTAAATGAATACTGACATTTCAGCTGCCAGATGTCATTGTACATTATGGAAGTCCATTCCCTATTTTCAAGGTGCTTTCAAGTAGTGAAGTCCAAGAATAATTCATTATGGTCCGTCTGCTTTCCAGGTTTCGCTAATTTTTTTTTCTTCTCTCTTGTAAATTATGGGTCCTCCAGATTTCAGTTTGGAAGTGAACACATTCTGTTACCTTAGGAACTTGCAAAGATGTTTTTATGCTTGGGATTATGCCGGTTACAAACACCAAAAAAACCCCCAAGATTGACTTAATTCATAAATATGTATATGGGGGGAGGATAATATGCAACTTTATAAGCACAGATATATATGTGCAAATATATTTAGAAATGAGTTTGAGGATATTTCTGTTTTGGGGGAGGAAGCAACCAATTTTTTATGACAAATACTCATTCCCCAGTTAAAATGTAGCCTCTGAGATAATGGGTTAAAATCTGATTTCTCTGAAGAAAAATGTCACATAGTGATGGGACTTCAAGATTTTACTCTTTGAAAAAACATCAGATGTCCATTCTGATAAAAGGCATGAGTTGGCAGAGTCAAGGCAGGTGCTGTGAAAAACAATGTCCCATGCTGGTGTAAATGAAAAACTAGAGGAAAANATGCTGGTGTAAATAAAAAACCAGAGGGGAAAAAAAAGGCAAACAAACAAACAAAAAACCAAACAAAAACCCAAAAAAAACCCCAAAATCTCACCACCACTTCAGCATGAAGAGAGATATTTTATCAATTTCCTGCTCTTTCATCATGGATTTAATGTGAAGAACAAGTCAACAACCAAAATACATTTTTGCAAGCAAATTAAATTCCCAATAATTTAAATTAATGGGAAGAATTTTAAGTAGAGAATGAAATTGTCTAGCTTCAGAGGACATTTTGTATGTGTTCACTCTTTATGACAATGAATATAGTGCAGGAAAAGAACACCATGCCAGGAGAAAATAATTTTCTATGTATACACAAGAGCTTAGTATTTCTTTTCACACAAAATTTAGTACTTCCCTGAAAGGAGAAATGAGCCCCTCTACATGTGTGAAAAATGAGGGTACAGATGCACCTAGTGTATCTTAAATGATCATACACGGTTTGAATGGCAATACAGAAAAGGAAACCTGCCCAGGAAAAAGGAGGAAAATTCATTTTAAAGAACTGAATTCTGGCTATTTTGAATAAAATATTCAGCCTAAGAAAGCAAGAATCATGTATTAAAGCCAGTCAAATGAAACCATTTTAAAGACACTTTAGGAATCTGATTGTTTCTGCCATTAGAAATCAGTGCAGCAAGAAGCTTGGTCCTTTCTCTGCTGTTCTAAAGGCTCCCCTGAATTTGTGTTTTGGCTGCCAGTAAGTTGGGCTATTTCCTCCTTCTGCTAATGTTGAATGGCAAGTCCCAACACAAAGAGGTGTCAGCACTAAGAAAGGCCAGGTACAAGCTCTCATGGCTGGATGACAGCAGGCTTCACAGCCCTGGCTGGGGCTTCTTTCACCTTGTAGCTCAAACCTCCTGAGATCTGGATGGCAGCCTTCTTTTGATAGCTGGGGAGAGCACTGACACCTCCTGTGCATTAATACACTTAGCTATTGTGCTTTACACATGGTGTGTTCATTTCCACTAGCACTGACCCTCCTAACTGGGAAGAGATGTTGCAAAGGAAATTTTGGGAACAGTAGCAAATGACACATATTTTACTGGCGTTAAACATTAATGCTCCCAAAAGTTTGAAGAAGAAAGTGTAAGAAGATACAATACATGACTGATCTCAGAGTATGTGGTGTAGTCAAAACATCTCCCTGACCTTGAGGAGAAGGGATAATGTTGGGGTTTCTTGTCAAAATATAAAGCAGTGGTACTGCCTCTCATTTCAACCAAAAGTGATGTGTTGTGCTACAAGGAAGCATTTCCAGAGGAGGATTTCACTGTAAGTCAGAGGAAATTTGGGTGAGATGTAGAGAGGGCTGGATTTAGCAGGGACAGTGACAACCAGTGTGTGTTTTGGGCTGTGAGGCTGTCAAGCTGGCATTTATGGCTTAGTGCAAAACCTGTAATTTGAACAGAAGAAGCTGTTCAGTCTCCTCAGATGTTTGGGATCCTAGTCTGGGATAAACATCTGTTGCTCCATTCCTCTGCTGTTCTGCTGATGTTATTTCAGTGACAAATGGGCTGTTGTCAGCTCTAGTGGCAATAAATCAGCTTCAGATCAGGCAGAGTGGGAAATGCAGGTTCAGCAAAGAGCAGCAGAGCAACGGGGCATTATTTCTGTCTGCTTCTGCATCAAGTGTCCTACTCAGAACAAGAAAAGCAGCAATCTTAACCTAGCAATGTGGGTTGGTTGGGATTGCAGGAGCCCACTCCAAGGTGGAAGTTTCCAAGATCAGAGCCTGTCAAATCATGCTACATCAACATAACTCTAAACTTTATCATAGAAAACTCAGCCTAAAGGTGGGGTTATGGTTTATTGTTTCACTCACTACAAGCTGCTTTTGTCAGTTTGCTACACTGAACTAGAAAGAATTTTGACTTTCCCACAAGTTTAATTTCCAGGGGTTTCTCCTGATGTCTACACACATTCCTGGGGCTATGCCTATCTCTCACTAGTAATGATGCACTCTGTGCAATGATAGGCACTCGTGAAGAGCAAGGAGCTCAGAATTCAAAGGGAAGAAAGTGGATCTGCTGCTCCCCCTGCTTCCCCTCCACTCCCTACCAGGGCTTAATTCCAGCAGCTCAGTGAAGAATGCAACATCAATGACTCCAACAATATTACAGGTCTCTGGTGTATATCCCCTATCTCAGCTCTGGCAGTTTCATGCCCAGAAGTCTTGATTTATTCTGAAACTAAGGTTTTTGGATATTGGTGATATAGTAAAGTCATTTCAGTAAAATTTGATAAAACACTCATCTGTGTTAATTTTCATGTAATATTTTAACACAGACTTTGATGGTAAATAACAGGAGAGTGTCTCTTTTTTAAAAATCTATTATCCACGATCACTGTCCTTGTAAAAAAAAAATTATCAAGCTATTCACTGCAACCTAGCAAAGAGATAGAATAATCTTCCAACAAAGAATGTAATTTATTTGAAAATCAAATAAACAAGTGACAGGCATGCAAAAGTTTCAGTAGCAATTTCAGCAGGAAAGACAAAGCACATAATTTCAGCTTTCATGTACTACTCTGATAATGCTAAAATCTTTTCTTTGAATGATTTCATGCAGATGAATGTATGAAAGGATAATTAGACAAATGGTTTGACAGACTTGAAAACATTTTGGTCATCCTAATCCAAGATATGACATTTTAACTTTGAGGGGAAAAAAACCCATTTTGGTTTCTTTCTCTCATTTAGGATAACAATAGCATTTGGAGGCTGGAACTCTTTGCAGAATGAAAATGTGACTCCCTAATCAGCGCTGATTTTCAAAGGCAAAGTAAATAGTAATTATCTTAATTTAGAGCACAAAAGTAATGCTAAATACATGGAAAATCTTACTCCTGACAATGTTGACTGATAGGCAAAGATGTGGAGTATCTGGTGACAGAAGTTTCTAAAATGGGTTTTAAGAAACATGATAGTGAATCCAGATACAGTTAATATTCTCCTAGATTTAAGAGGACAGTCTGTGTGACCTCTGGAGCTCCTTGCTTTTTTTCATTTCTGTGACTAACCATTGTCACTGCCACAACTGTTGCATAACAAAATCAGGTCAGAAGGGAAGTCTATGTATGTGAAAACAAAAGCAGTTTTAAAGATTCAGGGAAGCGCTCTTTAATTACTTCTTTGGGCATATTTTTCCACTATGCTAATCAAATTAATTGATTTTTTGTTGTTGTTTGGGTTGGATTTTTTCTTCTTTTTTTTCATTGGTTTGGTTTTGGTTTTTTCTTGCAATCAGTTAAAGAGCAGGAGAGCAGGGAAAGCAATCAGATTTACAGCGTTGCTTTCCTGGTTAGACATCTGTGTTCCAGCCTCTTTCACATTCAGGATATTGATATTGTTAAAATTGATAATGAATTATGCTCCTTGAGGCTGTGGTTAATTAAATTGGCCACTCTTTTGTCTTTAGCACAGGTGGCTGGGGATTTCAACTACTTAAATTGTTTAGCCTTACTTTGACAAAATTCTGCTGCAACACAGTCATGCAACTCATGTCACAAAGATCCTGCATTATTTCAAGCTGTTAACTGTTCTTCAGATGGATGGGAAAAAATTCAAAAATAATTAAAAGCATTTTTTAAATGCAATATCTTTGTGGAATGCACAGTGTCACAAAAGCAAACCAGGTCTTCCTCAGTCTGTGTTTCTGGTGAAATAGTGCTGAAAAGGACTATTGTCTTCTCTCATCTGGCAGTCAGGAAGTTCTTGGGTCTTTAGGTGCTGTTGTAAAGCAGTCAGGAGAGCATTAGGTGTATTTATGTTCTCACCTTTCCCTGGGAGCAATATGATGGAAATCCCGGAGGAGCGTGGTGAGAGGCTGCTGTGACTGAAGCACATTCAGCACTAAGCCTGTCTAACAACTATTCTTGGTGAAACGTTTTTCCTTCTCCCCTCCTGTGAGAGTCACAGCACTCCTCTGAAGGGAAAAGTGCTCCTAAACACATGGGAAGATGGGCAGCAATTGGTCACCTCTGTGTCTGCTGCCCACTCAAAAAGTGACTGAGTAACCCCGCTACACGAAACCTACACAAGCAAAAAGAGAAGTCACTTTCCCAGCTCACCCTATTTAATCCTCATCAGGTGCAATAATATCAAGCAGCATATAGGAATTACTCTTGAGAATGACAGTGCAGCTAAACTGGACAAAAAAAAGACAAAAAATGTGATGCCTCCCACTGGAGTTTGCAGCCAAGGTAGTAAAATGCAGAAAGACTGGAAAGCACAGGAGAGCAGTGAGGCAGCAATGCCAGCTATAATCAAACCAGGCTGTCAGAGTGATGCTTTTATGAATTGACAGTGGCTGGTAACACAGCACCAAGGCTATTGCTGCTCCTCACACTGACCAGCAGCGAGCAGAATGGGGGTGAGCAAGGAGCTGGGAGCTGATGCAGCTGGGCCAGTGGACCCTGACTGACCAAAGGGACATTCCAGACCACACAGCCTCATCCTGAGCAGTAAGAGCTGAGAAGGTGAAGCAATGAAGAAGATGAAGTGATGGCATTTGCCTTCCCAAGCAGCCATCATGCTGTAGGGAACCCTGCTTTCCTGCAGATCATGAACACCTGCTTGCCCATGGGAAGCGGGGAATGAATTCCTTGTTTTGTTTTATTTGTGTCCACAGCTTTTGCTGTACTTTCTAAACTGTTTAACTCAACACAGGAGGAGGTTTTGCACTTTTATCCCCCTGATTCCCTTCTGCATTCCACTGGAGCAAGTGAGCAAACATCTATGTGGATTTAAATTGGCAGCATCCTAGAGGCATTTGAGGATTTTAGGTTTTTCTAAAGAAATGGCAGTTAAGCTCTTCAAAACTCATTAAATGATTCACGCTTTTCAATGACATTCTAGTCAGAACAAAATACTATATGTGTAGAAACTGATCCTTAAAAAATGGAATAAAGTATGAAAAACAAGGTTTATACCATTTATTTTAGAGTTGCAGCTTATAGGAATGTGTATTTCCTTTCATTTGGGCATTGATCAGACAAGGTATAGGAGAGTTTTCTTTCATCACTTCAGAAACTCTCAATAAAAATAACATTTTCCAAACAAAGTCCAATTTATACTAAGTAGACTTATGAGTGTCCAAAATGAATTTACTACGAAACAAAGCAGTACATTTTTTTCCACCACAACACAAGTACCACTCTACAAAAAGCAAAATTACAGCATTGTTGACTTTTAAAGTAAGTTTATATAATAATCAGGGATGCAACATTTTGTGATGGTGTTTCAGCTCTCATAGGGATTTTTATTTGACTAAGAAGGACTTACTTAGGTCTGTTCTGCTGTTGCTGCCTACTCCCTCAACACAATTAAATTGTTAGACTCTGTGCTTTGGAAAACTGGAAATTTTTGCAGTTCCACTGGTCCTAAGTAAAGTAGGTTTTTCAGGAGTTTTGTCCCAGTTAATCTCCCACTGAATATTTTTAAGGCAGTGAGCTAAGAGTGAGAACAGGGTGAAGTTTCGCCATCTCTATGGTCAGGACCTCTAAGAATAAACTGAGCCCAAGTGATTGATTTGTTTTCTCCACACGGGGAGACCTCATGTTCTGTTTCTAAACTGTAAGTTTAGCTTAGATGGAGGCAGACTTACAAATGTGAGATCTAAATCTCCTGTGGAAAAAAATGGTCACACAGAGAGGCATTTGTACTGCACCTGTATGTCACATTGCACTGTCTAATTTTACGGTGGTGGGATTACAGAGGGAAAAAGGTGTAGCTGGTATGTGTTCCCTTTTCTGTACTTTGTGCATCCGCAGTGATGGACACAACCTGTCTCTGTCTTCATCCTGCCCACTCACACGCTGTTTGTCAATTCTCTGCACAGACCTTCCCCAGCTCCCTTCTCTTTTAGCCATATGTGATGCTGGAATCCTTCATCTGTTACTTTTACTGCTGTGTATATATATTTATATATATGTATGTATGTATGTATATGCACACACATCATCTTTTAGAATTGAAAACCTCTCCAGAAGCTTCTCAAAATAAGTTTACTGGTTACCCAAATCAGCTGTGTTATCTACCTACCAAAGAATACATAAAACAAGTTGATGGATAAACATTTTTAGCTTTTAGCAACAGAACCTTGTATTTTCATTTTCACTTTAGAGGCTTTGCTGGTAACAGTTTTATGTTAATAAACTTCAGTCAGAAAATAAAATGACAACTGGTTCACTGTTTTCAGTAAGGGTGGAAAAATGGACAGAATTTCTATATTGAATGAGAGCTACTGAACAAAAACTCAGTGTGTGTATGCACCAAAATTAGTCTTAAACTATATGTTGACTATGTTGTCTGTAGAGATTGGGACTATCAAATGTCCTTGCCATAAGCTTGAACCAAAACATTCTCCTGAGTGCAAACAATATGAAGAGCTAAACATTTCTCAAAATACTACAGATAGAGCACAATACTCTGGAAAGAGTATTGATGGTCAAATGAGGACTTTAAGTTTCCTGGTGCCAAAAAAATTAAAAATCCAACACTTCTGATGCATAGTTTGTTTGAGTAATTTTAAAGAGAAGAAAATGCAGGAATTTTTTTATTTTCAAGTGACAGAAAATTTCCCTTTATTTGTTCATTGTAGAGCCTCACTGAATTCTTTCTTTATCACTGTTCCCTCCCAGAACATTTAAACCTATTTCTGCATGGCTCTGCACATACAACAGATGTAAATGCAGAAAGGAAGTTTTTGAAAACTATCTCCCAAAATGCACTCTGAGTTCCTCAGCACATTCCTTGAATCTCAGTGCTAACTTCATTTCAGCAGTTTTCAAGCACATTTTTACAAATTTCAAGTAAGAGAATTTGAGAGGCTTCTTCTCAAGCACATTACTGATCCTCATCCCTCCCCTAGGAATTAACATTATTTTCATATGTCTAAAACACTTATTGACTGGGCAGAGAAAAACTGTTCATTGCCCCATGGCATAAATTTTTCATTGAGAAGGAAATGCATTTAGGCACTTCAAAACTCATTAAATAATTAATGTGTTTCAACTGCACTAGAAAAAACACCAGAACTAATTACCAATAACTGCCTAGTGAACCTTATACACTTGGGCTTATTCTACAAGGACTAATAATTACTTTACAGAAACCTAGCACCTACCTTCAAATAGGCTTAGATGCAGTTGTGAATAGTTTTAAGACTTAGCTCCTATGTTCAAGAGGTGACAACTCCTACAATCTCAGGAGTCTCCTGCATGCAGCAATAGCAGTTTGGGATTTAGAATCACCTAGCACTGTTCTCAGGTTTTTTGGCCTCCAGGGAAAAGGTCAGATCCAATGTACCCAAAACATTTTCACTAAATTCACTTGGACATATTAGCAGCTGAAAGTGACCACCACAACCCAGCATAGATCCATCCATGCAGAACAGGAGCATTTGCAAGTCTAGGAGGAAATAGCAAGTGTGGAGAAAATTCTGCAGGAAGGGCAGAGAAATCATCTCAGGTGATTATCCCCAGAAAATGGTTTTTTATTGCCATCACAGAGCAGGGATGTATCGAGCCCCTGGTACCAGGCTCATATTTCTTGCCAATATCAGAGTTTTTAATCCATGAAGCCAAGGGAAAATGAGTATGAAATTCTTCTTCCAAAGAGACAAAGCAGATTGGGTTTGAGATTTCAAATCTGGGAGTGAATGGTGAAATGTATGCAATGTGCGACTGCTTATAGCTTTTTCTATAAAGAAATCCTGCATGATGGCAGATCCTTCAGGAACCTGATGTAACTTTCCCATTGTTTCATTGAGTTTTTGTCTCTAATGAGAATAAAGGTGTGGAAAAACTAAGATTAAAAGATTATTTAAAAGATAGAGCTTAATGCAGCCCAGTAAAGAAACTTGTTTTGCACCAGTCCACCTTGCCACTGTCAATAAAAGCCAGGTCATAATTAACCTGCTGCACCAGAGCTCCTTAGGCTTGGATTTCCTGTTTGGGAGAAAGGGGTGGGAATAATTACCTAGTGATCTATAAGAGCACAAAGTTTTGGAGTCATGGGCACCTGACTTTACACTGTCTCCTCACGTCCTATAGTCATTTACAGCAGCCTAATTGTCAAGGAGACTAACATTTTAAGAATCATTTCTGGTGGCATGTTTATTGGAAGCCAACTGACTATCCAGTGCTTTATGTAAATAAAAAATATATTATGAGACAGGGCAGACACCTGAGCACTGTGTGGACAGGATGCCACAGACTTGTTGACTATCTCAAAGTAATTAGGAGTCAAGGCACCATCAGGAAAATACCTTCTAAAACACCTTCAGGAAAAAGTTGTCACATTTCTGCTTCTTCCCCAAAGTAAATTTCCTTTTGCTTTTTCTGGTCCACCTAAACAAGAGCTGCAGCAACAAGACCTGCAGTGACAAGCCCTGCAATATTCATTGCAGTGACAGTCATGGCACTGGGCTGTAAACTCCTCCAGAGAATCCACACCACCGTGGATGGGATGAATGGCCTTGGTTTGTCTCTCAGAAGAGCAAGGAGGAGACAGAAGGGACTTTTCTCAGGAACTGCACCCATCATCACAGTTCCTTTTCAAATAAATCTGGGCTGCAACAGGATTGATAGTGTCCCTGAGAGCTCAGGGAATCAATACAGGCAGCAAGAAAAGGCAAAGGCAAACTGCTGTAGCCTCTTAAATGAGAATTGATTTTTATCCATTGTCCATTCCCATGGAAAGGAACAAGCTTATCACTTCAAACCAAGAATAGAAGGAAGACTAATTCTCTGTCTCAGGAAAGGACAGGAGCTCAGTAGAGGTCACTAAGATCAACACTGTATTAAAGAAATCTTTTTTTACTTGACTTCCTGACAAAGCAAGTGGACTTGGTCTACTCAGCTGTCTGTCCTTCCTCCAACATTGCTGCCAGAGGCTGCAAGGAAACCAGGGTGCACTATCAAGGAAAACAAACCAAACACATTCATGCATTCCTCAAGAAAAAAGGAAGTTTGCAACTTCTTGCAGGCAGAGAACTCTGCCTCTGCTGGGAGAAGCCCTGGAAGCACCACCAGCTCTGTGTTTGGCACCAGCCCACACCATGGATGTCAGAGCTCTGTGGGTTCCCACATACCCCACCTTGATACTGCCTCAGCAGCTCCTCTGAAAGATGACTGCTCAGCCAGCTCCCTCTGACTGATTCTCCCATATGATAAACAGCCTAGATGGGGTGGAAAAAATGTTTTACTTCTTTAGGGCAGAAAGATGAAGCACAAGCAAGAAACACACCCTTTCATTTGTGCCTTTGAGTAGGCTCCACACAGCCCTAAAACTCATTGAATTTTCCCATAATTGCACATCAACTGTTATGACTAAAACAAAAACCATCAGTCCAGCTTTGCTGGTGTACAACTAACGATGTTTAGTTTCTCTAATGCCTTCTGCACTAGGAAAAATATATTCAAATGCATATATATTTACCTACAAATTTATTCACAAGGGTGTTTCACAAGCATGGAAAGGAACTGATTTCACTACAGCAGAAGGTAACAGGACTAAAATATCTTGTTTATCTCCACTGCACTTGGTCCGTGGTGTGGTGTGTGGGGAAAGGCAGGTGGTCCAAGCCATGCTGATATGGAACTCAGGCTAGGCAGAAGCTTAATGACATTCATGAGCCTGCTAAATTTGTCAAAACCCATCAGAGAAGTCTTCTGAAACCCAGAAAACAAGTGGTGTTCATTCACAGTCCATGTGCTGGTGTGCTTGTCTCCTATCACAGTGGCACCAATCTCTAGGAGTGCTGAAATTAGGGGTCTCATTCCTGAAGAGACAGTGAAAGAGAAGTGAAGGAGAAGAGCACTCTATCTGTACAGCAGCACTCTGTAAATATAGACAGTATAAATGTAGAGCTGTATGTGTGGTGTGTGGCTCTCAGACTGGCTGCAGAAAACACTTGTTGAGGAGGACAGAAGGCACTGCTCTAGTGAAGAGGATTTCTAAAAATTTTCAGTGATGGTGGTGTGATTTGTAACACACCTTCAGCCCCACTCTCCTTCTTCATGGCCCTCAGTTCCTTGGTCTGTCAGCTGGGAGCAACCAGCATGTTCAGACTGAGTGCTCTGAAGTCCTCCTTTGGAGTTCCCAAATGCCTTTTGTTTAGCTTCCTGGGTTTGTTATATTTTAAAGAAAAGAAAATATGCCAGTGTAAACTGTTCCTTCTCTTAAATCTCTTTTAGCAACAAGGTATGGCTAGGCTTCTATTAAAAATCTCAGATCTTTTATGACCCATTCCTTTGGAAAAGAAACATATAGACACTACTCTGGATTTTGGTGGAGTTGTTTTTTGGAGGGAGGAATCATCCTAGAAAGCATGTTTCATCAGTATCTATGACAGGGAGAAAAATATTTTTGATGGGAGATAAATCTGTCATGAAGTTGTCACAACTGACAGACCTTTTTGTTGATATTATTCTGTCTAGTTTGGTATCATCTTGTCACAAGAGTGTGTCTCTCATAGTTGTTTACAAGAAGGTTTTCTGTCCTATAAAATAATTAGAAGCAATCACAGCCTAGCTTTGTGACTGGAGGTAAGGAGGAGGAAGCAAGGCACAGCTTTCATGACAGAAGGAGAAGAAGATAATTAAAATTAACCATTAAATTTCTGGGTTAATTCTACAACATGATTGTTCTTCCCATATCATGGAATTAGTATGGACCAAGCAATTTTGGACACAGCCTTTGATTTACATTTGCTCAATGAACTAACACAATGTCACATAATTGGCAGATTTGATTACATGGTGATGATAATTGATATATTCAGTACCAGCAGTTCAGAAACTGCCAGAAAATCAACCAATTCATTAAAAATCAACGTCTGCCCCTAGAGATCAAGACACTGGGTTATGTTGACTAAATTAAACACAACTAGTAATTTGATTAGACAACCTATTATATGGAATTAAGAAAAAAAAACCCACACACATACACACACACAAAAAAAGAGTGACTTCAAATGAGGCAAACATATTTAAAGCCAGGAGGAAGAATTTTCATCAGTTAAGCTTAAATGAAAGATAAATTATACTTTTTTTGAAGTATGGGATCACAACAAGACATTTCAACTCAGGGGAAAGATTTAAAAGTATCATGGGCATGGTACCACACAGTCCCTGACTGGAGATTTCTTTGTTAGCAACAAAAATTACATCAATTAATTCCAAACATTTGTAGAGGATCATGAAGTGCCACCACTTGGGGTTTTTTGCAACCTTTGTGGAATATGAATGCTCAGGTGGGGGCTAGGGGGTGAACTAAACTCAAGATTGAAGTGCCCTACAGTGCCCATGGGATTGGTGCTGGTGCCAGTGTTTGTAAGGAATCAGCTTTGCAGATTCTTGCAGAACTGCCCATGGCAGTAGGATCTTGCCCATCGCATTGCTCATTAAATCTTATGTTTAAGCCCAAGTGTGTGTTTAGTACCATCAAGGGGAACGATTAAAATCCACTAAAATATAAAACAAAAAGCTGACACTGTGGGGTCAATGAAAATGTATTTGTCATGGTCCTTAGGATACACAGGAAGCTGTAAGTAATCATCTGCATCACTTCACACACATCTCACTACTGAAAGCTACTGCATGAAGGACACATTCCAGGTATGGGTGGATGCCATGCTTCCTTTTCACACCTTAGACAAATTGTTGGTCTGAGTGTATGCCTGCACTCCATCAGCAGGGTTTTTCTGCTGGAGTTGTTCTAACTCTGGTCTGTAAATAGGGAAACACATCAGTTACTCCAAGGGAGGGGAAAAGGGTGCCAGGGATGAATGGTTTTATTTGCTCACCTGCAACCTTCCTAGAATGTAAAACAAGTTTTGAGCACACTTTTGATTTGGGATATAGGTCTACTTACCAGCATCAAAGGTTTGACACCTGATTGTGCAGCAGTTTGACTTGTTCCCTCTTTTGCTTTTAGTGCATTCTGAATTTAGGTGTTGTATCATTTGTTTTAGGCATGAGCTGAGAATTGTCATCTAATATGCACTGAAAGCCTTTGACTGATCTATCAAGTTAATTAGTCCTGAAATACTGACATCAGAGGAGGCAGTCCCTGGGATTGCAAGGATAATGGTCACTGCCTTGAAAAGCCAGGAGCAGTGTTTGAGTGGGGATTGTTGTCTTTTCTTTTTTATAACTTTCTGGTTAGCTCTGGTGGCTGTGAGAATGCAAAGAAGCACTGGTTTGTTTAGAAATTATTTATTTGAAGATAAATTAATGTACTTGCAACTGAGAGAAATTAAAGCTTGGGCAAAGCTATAAAAAAGATTATGATAGGGATACAGAAGACATCAGAATCACATGCAAAACACCAATTTTTTTCAAAAAAATAGAGAATTTCTTCCTTCAGAACAAGCATTGGTACTCATTTCTCACTCAGCCCTAGCTCTTTTTACATTAAAATGCTTTTCACAGAGCTAAATTAATAAAGACAAAAATCTGTGTTATGATAATTGTCAGAAATCAGAACTGACACATCAAATACTTGTTTTCCAGATTGAAAACTGTACATGCTTCCAGCTTCCTTGATCCAGTTATTTATTGTACTCACAAATCATGTCTATATATAACTTATATTTGGCCAGTCATCTAACAGCTGGTTCAAAAAGAAAGATTTACACTTTCTTACCCTTTCAGCATTCCCAACAATAAATTCTTCTCTTTATGACTAATGAGAAACCACTGAGACCACAGGTTATGACAAATTTCAGGCCCCCTGTAGAAATTTAACTCTCTCTGTATGTTCACTTGGTTTTAAATTGTACAGTCTAAGTGAAAGACTCAGCAACTGAAGAGGGAATGTTTGCAATGCAAATAATTCAGGAAAAGTAAAAGCCACAAATACAATTTTGGAACTAGAATTTATTTAGTTTCTAAAAGTAACTCACTACCTGATTCTAGTAGCATTTATGCATAGTGGGGAGCATCTTTTCCAGACATGATTAATGATCATTTAAATTTGCATCTGCGTGACTGTCTGTGAATAGCTTGGACACAGCTGGAAAAAACATCAATTGTCAATGTCCCCTCTGACCCTAAATACAAATGTGCAACAGCTATTAATTAAAAGATATGAAAACATGAATCATCCCTAGAATTTCCTTGTATGTTACGTATTTTTGTTCTTATCAGAAACTGCATAGATTCCTGCAGCACAGCAAAAAGGAATAAAGCTAACTTCCCACTGGAGTCCTACCTTCACCAGTTTGGCTCCTGTGGAGTGAAGAGGAAGCAAGGGTCTCGCAGACTGCTTTTCTCTTCTCTGCCCTCCTTCAAGAGGTATTTGAGGCTTACCTCCTTATCAATCTCTTGTCATCCCTTGACATCTTTGTTCTTGAAAACTACAGCTAAAGTTAATTAACTAGCAATACTGATAACATTATTATCACTGTTTCTACTGTTTAACACCTGCACTGTCACATAAGCAAGAGCTATGTTGTCCAGGACAGTGCTCAGATACTCCAAAACATGGTATTTACTTCAAATGTATGAGGATGAAAAAGAAAAAAACAAGGGAGAGGGAAGGTAAGCACAGCATTTATAATCTAATAACAGAGCATAGGCATGTAGCACAATTGGACATGTTAAAATGGAAATCACATGAGAACTCTCACATTATGACACAGAAAGAATCAGAGGTCAGATTTTGAAAATCCTAATTCAGAAAGAATACAAGTCTTGCGGACTAGGGGGTCCACAAAAACAGTGAGAAGCTTTTATGGAACGTAATCTTTGTCAGTGCTCAGGAGAGCAGCTGTGTTTAACAGCCTGATGCCAGCTTGGGACATCAATCTGTGAGCCTTGGTCTCCACCCAGATAAGTACTGGTGGGAGGGAAACACAGCTTGTGTCTCAACAAGTACTTCAAGGCAGTTAACACTACAGGTGAGAAAATGCTTCCATTTTGAACACCAGCACTTCTGACCAAGCAGTGAGAATGCATTCCCCCATCCTATCCCTAACTAGTGAGCTGCTGGACACCTAGTGCTCCATCATCTCTGTGTGGATCTCTGTGGAATTGTGATCAGGAGCGCAGTGATCAAGGGATGCCTCTCTTAGGAGGGGCTGAGTAAAGAGCAATGTAGGAAGTGTTTCTGTAAAATGATCAGCAGTTTATTCTGATCCTGAGTTTGGTTAATACAGCATCTTACAACCAAGTCATCAAAAAAACCTAAAAATAAGTATATGCTCCTTCAGTATGTTGGTACCTTTCTAACAAGATTTTATTTGCACTTTCTGGTATATTTTGATTTGAGTACCATAACAGCATAAAAACTCAAGTGTGAATGAAACTCATAAAGTCCTACAGCATTAGTATCCCTTAAGCTTCCTGATACACATTTAACATGGAAAGATGTTACTTCTAAGTTAAAAATAACTTGAAGTTATTTTTAAGCATTCCTTGTACTTAGATTCATGCATGCCTCTCTCTGCAGTTCTTCACCTTCCAGGAAAAAAAATCCAAGTTAACATTTTCCATTCAGTCTGTGTTGTTATAATAAATAATAACAAACCTGAGAAGCAGGGACTCGTAGCAGAGGAAATGGAAAGGAACTTACCCCGTAAGTTTGGATCGTTCCTTGCAGTTAGCAGAGATGAATTTGGATTCTGGGTTCAAGTGCTTTTCTGCTCCTTCAGGACTCCCATGTAGGAGGACATTGAAGGAATTTTGGATCTGTAAAGACAACACTGACAACACGATTTGAATCATAATAAGGATATAAATAAACACCTAAAAGGTCCTGGTACCACCAATGTTATAAACAAGGGCCAGGAGACCTTCTTCTCCCTTAAAATGCCTTTATTAGGATCAGCTCTTTATTAGGATCAGCCATGGGGGGGGAAGCTCGAGGAAGCTGCGCACACCACCACTGCTTCCCATAGGCAGCGCTGAGGAGGAGGAGGGGTGCAGCTTTGCCAGGCGGCNAGTTTTTATGGGAGGAGGGGGAGAATGATGCCACTGGGATTTTATGAAGTTTGTGGACACAGAGATCCCATTTTTCCCCATTTAGCTGCTGTGACCCTGGTTGGCAGGAGAGAGGAAGAATCATTCGGGTGGGAAGAGTAAAGAGGGTGCATTCCACAACCATCTCCAGTGCTGGAGTGGAGGAGCTGTGCAGCTGACAGTCATGCTGCTCTTGAGATGATGACAGAGGGGAGGGGAATGGGAGAGACTTAGTAATTTTGCTACTGCACAGAGTTAAAATCAAAATACAGATGTCAGATCTGTGTACTGACCATCACCATGGTAAAGGTTTTTAAATGCCTTTTTTCCCCACTGGCTCTTCATTTGCAGGGCAGGACCAGAAACAAGTCTCAGCCTCATGTCTGTCAAATCAGCACTTCCTCCCCTTCCCTGTGCAGCTCATCAATATCAATTCTCAGGCTCGTTATCTGCGTGCATTGCTTGAGATAAGGTTTCGAATGTGGCCTCGGGCTGTAGTGACACAAATAGTGGTTTGATCTCCACAGGGAAGTCAGGAGCTGCATGAAGACATTAGTATGAAATCAGACATCTTCTGTGCATGTGACAGAAAGATCTGAGGAGTGACTTCCACCCAGACAAATGACCAATGTTGAGCAGCTGGTTGTATGGGTGAGAAAGCACAATTACCACATATTTGTGTACATAACAAAGGTCTTGAATAATTAAAAACACTGAAGACACACCTGCCCACAACTCTGTGGATCACACACTAAACCAACACCAAGCTTCTGGACAAAACCTCAGGGTCCATTATCTACCAGGGTGAGTCAGGGATTTTAACATATTTTGAAAGATGTTGCAACACAGGGATTATTTTCATGCAAGCAGTTCCACAACAATCTGCTTCTGATGAATTGTACTTAAATATGCATGTTTTTTTTCTTTTCCTATCTCATCCTCTTCTGCTTTCCTTCTTCCTGCCATGAGGCACAGTTTTGCCCTCTAAATTCGAAGTTCTGCAGGTATTGCTGCCTGCAGACAAAGGATAGAGCCCTACACAGTAATAACAGCACAACAATGCGGCACTAAGCAAGATAAAAAATTTCTAAAGTGATCTGTTGGAAAATGCTGATAATTCAGAATGAAAATATCCTACAGATAAATGCTATTTTCATTCAAATACTCATGGATAGATATCATTAAGTTCTACTATCAGAATGTTTCATTGCAAAAAGTCCAAATATCTTTTGTCCTTCCTGTTTTCTGACGAAATAACAGAATCAGACTATCAGTTTAGCAGCTCTGAACTTACTGAAATGAGATCCTCTGTATGGCAGAAAGAAAAGATTTCTGCATGTTTTGTTTACAAGTTATTCTGAGATTTTCATCCCAATTTAAGACAGTGGAGAATTTTGAAATTTCAGTCTCTCAGATAGCAATTACTCATTCCAACCCCACGTAGATACTGGAGGAAGAAAACAAAACACCAGAGCCTCCAAAAAAAGAAAAAAAAGAGAAAATACAATTGTTGGTAATTATAAAAACAACTGACTGAGAAACAACTAGTAGCTTTTCTGAAACACTTTGCAAATAAGAAACTTTGTGACAGTAATTTTATTAAATGTAAATTTTGATGTATTACCTGATTTGGCAGGCATTACTGTGAGATTCTCAATGTAGCTACTGAATCTCTGTGTTAATTTACTTTTTATTAATGCATTGAATATTCCTATTTTAGACTTCACATAATTTTATCAAGGACCATGTTTGCATGGTAAGCTTTGCATTCTCTTAAATACAGAATTACAGAGCTGGCACTACCAGAGACGGTTGCAGATGGAAATCTCACTATCAAACCTCTGCTTACAAGCTTTTCCAAACAAGACAGCAGGGGGTAGTTTATTCCCATATCTGCAAGCAAAAGGTCTGAGGAAGGCCCTTAGGCTGAGTGGCTACAAGAAGCAAAGAGCTTTTTCCTGGTGTTGAGTCTGTAGTTTATTCACACAGCCAGCCAATGAACCGCAGAGATCGGACAGTCACTTGTTCAGTGAAGAATCCCTGCTGAATGGAGAATTACTCCCTCTACTTCATATTTTCATTTCTGACAAAACATCTTGCATACTGAACTAAGTGTGAGGAACCAGAGAAATTCCTGGGAATGGAGGGCTTGATGCTGTTAAAAAGAAACAAAGCCTATACCCAGTGATAGTGGGTGTAGACTCATGGCAGAAACTCTCCTCCTAGTGCCTTCTTTTCATTGCCCACAAAACTGTATGCAGAATTCTAAGAATATATTCCAATTGCCTTATGAACTAGAAGACTTAGCAATTAAAGCCTGGAGCTAATTGGGTTATTTAGTCATCAATGTAGACTATTTCTAGTTTCAACTCACAGGACTGAGTAGCTATTTTCAGAGAAAATAAGTGGAAAGAAAGGCAGACAAATTGTCTTGCTAGACTTGTGAGGTGGGCATGAGCCCCCTTGTGCAGAACTAGGGTAAAACTTTTTCCCCTGCTTTTATCTTCTCGACAATACTAGAAATGTTATATTTAGAGTATTAGATAGAGAAAGCAAAGGCACAAAGGAGAGGGAGCACAGACACTCTGCTGAGAAGCAATAATCACAAATACCAATATCATCTCGTCTCTTGCAGGATGCCTGGTGTGGGCCACCCTTCTCTCCCCAGCCCTTGCCAACACAAAGTTGTACCAGTGCTGAACAGAAGGCACACTGCCACAGCTTCCTCCTTTTATAAATAAACACATCTATGCAAAGTCACAACAAATTAGGAACTTCTTATTTCTGTTCATTGAGCTTGATGGAATCAATAGTCAGCAGGGAGCTGGCAATGGATTTATTAAGGCAGCTCTCAAGGCCTCAGTCATGGAAGTGAGAAGTTACCCACTACCCTCATTTCCCTGTAAACAGGAAACTTGGCTAAAGTAAATCTCAGTTCAAGTGAAAATAATGGATAATAGTCACCTTACATTGCACTCTTTTGCCATCTAAAACAGCTGAGCTTTTCCCTAAATAATTTCTGAAAGGCTGTTCAATGACCAATAACTGATAACTGGATTGTCTCATCTTGTGGAAAGAAACTGAGATAAAGCCAGACCAACAGCCCTTAACATTTCATGCTTATTTTTTGCCTGTCTGAAGAACATCAATCCACTTAAGCAGATTTGCTTTTGATTGAAACCAGTGTGTTCCAGCTGACACGTTAGAAATTCAGACGTCTGCAAAGCAGGTGTTTGTCCTTTTCTCTTGATGTGAAGTGTATAACACTAGAGCTTAATATTTATTAGAAACGTTCAATCTTCTGAGTCTGCAGTTCTGTGGATATGTCACATATTAACAGGGCTGGGAATAAAAGTCAAACACAGTACCAGGTGTGAAATATGACAGTGCCGTAAAATGATAAAGGATAGATAGAACTTCTCACGTTATTACTATTGTAACAAACTTTTTTACTGAGGAAGCCACAAACAAATAGAAGAATCTATTGTGCTGGGCACCATTCAGGTTCTTAACTGGGGAATAAATCTTACCCCAAATATTTTTCAATCCGTGGCCTTGTAGGAATGCTCTTGCTGACCTTATTCTCGGAGCAGCTCCACTGACAGCAGTGCTGTCACAATGATAAAGTTGTGCTTGTATGCGCTGCAGAATTGGAGCTTTAAAAGATGAAACAAGAAAAAGGGTCACAGCCTGCAGGGATCTGTATTCCCCACCATATTTACTGGCTAGGAAACCAAGGCAGAGATTACTTTGGGCCACCAGGGTCAGAGGTCATCATTAGCCCTGGCAATAACTGGCAGATATTTTCTGGCATTTTTAGCAGGGAGACCAAAGGTCCAAATGGGCTTGGCAGACAGAATGCTGCTTTGGCAATCCTATAAATTTTAAAATTATTATAAAAATAATTATATTTTGTATTAATACCTCATTAAGTTTTAGTCATAAAAGCAAATGAGGGCAATTTGCAGCAGAAACTTTTCTGGAAAGGTAATAATCCAAGTGTTGTTCTCAGAAACTAACAATCACTTGAAGTTGCTATTCCCACACCAGCAGACTTTGGGATAACAAAAAAAGAATCTAAACAAAATAATTTTAACTGTGAAATGTCACCCACTCTCCAATTTGTCCAAAGGCATTTTTTAACAGTTTAATAATAAAACTACAATTTAAACTACATTAGAGAAACAGAGTAAATTACAAGTCTTTGTCTGAGTGTGTAAATTAAAGATTTGTAACATTAAAAATTAACCAGGGAAGGCAATGCAAACAACTGAATGGAACATTTGAAGGTGTTAAGGAACTTGAGCTCTGGTCCCAGCTCACCGACATATTTAATCTTCCTGTAGCACCTGAGTGAACAGCTCTTGACTTTGGAAGGTATCTTCTGAAACTTCCACATCACAGTGGTTTGAAACAGGCAGGAACAAAAATCAGTGTCTAGGAAAACCCAGAATCAAGATAAAACATCTGTGTCATCTTTCTTTTTTTTCTTTTTTTTTTTTTCCTTCTATAGTGACATCTGATAACTAAGGACTGCTAGGTCTGGAGTTGGTCTCCAAAATAGGAAGGCTTTAGTGGGAAATGCAGTGGGGCATCACTGAAAGATCATAGTGAAGTTCATGCCCATGGGAAGAGCAGGCAGGATTGTTTGACTGAGGTACCATGAAAAGCCTTATTTAGACATAAGTCTGGGCATAAGATTCATGTTGCTTGAAAGCATCTCCCAGACTCAGTAGAAAAGGTTTTTGATGGGGCCCATACTAAAAGAATGGTCGAGACACTTGTTAAGTCAAAATATCACATGGCAGCGTGCAGGCCAGAGGAGGATACCCGCCCTGGTACCTGTCTCATTTTAGGGATTCCCATGCCTTGCAGAGGGAAGATGCTGCCCCCTCACATGACTCTTTCCCATTAATTGCAGGCATGGAGACATGCTGGAGAGAAAAAGAAATCAGAAAGCATGAATAGTGATCCTTTGTAACACAGCCTCACCTCCCGAGAAAACTATGTTCCCTTGTCAGCTTGTGTTTGCATCTTGCAATTAGGCTGACTGAAATTATCTCCATTAAAAGAACATGCAAATGGCACCAGGCATAAAGAGAGGGTGGCAGTGGAACAGAGGATTGCTCATTCTGTCTGGAGATGAGTTTGAATGGCAGTGACAGATAATTCCAGAAGTGGGAGGGTTCAAATTAAATGAAAAATGAAAATGAGCAATGGAGTCACAGCAGTGTCAATAGTGTTACATAATTCCATATGCAGATTTGGTTTATCCTAGGCTGCCCTTACTTTGCATGGACCCACTTAGGCTAAATCTAAGGACCTGTCCCTGCACTGTGGAATTACTGGAGACACAAGAACAATCTCTGTTGCTGCCATTTTTCACTGCTCTCTGCATGGTGCAGTGTGGTTCAAGAATTATAGATTAGGTGTCAGTAAATGGGGTAAAAAATGGTTTTGAATTGAACATTTCTTTTATAAATGTGATTTCAGATGAAGGTATATTGCAAGCTGCCACACAACACATTCAGCAACTACTGCCTTGCTATCATAAGACACTAGTCTGCCTCCAAATTTGATTTGTGTGAGGAGGGAACCAGGAGAGTCCCTCCTAAATTACACTGTTGACTCATTTGGCCATTGAATTCTGGCATACCAAGGTTGCATCACTAAACAATATTTGTTTGCATAACCTCTAAAAGGTTATGCAACTATTATGTTGCATTGCACAGAGTCTATTTCTTCCACCAGAGTTTATATTTATTCAAATTTTATAGTATCAATGTTTTGTCTTTTAAAAAAAAGTTCACAGTGCAGTCTCAGACTCCTGATTTCACATTTCACGTTAAGTTGTGCTGTTTTAAGAATAGTTATGCTTAGCATTTCCATTTCTCTGACTTCCTATCAAATACTGAGTGCTTCATTCCAGTATGCCTTTGAAAACCAATACCTTGGCTTCCTAATTTGATTTACTCGGACCCTTTATAATTAACACTGCACAATATTGGAGTCAAAACCGTTAAAAACAGAAAAGAGGGGTACTTTACATTTTTGTATATGTGTTAAATTACTTATTGTAAGGTCAAGCAGTGCAGGGTATAGAAACACAGGATGATAACATAGACTCACAGAACAGCTAGGTTTGCAATAGATCTTAAAGATCATCCAGTCCCAACCCCCAGCCATGGGCAAGGACACCTCCCACTAGATCAGGTTGCTCAAAGCCCCATTCAACCCAGTCCTGAACCCTCCAGGGATGGGGCATGCACAGCTTCTCTGGGCAACCTTTGCTTCAGCACCCTCACAGTAAAGGCTTTTTTTCTAATATCTAATCTAAACCTACCCACTTTCAGCTTGAATTCGTTCCACCCTCCTCCTGTCACTTGTAAAAAGCCCTCTTTGTTTTTCTTGTAGGCTCCCTTAAGGTACAGGAAGGCTGCAGTTAGGTGACCCCAAAGCCTTCTCTTCTCCAGAATGAGCAATTCCAATTCTTTCAGTCTTTCTTTTTCATCTCTCTGACCAAGTTCATGTCCAACAAGTCCATGTCTGTCCTGTGCTGGCACCCCAGAGCTAATGCAGCCCTGCAGGTGGGGTCTCAGCAGGGCAGAGAAGAGGGGCAGAATCCCCTCCCTCGCCCTGCTGGGTACACCCAGCTTTGGATGTAACCCAGGATCCAATTTTGTTTTCTGGGCTACATATATATATATATATATATATATCTTTGTAGGCAATTTTTCTGTAGTTCTGGAACTATTTTCTTATCTAAATAGGTCTGTGATACACAGAATAACTCTCTTTCATGGAATAGCAATGCTGGGTATTTCATTCCCAGAGGGAAGGGGAAGAAGGTGCATTCAGAATTGTAAAGGCCTTTGGAAACTGGGATTATTTAAAACATAATCTCTAGGCAACACAAGCTTTTCTGAGTGCAGAAATCCATAATGGTGGGCTCAGAAGTACTGGACTGAAATGTCCATTGTCGACTCTCTGGATCCCCTTAATATTTCTTATTTCTTGCATATTGACCCTGTTTTGAGTGCAATTTATTTGTGCCTATTTTATTGAATGGCTTTGAAAGGCTCAACAGATAATGACACCTTTACAGCTTAACAATGAGTTCTGCACAGAATATAAAACATTAGATTCCACTTGTCACTTGTTTTACAGTGTTTATCCCAGACCTACTACTCTTGACCTTCCTGCCACATATGTCCTTGTGTTTGCTTTAAGCAAAAAGCACCCAAAAGCTCATGAAGATGAAAGGATGTGTGCTTGATGAGTTGATTATAAAGAATTTCCAGAATGTCCAATAAAGCTCTTGCATTCAACCTATGTCAGGGCTGTGGGCAGGATTGAATAGAGGGAAGAAATGGGAAAAAAAAAAAAAATCTCAAGTCTACTTCAGCTTAAACACTTACCCTGCAGACTACTTAAAGGCCAATGTTTGCAAGCTATTAATTTCAGAAGTAGGGTTTTAGAGCTTTACAAAGACAATTGTATTCACTATGTTCCAATTTGGAAAAAAAAAAGAGTTATTAATGTTTAGAAAATATTTATTCATCTCTCTATGAATCATCAGACTGCTTGATTTTGCATTTCTTATCCTTGCCTAGTAGAAGAATCAACATGCAAAGTCTAGAAGGTGGGTTGAATCAAATGGAACTGATTGTGCTCTGAAAATGGCTGTTTATTGAGCTTTTCTGATCTTCCTCAGACAAAGCTTCAGACAAACAGGAATTCTTAGCTCTGAATAGCAAACTTACCCCATGAAGGAGGCATTCAAAACATTAAATTGCTTTTTGGAAGGAACTTTGGAAGAGGTGAAAAAATTTAAGTTGGTATTTCCTGCAATAGGTTATTAAGTGCTTGACTTGAGAATCCAAAGCAAATGCAATAAATACTCATTTGTAGCTGGGATTAAAAAAGTAATCTTTTTAAAATAACTCTATTGTATTTAAAGCACTAAGAAGCAGGAGGGTATTCCCTGACTAGAGACTATTCTTCTGATCATGTTTTGCTAATCTAGGAGACACCAAAAATTAAAAGGTGAGAGGTTTAGGGCCCATGGAGCAGCAAGTAGACCGATATGGGAAAGGGTTGTATTCCCTGTCACTACACCTACAGAGGGAGTAATATCAGCATATAAAATTCATGGCATTTAGGAAGAGCCCCATAGCTGAAGTTGAAATTGGTGAAATGAGCTGTAAATTTCCATTTTGTTTTCTGTTTCTTGATGCCTGCAGAATCTGAGACCACTCACAGATATTCTCTTTTCTTCTACATGAGATCTGTGAGGATGAAGTATTATTCTTTCATGTACATCTTATGGTGTGCAATTTTCAGGGGCAGCGTGTGTGGTATCTTGTACTCAAGTTCATTAATGTACGACAGAAAAATACAGGTTATCTGAGATTCCTTTAGTCTAAAAAGCATACAACAATGTTAACCACCCTGTAAAGCATTTCAAACAATTTTCAAATAATTCCTTTTGTTCTTTATCCTGTGATGATTCCTTAATACTTTGGAGGCACTGACTGTATATACTATGAAAATTTCATCTTTGTTGCCTCCTTAAAATTTTGTTTTATTGTGACATCCATGAAAAAAAATCTGAAATTACAGGAAACAATGTGAACATAACCAAAACATGAAACAATCAAGTAGCTAGAATACTGAGTGTACCTCTTACACTATTATTGCCTCACTGTTCCCTTGCACTCACACATCAGTCTGTGTTGGCCTTCTACTACAAACCAACTGGTGGAAGTAACATTTTCTGATATATTGTCCAGCTGCTGTCCACCAGGCACACCCTATTCATGATCAGGCACCCAAAATTCAGGACCATGAATAAATGTAATAGAAATACTTCTGCAAGTTTTTTTCAGATATCCCCCAAAATATATACATTTGTGAGGGATGGTCAAAAAACAGTGTGGAAAACTGTCTCTTCAGTATTTTCATCTCATGGCAGACAGCAGGAGAAAAAACCACCCTTTTCCTTTTTTTTTTTAGTTTTGATGATCGAAGTGAAATCTGCTGGGCTACACAGATCTTTCCTCAGCTTTGTAGCTGAATGCTCAAGAAACCTGTGAAAGTCTCATAGTGGAGAGGGCTCTCACCTGTGCATTCTCTTGCCTTTTCACTTCATGCATTTCTCCTTTCTGTCCAGAATGTTGCTAATGTTGTAGTCCAGCCCTGAAATGGTCAGGAAATTTCATTAGGAAATGAGGGATGCCTATATACCTTGAAGGAAAATTTAGCACTTCCATTGATGAAACATTTACCATATCCTATAAATATATTCAGCAGATCTTTCTAGTCCCAAGCCCAAAAGGCACAATTGTAACCCCCTCCTGCAGGTTTTTCTCTGGATGTCATCCTTTTTTTTTTCTCCCAGAAGCTGATCAATGTGACCTGGACAAACTGGACACAACCTAGACAAAGTTCTTGAAGTCTGGGTTGTCAAAATGTGGATTTCGCTACACACTCCATGCAGTCAAACCACACAAGCTCCATGCCTATTTGTCCTAGATTTCTACCATTCCTAATCCATCTGGGCTGCCAGGTATCTGTAAATCCTCCAGACCTGTGCCCTGCATGGATTGGATGAGGATTAATATTAAAGCCCTGTAGTCCTCCAAAACTCATGCATTGCATGCCTCTCTGTTACACAAATAAATCTTAAGTCTGACACTTGGTTTATTCTCTTGGGGCAAAATTGACAAGCAGATCAAACAAGGGGCTGTATGAACTTGTTCTGCTAAGGCAGACACAAGGCACTCAGCTAACATTTGTGTAATGTCTTTCTTGTTTAAAAGTATTTGTGAAAGAAGAGAAAACCAAGTTTGCATAGCTTGCAAAAGATCAGAGTTTAAGTTAGATACAAGGTCTGATTAAATTCAAATGGTAAAATTCGTATTGACAAAAACAGAGAAGGTAGTCAGTCCAAGCAAAGAAATGTTGATTTTCCCCCACCACACACACCTTTGTAAGACACAATTTTGTTGAAAGTAAGAATGCTGTGACTTTGTGAAAAAGTAATGAACTCAGTGTGGAGTTCTTTTAAAATTACTTTCTTAAAAGTTTTTAATTTCTTTCTAAATTCTCTAATTCATTTACAGTCACATTTCAATTTGTACATATTAAAAAATGCATTTTATTAAGAGTTATGTATTATCAAATATATTAGGTCTGACTGGGATGGGGTCAACTTTCCTCACGCTGTCTTTGCAGTGCTGTGCTTTGTATCTGCAGCTAGAAAAATGTTGATAACACACCAATGTTTTGGCTCCTGCTGAGCAGTTCTCCCACATCTCCATGGTTGTTCCTCCAAAGTGCTGCCACCCAGCCCCAAAACCTGCTGCTGGGCAAGAGGGTCGTTGCCAAGACAGCTGTCCTAAACTGACCAAAGGGATATTTAATACCATTTAACAATACCATTTCAAGAAAGGGAACATAAAGAACATCACTGAAGGAAGATGAGAGAGGGATTTTTAAAAGAGCTGACAAAAAGAGGAAAGTAACTACTGAGGCCAGCAGAGGAAAAGGTGTTTGCAAAGAGACACAGACTGAGGTGCTGGGCATGATTTGAGTGCAGCTGCACTCTTTGTGGTTTTGTATGTGCTCCTTGTTCGACACAGTAAGGCCATGCACTCCTTTCCTATGGTGCTGCAGAACTAAAATTTTTGCTGCTGATAATGTTTGAGCATGCTGAGCTTTTGTGTACCCAAAATAATCCTAACCTCTGGGACAAAACTTGCGGAAAAGGAGCCTATCAATTAACAAAGAAATTAAATTTTAGTTTCTTACTTTTGAAAATTCAACTTGAGTCATCTTCAGCAACCAAGTTTGGTCTTTGTCAACAGAACTTTTTATGCAATTCCTCTGTACTCCAGACACAGTACTCATCTCTGGCTTGGAGGTTGATTTTTAGCATTTTTTAGTATTGTATGAAAAGCTGTCATATTCTGTGAAAGCAGCAGCTTTTAAAGCTGCTTCTTTATCCAAGAGGATCTTTTATGCAGGAAAAAACTCTCTTTTTGCCATGAATTGCATTGGTGCTATGCCCTGTTTTCTCACAGCTGCTTAGGATATAAATACTTATTACTAGCTCCATTTTAATGAAACACGAGGAGGAACTCTCTTCCCTGCCAGAATTTAAAAAGCTCATTTATCATGGTTAATCCCAGCAGGTGGAAAGCAGTGCTTGTGCTCTGAAATTCTTGCCACAACTCGAGTTATGATCCTGGGCAGGTGAGCAACCTGTTTTTGAAGGGCATCATTTTCAGTAGATGGAGTCAAACCCACGCATGGACAAAGCCAGCCCAGCCCAAAAGGACCAGGCAGTTGTTGGGAAAACAGGGCTTTTGCAAAGCACTTCTATGGATAAACACTGAAACAGTCTTTTTTCTCAGTTCTTGGCTTTCAGCATGTTTCTCTGTCTCCCTGGGTTGTAGCTCCACTTCAAGGCTGTTTGAACCCGACAGCTGGGCTTTTTTTGTGTTTGGGGTTTTTTCTGCATTTTTTACCCCTCTGTGAAACTCCAACAGACTGGTTTCAAAGAAAGGCATCTGTTCCCCTCAGCTGTTGAAAAGCAAAGTAACTGCCATTCTGTGCCTTTGGAATAGTTTTTCTTTGGATTACCTGGGACTTTTGTAAATCAGGATATGGGACTTGCCACATCCCAGCTGTTCGTGAGGCTTCCATTTCTTCTGCTGTGAGATTAGTTGAAACAAAGTAAACTTAAAACAAGCTCAGCCAGACTGCAGAGGAATACCCACAGCAGAATGAGGAGCTGTGGTGTCGTGCCATGCCTGATGGTTCTCTATATCCTTTCAAATTGTGGAAGTACTTAACTGGGAAGATGTGGAATGTTAGCAGAGCTGGACAGAGAGGGGTCATTTAAACATTTCTACTTTACCAAAGGAAGTTAACATACAATCGCTGGCAGGGTGATGTCAGTTTTATTCACTTTCAGGAATAAAAGGAAAGGGAATGAAATCTTCCAATTTCAATGAGGATTAATTGGGCAAGCTTCAGTTCATTTCCCTGCACTTCTTGTCATCCCATTCACTTTTATTGTTTTCACTTGGTTTCAGAATTTTTCCTTTATTTTTTATCTTTAAGATGTCATTTCTGTAGTTTCTTCTCCTCTCTATTTATTTACACTTCTTCTCTAATTTCAGGATCTGGAGTAATTTTGCCAAGTTTTGTTCCTTTTCACTGCCCCTCATTTCATCTCAGTCCATTTGGTTGCAATCACTGTATTTCCAAATTTTCTCGTTTTTTTCAATTGCACTGTTTTGATCATATCTCACTTCCAGAGCATTTGTTAGACTTTGTTCTTTGATTTTAAGATTTCATTCTCATTCCTGAAAGGATTTCTCTGAAAAGGAAATATGATAAAATAAAATGCAAATGAAAAAAAGGAGAAAATTAGGAGGTGGAGTGATTACAACCAAATGGACTGAGATGAAATGAGGGACAGTGAAAAGAAAAAAAAATTTGACAAAATAACTGCAGTGCGACTCCTGAATATAAGGAAGAAAGATAAACAGAGAAGAAAAGAAGCAAGAATTGAAATGTAAAAAAAGAATGGAAAAATTCCGAAACCAAGTGAAAACAATAAAACAATAAAAGAGAATAAAAGCGAATGGGATGACAAGAAGTGCAGCTTGACCAATTAATCCCCATTGAAATTGCAAGATTTCATTCCCTTTCCTGAAAGAAAGGATTTCCTTTCAGGAAAGGGAATGAAATCTTGACATCAGAGAACAAAGTCTAACAAACGCTCAGGAAAGGAGACATGATCAAAACCAGTTCAATTAAAAGAAAAAATACAGAAAATTTGGAAATGGAGTGATTACAACCAAATGGACTGAAATGAAATGAGAGAGAGTGAAAAGGAACAAAACTTGGCAAAATTACTCCAATTCAAATCCTGAACTCAGGGAAGAAGTGTAAATAAATAGAGAAGAGAAGAAACTACAGAAATGAAATCTTAAAGATAAAAAACAAAAAGGAAAAATTCTGAAACCAAGTGAAAACAATAAAAGTGAATGGGATGACAAGAAGTCCTAGGAATGGGACTGAAGCTTGCTCACATGTTTAAATGTTTTTACTCATATTGAAGTCAAAATAACCATTTTATTTGCAGTTTTCAATGCAGGAACTGAAATTTATTTCTCATTTGATTTTCTCTTTTTTACTCAGATATAGGTATTTGCTAGCTGGGGTACATGGTTCACCTAGTCAGTCTGTGGAGAATGTCTTGTCCATCTCTTTGGCCTTATGGCTCTAAGTGTAATATTTTTTTAGGCCAAGAAATATAATTTTTACAGTATCTTGCACAATATAGACTTTCCCCTCTGCCTGGAGTCATCAAATGTGAGAGGAAAAAAAAAGGTATAAATGTTCAAGCTGTTCCTAAAAAATGTGTGCTGTGAAGGAACCTGTGAGGAACATATTCCACCTTGAGCCTGCTCTGTTCAGTCTTCCTTCTACCCTCTGCAGGTTTTAACATTTCCCTTTAGGCACTTTCATCCACCTTCCAGTCACTGAATAAACACCTGCAACCTCACCTGTCACAGGGAAAGCCTTTCATGGGACAGGTGAGAAAAATAATTTCTTTTTCTGAGCACAATTGCTTTTCACATTGCAATGGTAGAGAAACAATTGCTGTAGGTGTTGCCTTGCTTGTCATAGCTGCTGCTCCTTTGCCCACTTTATTGGGCAAGTTGAAAACTGAATTGGAAACATTGAGATCTAAAAGAAAGAGCAGTAGCTGGGTGGGAGCTTCTTCAGGCCTGGCTTGAGTGCTGAAGGAGCTCTGTTTGTGGGGTTGGACTTTGTGCATCAGATATGTGGAGAAATAGTGCAAGATTTGTGCAGAGGGTCTTTTACACATTTCAATCTCCAAAGTATCAGCCTGTGTACAGTACACTGAGATGTCTTTATCTGTTAATATAATCTCATGCAGTTCACAGCTGCTTGATCAAGGCAGAGTCTCAATACAGCTGAGCAATGTGAGCCAACCCCAGAAGAGAGAGGAGCAATCTATATTATTGAACTCTGTCTCTTGTAATAATAGAAGAGGAGGGGCAACCAGTAGCACCACTCTATCCCAATTCATCTGTGCCTCCCTCCATTCTTCAATTCTCAGCCAGAAAAACATTTTGGTTTCTTTAGCTTTTTCTCAGCCCTATTCACTCTATTAATTCTTCCCTTTAGTGTAGATATATAAGGGAAAATTTACATATTGAGTTTTCATTTTATCCTTTTATATTTCATATTTCAGTTTCTTCTCCTGGGAAGATCCTAATGTCTGATGCTAGGGGGAGCTCAAAACCAGTATGAAATCTCATCTGGGTTAGTGGATAAAAAACTAAATAGATTGACAGAATATTGAATGTTACATTAAAAAAATTGTTCCTTCTGCTGTTAATTTTTTGTGGTTTTTTTTTTCCCTGCATCTGTTACAAAGAGGAAAAAAGAAGTCTAACTTTGATGGGATTAATTTTTGTTTCCCAGTTATTAATTTTCCCTGATACTGGTGTGACCTACAACAAGCTTTTGTTATTTTCAGGTTAAATGTTTGGATTTAAGTTTCTGGACCATTTCACAGTGAATAATTTCCAGCTCAATTTCTGATCTTTTTGCACTTGTACAGGCAGTCTTAAACTTACCATAAAGGTATAAATGAGCAAACATTTCATTAAAAATGAAGGTGCTTATGACAATACCTATTCTCCCAAAATGGAACCACCTGAGCTTTTCTAATAGCTGGTGACATCCATTAGCACTTCTCTCAGAAATTGAAAACATTTTCCATCTGTTCATACACACTCATTACAAAGTAGTTAAGAGCCTATGGGATCACACAGACCTATTTTTGCAAATTAAAAAATATCAAAATGAGTTATTGAAGAAGTAGGGATGACTTTGTAATAAGCATCTGAGCCTTAAACTTTCCCTTTCCTCAGACACTGCAGACACCCCATTAGCTGAAACCTGTTTAGTTTGTAACCTTCCAGAATGTGACATTTTGAAACTCTATGCTATACATCCTGTGAGAAGGCCAGCCAGCCCTGCCCATTTACACTACTCTAACAAAGAGCAGAAATCAGTCATGTTTTGGCAGACATTCCTGAGGTCAAGAGAACTCAAAAATGGAGCATTTACATAAACAATGAGGTCAGATAGTATTATATTAATATGCAAGAAACTCCACAAATAATATGTTTGCATGTTGTCATGCCTGAAATCATCTCTAAGCAGTAAGTTTGGATTTGCCTTTCCTGAAGGAAAATTTATTGAGAATAAACATTTCTAATAAACTCCTTCAGTCTGCAAGATGATCAGTGAAAGAATATCAGTGAAAGGCTTCTACAGGCAGGGTTTCTAGAATCACAGAGAAGGCTTGGTTGGAGACACATGTCAAAACAAGTAAACACAATATGCATTCAACTTAAGTATATTTAAAGGTCTTCCTCAAAAATCAGTCTTCTTGGGAGTGGTTCCAGTACCATCTCACTCCATGCATGTTTCTCCACATAACCAACCTTTGGTCAGACCTCCAGTTTGTACGTGTGTCTAATTGATTACTGAGTACAAATTGAGGGTTACCATATTTTACATTGTTGGGTCCTAAGCCTGATTCAGATCTCCAAAAGCTTCTGATTTTTTTTCAGTAAAGTGACTGTCCATATGTCTTTGTCCTGTGGACACCTCGACAAATTATATTGCTGAGCAATCACCAACTCTATGAGGTTTAACAAGAGCAAGTGACAGATTCTGCACCTGGGACAGGGCAACCCTGGATGTATGTGAAGAATGGGGAGCAAGTGGCTGGACAGCTTGTTCAACAAGGAAATATTGTCTGGGGAGGCTAAAAGTAACTGTGAAAGAAATATAGGAAGGAAGAAGAAACATTTAGTGTGGGAATCTTGGGTTATCCATTAGTGGTGCACATGCTATGCCCATGTTTCTGTCCAAAGTTGGTGTCACCAAACTCCAGGCTGTATAAAAAAGGTCTGTATGAGCTCACTCAATAAGACAAATTTAATCAAATGTCATACAAATATACATGAACATGTACAAAGAAGGCAGAACAGAACAGAGTGGTGGGTCATCTGCAAAATGGGATGAAGTAGGGTCCAGATGTTCTTAGGATTCATAAAGCAAGAGGCTGACTAAGATATTTCTCTGCACCCTTCCGATAGTTTCTATTAACTGTGTGATGATGACACACCTTTCAGCTCCAGGATTTTCTGTCCTACCATACCAGGTGCTGTTTGGAAAGTGGTTGGCTTGTTGTATTATGTGAACACTGAGATTAAAATCTTAACCTGAGCCAGCACTAGAGCAGCAAATTTCCTACTTCCCTTTTACAAATCATATTTTCTCAGTCTATATTACAAATGAGGAGTCAGTCACCAGGAAGCTCTTTTTTTTTTTTAACATCACATAAAATATATCTTCTTAGTGGCCCATGGAGAAGACAAGGAATCCTGTTTTACATAAAACTCTTAGAATGTGGCTATGACAAAAGACTAAATCCTTGCTAAATTTTGACACATTGCCAGCAGCACACAGTAACAATGGAGACAGTCAGAATTAAGGGCACAATTTGACATTGTGTGCAGAGTAACAGCAATTACAGTTGTTAGAAGATATTATCTTTCAGCTGGTTGGCTTCACGAGAACAGAATGAGGACTGAATGATGAGGGAAATGAGAGTCCTCCTGTCAGCTGTGATGTATGAGGAAACCTATATCTTAAAAATTCAATCCTTTTCAAGCATTACAGACACATAAAGTGAATCAAAGAGAGGTGATGTCATCCATTACAGAAATGATAATGTAATAGATTACTATGGGGGATTATGGCCAACATTCCCCAAAAATTATTCTCTCTGCTCTGTATTTAATCACTGAATGATCTTAGCCAAGATTTTTAAGCACAAACACATAAAGTGAGCCTTTAACGGTAGAGTTTTTATAAATGCCCAAGTCATTTGTTTCATTGAAAACAGAATTGTACTTTCATTGCCTTTCGATGAAAGTCTTGTGTACATAATGAGACCATCAGATTTGAAAATGACTCTCCTACATTTGGGATCAGGCTTCCAAATATGTATGATATTGGTGAGAACATGAAGGGTGAAACCAGCTGCACAATCAAGGCATGATGTTTTTTAAAGGCCCATTGGATCCTGGTGTTCTTGCTAACATCACTGCTGTAGCCAGCAGAACAGACAGGCCGTGGGCTGTGGGTCTTGGGGACAGGCAGAGCCAGGAGATACCTTGGGAGAATCCTGCATGGGTGTTTCTACCAGAACTTGTCTATGCTGGGGCTGCAAACTCAGCTTTCTCAGCTTTTTGTCGCTGCTGACATTTCTTCATTAAAAGCTTCCATGCTTCATACAAAACCTGAGCAGCTCTATATTTCAATGTCAACTAGCTGCTAGTTTCCTGGATCAATAACTGTGACTAGCCTAAGAAACCTGCAGGTCCAGGTCTTCATTTATTAAGCCTCGATGTATTGACATTGACTTTATCTGATCTGTAATAATTTTTATCATCTGATGATAGATCTTCTATTTAAGCAGAACCACATTTCTACCCTGCCTGTGAAATCCAGAGCCTGCATTACTTCCAATTTATGCAGTGACATGGGACCTTCAGGGAAACTGCATTTCTTTTTATGTGACTTTGTATCTAAATAGAAAAAAAAGAACAAGTCAGCTACTTTGGAGCAAATAGTGCTGTGAACCTAATGTGACCACACTCTCAAATTTACTTCAGGATGATGCATTTGTTCATTAATTACAGTATTTTAGGAGAATGTCATACTTTTCTTTATCTGCATGCTTAACTACACTTCAACCTTTTCAGCAGGTTTTCCATTGAATCATTTTTCTCTCATAAAAGTGTTGGAGCCGTGCCTCTCTTTTCTTTAGAAATATCTCTGCAGTTTTTCTGACCCTACTACTAGCTGAGAGAATAGATTAAAACTTCTGAGCTGTAAGTTACATTAGTGATATCTATGGTTATCAGTGATAAAGCAAAGTGTTGGCATGTCACATGAGGAACAGACCTCTTTCTATATTAAATAATCTTTTCTTATGGATGATGAAAAAAGCCCTGATAGAATCATAGAAAGATCTGTGTGGAAAGGGTCCTCTGGAGACTTGTTGTTAGATCAGATTTCTGAGAGGCTTGTCCAGGCAAGGGCTGAAGATATCAAAGGCTCTGGATTTAATTGCAGAATGGTATCCATTGTAGGATTGTCATTCTACAGCTGAGTCACATAACAAGCAAATGCACAGCAGGGCCACCATTAATTGAAAGTGAAAGCGGCATCTAAATGAACCCTGCTCAACTTCAAATGAAGCCAAAGATTTGCAATCCTACTCACAGTGGACCAAGGCTTTCATCAACTATTTTGTACCCAGTATTCAAGCTATTCCTTTGTTGGCTTCAAAGGAAAAGTACAGGGATAACAGGCAGGCAAAGAGGGAGGACCCTAAGACCATAATCCGAGTGCGAACCTGACTGTGTTGGTATGCTGGTCCTGCTGGACCATGCAAGAATCCTTTGTTTGACAGCCATGATACTGATTTCAGATTTGGAAAACCGCTTTACAGGGAATCGTAGAACAGTTTGGTTGGAAGAGACCATTACTCATCACCCAGTACAACTCCAAAGCTGAAGGATGTCAGGAATACACCTTAATTAATGTCCAACAAACCCAATGTTTTTAAAAAGAGTTACACTGGTTAGGTAGGAGCTAGTAGGTTATGTATTACAGTCCTAGGTGGGAGCTGCAGTCAAGAGCCGCATTTTCCCAAAACCTTTGCACCCAGCAACACCCCATGAGGAGAGGGAGTCAGCAGTCAGGGAATCAGTTTTACCCATGCTGGATAAAACACAGGGAGGACATTTGACTTAAGCATGGAGACAGAACACTCTGTCTGAGCAATATAATTAGAGAAAAAAGGAAGCCAGAAGGTTGGCTGAGCTTATGTAGATACATATTCATGGCTTTGCTAGGAAAAAAACTGATAAAGATTTGTTCTTTTTCTTTCTAAATGTCAGTTTTTACTGAGCAATCCATTCTGCTGTCCAATGACTTATTAAAAACAGAGGGAGTTTGAAATGCTAAGCAAGCCCAAGATCCCAGAAAGCTGCTCCTATCTGTTTATTTATTTCCCCACAATTTTTTCTTGTATGGCCAGCTTAGGTCCTGCTCAAGAGAGCAAACAAACTGCAGATGCAGAGCTGATGACATTAGGCCTAGCAGAGCCCTCAAAATAAAGGCATGTTTGGTTTCTTTGAATTGCCAAGGAAACGGGACTTTCCCAGTCTTAGCTCAGAATAGATCCTAAAATCAATCTTAGTCCAGTGTGTGCTGAAGCTATGAAGCTTCAATGCTTTGAGTAATTTTTCATTTCTTTTCCTGTTAAGGACACCAGAATTCATTCCTCATCTACTATTTTTAGTTGGTCATTACAAAGTAAGATATTGCTAGAGCAGATGCTGCCATCACATCTTTGTGTGTGTGTGTGTACTATGTTACTTATAAGGAAGACTTAAAAATCATTTTTTAAAATAAAAACAAAAAGAAAAGCACTCATGATATCTTGTAAATTTGGGGGCCATTTCTGAACTGATGCTTCAATTATGCAAAATTATTTTACCACAACTACAAATCCACACTGTAAGAGTGTTTCCCAATATATTTTTTAAGCTGTTTGAATTTGAACTGTAAGTTTTATCTAAATATATCAGAAATTGTTACCAATCGGGTTGTTTGGAACTTTCTCTGTACAGTGAAACAATTTGCCAAAGGTAGTGTTACATCTATAGATGTACTAATAACAGGTGCTTGTTCACTTTTGCTTTATGGATTAGGAGCACTGGAATAAAAAAATGCCTTTTATAGTAGTTTTTAATTCAGTTGTTAACCTAGCAATGAAAGCAAAGAGTAAAATTACTGTAACTGTAATCAGTTGACCTGTGGCAGAAGGGAACTCATTCATAACATGGTCCGTGCAAAAATTCATCATGTAAGGTCTTTATACAAAAAATTCTATATTTAATTGTTCTGCCTTAGGTATCAAGGCTCAAATCCATGGGTGTGGTTGGTGATAATAAGAGAAGGAGCTAGAATGAACAGGTTCAATTTGGATTTTGCCTTCTCTATTCCAACCCTCTTTTTCTCAGGCAGTGCTCAATCCCTGGATTTCCTTCCCTTCTCCTACCTAGCCATTCCCAATACCATTTATCCTTCCTCCATGCGCTTCCCTAAGGGTTTGTCTCACAAGCTTCTGGTTCTGGAGTCCACCAGAGCACAGGAAGGCTGGGCCTGCACTCCAACATCAGGATTCCACTCCATGTCCACTGAGGCCTGATGTCACAGGCAGCTGGAGACTCAGAAGGAACTTTGGGGATTCACCTCTGTGCTTTTACTACTCTTACATTCCTCCTTGGAATTGCTTTTGGCTGTTGGTAAGAGGGATGGGAGAGAAGGCTTTTGGGACGTGTCAGTGCTGCTAAAACACTCATCCCAGTCTACCTTTTGCCCAGAGTGAGTAGCAGCACCCCAGCAACTGTCCTGCTTTGTCCTACAGACTTAGGTGCATATGCTGAGTTTTTTCAGGAGTATGTCCTCCTTTTGTCTTCTAAAACAGAGAAATCTCTGTTCTGTGTCTGCATTCTGGACTGATTGTTTTCCAGACTCCAAGACTCCTGTTCAGCAGAATAACCAAGAGTCCTAGGCTGAACCTCACCTCCCAATACCCAGACACAGGCAGGATCTTAGTTAAAACGCAGGAAGCACCTGTTTTCTGTGGATGTTTCTTCTTTTTAAAAATCCAAAGTCAAGCTGAATAAAAATGCCTTGTGTAATGACTTTCATGAAAATTAGAAAACTTGTTTAATAATGTAAAAAGCTGTAACATTTTGATGTTGGGAGTAAATCCTTTACTCTGAGTGTTGTGAGGCACTGGAACAGATTTTCCAGACAAGTGGTGGTTCTCTCATGCCTGGAAGTGTTCAAGGCCAGGTTGGATGGGGTTTTTAGAAACCTGATCCAGTGAATGGTCAGAGCTCTGGAACTGGATGATCTTTAAGATCCCTTCCAACCCAAGCCATTCTGTGACTCTATGATTTATGCTTTGCTACAGTTAATTTCTGTAGTTGCTGTGTAACAGGACTTTTGTATGCATCAATGATACACCAGGTTTTTCTCCACTAACAAGCACTTCCCAAGGGCAGGTGCAGGAAGTCAGGAATCACTGTGGTAAATCCAGTAAGCGTGTGTGAGAAGATATTGATGGCTCTAAGCTTTTGACCACAGCATGAAAGAACCAACAGCAGCAGTCTTACAGGTCTCTGGAATATTAGAGCATAGAATGCCAAGAGCACAACCTTATGGGATTAATGAGACATTATTAAAAGAAATTAAGTATATGCGTAGTATTTCCAGGAGCATATTTTTTTGACACCACTAAGAGCAGAGTAGCTGAATGTTCTTAAAGCACACTCAGTCAGCACCTGTGACTGTGAAGAAAATTGTGTGCTACGAAGGATGGGCAGGCAGACATTCTAAATCTTTTGGAGCATGCTGTGGCCAATTTTATCTGAAAATTATTAGAATTAATCACAAACCATATCTTTAAGAAAGGTGAGTGCTACCATTATAAAATAATAGGTGCATATTATACTTCATACAAAGTCATGAGTTCAGCACATCTCTGAGTCACTGGCAAAGGGCCCTTGCTAGCACTCACTGGAACAAGTTCATAGAAGAAACTCATAGAAGAAAATCCATCAGGATTATTTAACTTTATAACACTACTGCACATTGCTGGTAGATGGGAAGGTGTAACTAGGAAAATACTACTACATAACCTGCCATAATATTTTTCTCCCAGGCACCCACTACGTTACATTATTGGATGCATAATGCAGACTTAATGGAATCCATTCGGCTATGGTTGAGATACAAGGATTATGAGTACACAAAATAGGTTTATGGGTTATTTATTTTATTCTGTTGCTAGCATGCCAAAGTTAAGCAGACTTTCTTCAAAGGAAATGGAATGGAAATTCATTCAGGATAGACTCCAAATTCAAAAAAGTCTGAAAAAGGTGGGAGTAAAGTCAGGGCAGTAATTCAACCTTGACTGTAATCTTTGCTCTGTCCACCACTGTAATCATTCACTCCCAAGTTCTGGATGTTGGCCCTGCACTGACCAGAGTAAAAGAACTCCCACGGAGCCCATGAGGGTCACTAAGGTGAATGGTGATAAATCAACATGTTCTGCTTCCACCAGCTGTGATGGAATAATTGTACTGAACATTGTAGTTATTAAAATCACATTTGTCATGGGGGAAAAAAAAGGAAAAAGAAGAGATTGAGGACTCAAACAGTCTTATATATAAGTCATGTTTTCATATACGGTATCTTATTCTTCTTTTTAAAAAAGATAACTCCATTGTGCTAGACTGAGAGAGGAGGAAGAAAGACCTGTGGCAGAACAACCAAAATCAATTCCAGTTTGTGGTATTAGTTGCTCTCTCCCAGTGCCAGTAGCTAATTGTCATACTGGAGCATGCAGTGAGGACACTGAAAAGAGCTCACAGCAGCAAATGCATATTATATCGTTTAGATATGCAGGCTCCCTCCACCTTGCTTGGCTTGTTTATCTGTTTGCAAGTAGTTTCCTTGGGGATCAGGTTTTGCAAGTGTTTAATCATTCTTTTGTGTGTGTTAAATTCTTTGGCAGGCTACACAGAAATGAGAAAGAAATGGGAAACCAGTGAAGAAAAGAGAAACCAATATTTCTAAAATCTTTCCCCCAAGTGACTTGCTTATGAGCAAAGGCCAAACTGTGTCCAGGGGATATCTTCTCATTCTCTCTGAGGATGAAGAAACCTGAGCTGAATGAAGTGTGCACACTCACCTGTAGGCTAGTTTGCATATGCCCATATCAGTAGTGTTTTCACACAGCTGAGGTACAGAAAAGGTAGGAGATATTGCCTGTGTTCATAACACAGAACATCCTTCAGACTACTCTGAATTAATCCAAGGACTGAAAGGATGGAGAGGTAAAGCCGATGCCAGAGGAAGTTAAAAAAAATCACAAAAACTGCACAGCAACTATGGGGTGGTCTTGGAGCTATGGCAACAGGGTGCTGGAACAATGGAGCTGTGAAGAGTCCCCAGGAACAGAACACCATGTGACGAGGCCCTAGGAACAGGATAACGTAAAACCTTATTTCTTTGACAACTAATGGTTCAAACAGGTTTAATCAGAAAGTGTAACAGAGTATAAGGTTAAATAATTACCATGTGGTACCTGCTGGAGTTGGCAAAGCTGATCAAGGCACTGGAGAACCTCTCTTGCAAGAAGGGTAGAAAGAAGGGAGGGCAGGAAGAAAAGGCTGAGGCCTGTTCAGTCTTAAAGAGATGACTGAGAGGGGATCTCATCAATCTCATCAATGTCGATGAGTACCTGAAGGGAGGTGTCACGAGGATGTTTCCAGGCTCTTTTCAGTGGTGACAAGCAAAAAGGACAAGAGGCAATGGGCAGAAACTGAAGCACAGGAAGTTACCCCTGAACATGAGGAAGAACTTTCTTTACAGTGACCAAGCACTGGAACAGATGGACCAGAAAGGTTGTGGAGTCTCCCTCACTGGAGGTTCAGGAACTGCCTGGACACAATCCTGTGCCATGTGCTCTAGGATGACCCTGACTGAGCAGAGAGGTTGGACTAGGTAACCTGCTGCTGTCCATGCCAACCTGACCCATTCTGTGATTCTGTGATTAGCTGATTTTGTCTCGAGTGAATAACACAAAATGCCAGAATGATTGCTTTTCAACAGCCAGAACTAACTGAAAGAAAAAATAAATGCTTTCTGCCCACTGTCACATCATATTTCTTGCAGTTCTGCAATATTAAATTCTTCTTCTAGGATCATAGTTACTCTCCTCTGCATGAGTCCTCGTTTCCCACAAGGTTTTTTCAATTGAAAATCAAGTTGACATTTCCTGTGAACTGGAAAATGAAAAATATATGAAATTATTATACAAGCAGGGAGATCTTTAGGTTGGGTCTTTTCCCCTCTGGGTCTACAAAGGTTATTAATGGCATCTGGTCAATCTCATCATCAAGTTTGGGGGAAGTAAAAATTTTAAAATTCTTTTTTAAAGTCCTCTAATCATCATTTTTGAAAGGATGAGTCTTGTATTATGCTAAATTAAAGTATGAAATCTGAACCTGTTGAAAAATGCAATAATTTCAGGGGGGGGTTTTCTCCTTTTTCAACGCAACATTGATACCAAATAGATCAATAGGAAATAAGATGCCTCTCCTACCAGACCATTGTTATAAAAGGTACAAGAGAAAAACTCACTTATTTCTATGTGGAAAGGAATGGGGTAACTATCTATGCAAAATTCTATATGTCAGTCTTTCATTCCTAAAGGGCAGCAGAATATGAATGCTCCATTTCTTTAAAACCTCAACATCTACTTCAAATGAAGTTTGGTGTGAAAAGGTGATTGAAGTGCCCTCTAACTCAGAAAAATATTAGAAATTGAAGAAGTGCTTATCTACATGGGAAAGGCGTAGCAAGGAACTCAGATCAGGAAGCAGAGACAGACAACATTCGGCTGACAAATAAAAATGGATTTTATGACATAAGGATGATTGAGGAACAAACTCCTGAGGGATGTTTTATCTTGATTATCTGTAGAGATGCTTTTCTGGAGGGCAGGATTAACACCAGCACAGAAGGTATTGCTCAATGCAAGAGTGATGTAGATGAGATTCTCTGCCTTGAAGTAAGATTGGGTAATCATAAGGAGCCTTTTTGTCTTTAAATGGCATGACTGATTTCCCAGGCATGCACAGCTCTGAAGCAGAGTCTGTTTAGACTCATCTACCCAGATTTTCAGGCTGGAGTTGTGGAAAATGAGTGAAGTAAATATATTTTAACTATGCTCTACAACAGCTGTGGAAGAGAGCACGGAAAATATTGTACCATCCTAGATAAGCCACTCTCCTGTGTGTTAAGATCTGATTATTGAGAGATGCCTCTTCCCAAAAAAAGGTGCAAACGAGACCATATGTCGAAGTCAATTATGTGGATTTTATTTACCAGTAAAATGTGAAAGAAATTGAAGAGGGGGAGGGGGTGAAACAAAGAGAGTGAAAGAGAAATAGATTAAATAGAAAGATAGTCACCATGCCTGTGGATACAGTGGTATCCCATTGGTTCTTCTTCATCATGGTCTTCTCTGCAGCGGGATTCCTCCGGTCCCTCAAAACTTCCCATAGTTCACACATTTTATAAAAAAAAGAATCAATGTCCATGGGTTACATGATTTTCTCAGTTCCAGTGCTAATTAGTCTCATGTTCAGTCTTTCTATTCCTTTCAGTTGGTGGGTTTCTCATATGGTTTCTCCCTTCCAGACCAGTCAGGCTGATTTTCAGCAGTTGCTGAGTTTGCCTTCTTCGTGTATCCTTTATGTCCATTATCAGTGCTCCTCTAGCTTATTTACCTCTTCCTAGTTTGAGATAATCAGCCAATAGTACCACCTTTACCTTATCTCAGGTTCCACTCAGGTGCTTATCTAACTGTCCAAACTTCCAGGAATTTATGAAGGTAAATTTGGGTGGAATGGGGGAAATGTTCAGAGGTCAGAGATGATTGAACAGGTTCTTCTTTGTACAATTTGCCATAGTGGGCAAAATCCTTCAGTGATCTTAACAGTGTGTGAGGAAATTATGATCTATAAGTCTCTTACACTGTGGAGCCAATAGCCATCCAAATTTCACCCTTTGCATCCTGACTTTGGAAAACTGAGTGCAGAGGAAGATGTAATACTCTCTATTTCCCTTCAGCAATGTAACATGAGCATGTTAGGGATTATCTGACACCTCCTTATGCTGCTCCACTGAAAAATTCACTTTTCGTGTCAACAGAAAGGGCAGTGAACTTTTTTACAACATACAGAAAGACATTATGAAATTAAGAATTAAAAAATTGACTCAGGAAGGGATTCTTATTGAGGACCCTCTGCCTTTCTGCCCTCAAAGGAATGAGAAAGAATGTATGCAGGCAGCCCTCAGAGAAATCTGCAACTTATTGTGCTTTGAACTTATATGCTAGAGAGAGGAACAACTGCCCAAAGTACATCCTTGTGCTTTATTTTAGCAAACAAGAACAAACTAGGAGAGTGGTTCGGCTTTAAGAAAATGTGTCCTCAAATATTTGTATTAGCAACTCGCTTACCTAATCCAGAGTTAATTGGAAGAAAAGAACTATTCAATGACCAACAGTCTTGTGTGGCCTTTCTAATCACGCCTCTCCCATTATTTGGATAAAGATTTGATGGATGGGCCTTTATGATCTTGCACTAAATTCCTATTTTACAGAGATGAGAAAGTGTACTCTGTACTCATATTGCAATATTTGGATAATCATCTCTATAATTATATCTACCTGCAGCACTTATAAAGAACAACCTAGAATCAAGCTACTAAATCCATACTCAACCACTGTAACTGATGTAATTACTGAGCTGTTTCATATAAAGTCAGAGATTTTTTTTTTCCCTACTACTCATTAGTTACCTGCATGGCAATTCTGGGAATGCTGATTGCATGGAGGGAGAAGCTGCAGGAATGGGAAAACCAAACAATTAGGATTCTGAAATACACTTTTAATGAGTTGGTTTTATCACAGTAATGCAAGAGCCTTGTTTAATTTACACCTGCATCTTAGTTTCTATTGTAAGTCCAACACTGTTTTCTGATTTTATTACATAAATTGTTGATAACACTGAGAATTAGATTTTAATCAAGAAAAGATTACTCCTGGGCACTAAATTTCTAACTAATGCACCAGTCCAGGAGAGCACTGTAGCATGTAATTTTATCCTTGCTTAGTAGAGTACATAAAGTCATGCTTAATTAGAAGCCTGTGAAAAGTCCCATTGATTGCTAAAAAAAGCAGGTTTATGAGAATCCAGAAGAATCCGGAGCACAAATTAAGCAGTAAATAAAATGAAAACAAGAACAGAAGACAGTAAAAGTTGCTGATTTATTCTCTCCCATTCTCTTTCCCAGCAGCAGTTATTCTGCTGTCACATTATCATTCATGATTTGTTGAGAAGGTTTTGTACCATGACCCCTCTTGTGTACAAGATGCTGTACAAACCCCAAAAGATAATAATCCCACCCCAAGTGGTTTGCATTCCATTTCTAGCTGATACTGCAGTGTCTGTCACCACCCTTACCTAAAGGAAACTAAAAGTTTCCTTGAGGTCTGTCTTTCTTGCACTCCTAAATTTTTATTAATGACACTTGGTTTTGTAGAGGAACTGAATTTGTATGCCAGACTGTGTTCTTAACATTGCCAAAAACCCAAACACGAAGCTGAATTCATATACAGTGTCTTACAAAACTGATTAAAAAAATTAACATGAATTGCTAAGTACTGCCCAAATTAACACAAATCAGAGTTCATTACGTAGCATTAGGAGGCAATTTATTGCAATCATTATGCCTGCTGTTACAGAGAACCATATGCCAACTCCAGAAATAACAAGCATTCTGAATCAGGGTCATTGCTGTCATATTTGCATGTGAAACACATTAATTGATCTCCTGTGCACATTAAAATTTAAATCCACACTTTTTTGCTGCTGAATGCTCCATCATAAATTTGTTGTGAGAAGGGACAAGGAAGACTGGGTGGAGAGACAGAGATGATGTTTTAGACAAATACTTGTCCCAAACTGTGGTAGATTATTAAGTAGTTAAATCTATTCTGCTTAACCTAATGAGGTCCTGAATATCTTTTGGTCTCCACAGTGGGAGGATATGCAGTTTTACATGTCAGACATGTGAAAAACCATGTTCTTACCCATGTCATCTTGTTCTGGTGGTCTTCCTCAAGAGGCTGTTTCTGTAAGAGCTAGAGGGTAAGCAATACAGTGTTTTAAAAAGTTGTCTCTTCCATAAAGGTTGCTGTGCCACAGAAAAAGGATAATAAATCTCATTGTTCAGTCACAACGAGAGAGAATCTTAGCATGCTTTTCAACTGTAACTCCCAGGAGATGCTGCTGCAGAGCAAATTAAAACAGCTCAGAAATCAAGATATGCATTTTGCTATTTCAGGTTGTATCCAGAATTTCCATTTTGTCTACAGATAAATAAAAGGTGAAAAGAAAACCCTCATTTAACAAAAATAAATATGACAGTACTATCCTTTCCCCCTAGCACTTTTGATAAATCCTGGACAAAGGCAGTGGGAAACTTCACATTAAAAAAAAAAAATAGAAGCATCTCTTTCCAAGGCAACGGGAGATTACGAGAGAGAAGTTGGATGTGAAGTCACTTGGTGGAAAAGTCTTTACCATAAGATAAGTCATGGAGTTGATGTTAGAGAGTTGACTTTTGGAAGTGGAGCCAGTAAAGGAGGAGATGAACTATTTTAAGAAGAGCAAAGAGATGATTAAATTAAACAAGCCACACATTGGAGTTGGACAGGGGATTCTGACATGGGCATGAAGGGTGAACAAACACCTGAGAGAATTGGGGACAGGGAAAGGGGTTTGTCAGCAGCCATTTAAGGCAGGATGGGAGCATTAAGTAGGACCTAAGAGGAGAGAAACAGTGGCTGTCCCAGATTGTTTGTCCTGCAGTTGAAGCCAATTCATCGAGCATGAGGAAAATCTTTCCCTCTTGCC